>JAQPPZ010000054.1:600000-939841 GCA_028583015.1 Wollemia nobilis | reverse complement strand
GTACGGGAGTGTTTTTGAATAAAATGTTTCTCTTGATATAGTTCACCATTTTTCCAATCGCATTATTGTACACGTTGAGAATTAACTTTATCACTTTAGCTTCAACAACAGAAGCAAGGATGGCAAAAAAGGTGTCATCAAAAAACTGCTGATGGGTCGCAGGTTCAAGGATGGAAGCATGTTTGATTCCTGATATGGCACCACAAGAATAAGAAAATTTGAGGGTTCTTCCTAGGCACTCAACTAGGATGATGAAAAAATAAGGAGATAAAGGGTCACCTTATCTGATCCATATAATGCTTCTAAAGTAGCCTACAATAAATCCATTTATGATGATGGAAAACTAGGCTAAATTTATGCGAGCTATGATAAGGTCAACCCATTGGGACTACAAAGAGGAAGTTGCAAGAGACTCTGTCAAAGGTTTTATTCATGTCAAGTTTCATTAAGAAGCCAAACTTCTTACTACAAGAGATAAAATGAATAAGTTCATGGATGGTAATAAATCCATCAGTGATAGTTCTACCATGAAGGGTGCTACCTTGGAAGGGGTTGATAATGAGAGGTAGGACTGACTTTATTCTAATGGCCATGGCTTTAGTCATGATTTTATAAAGCACATTACACAGACTAATGGTCTGAAAGATAGATAGAGACCCACAATCTGCATGCTTGGGTATGAGATATAGGAAGGTAGAATTAATATTCCTGGGGATAAATTTAGACCCCTGAACATCTTGGATGGCTTCATAGAGGTCCTTCCCAAAAATATGCCAGTAGAATTGGAAAAAGTGAGGGAAAAACCATCAGTTCCAGATACTTTGTGAGGCTGCATAGAAAATAAGGTAGATTTGATTTCATCATAAGAAAAGGCTTGGAGGAAGCACTAATTCATATCAAGGGAAATAAGTTTAGGGATGTGGTGTAGAAGAGAATCCTAAGATAGGTTAGAAATGGCATGATGAGTGGAAATAAAGGATTAAAGGTGATTAACTACGTCGAGCATGATCTTCTAAATTTTGGAAGTATAGTGTCATCCCTTTTGACCAGTTCTTTGATTCTATTGGAGCTATAGTGCTGAAAGTAGTGACTTGAATTTTTTTTGTACTTTTACCTCCAAAAGATCTCTTCCCTTGCAATGATATTATTATAATCCGCTAGAATTTTTCTTTCTTTTTCCTTGGTTCTGTTATCTAAGATTCCTTGTTGGATTTTGTATTCAATTAATTGGATTCTTTATTTAATGACTTGTTTATTTTCAAAAATATTGCCAAAGACCTCCTTGTTCCAAAATTTGAGTGTTTTTTATGAAATGCAATTTATTAATAATTTGAGAAATTGGATGTCCTAGAAAGGGTTGGTTCCACCATTCAAAAATGTGCTCCTTGAGGTTAGGATGATGGGTCCACATTACCTCAAATTTAAAAGGAATTTTAAATGCTTGAGCATGATTGAATGCTTCAAAGACCAATGGATTATGGTCCGATTCGACCTTAGGAAGGGAGTGAAGGGTTGTATCCACAAATAAGTGGACAAGTTCCTTGGATAGTAGAAATATATCAAGTATTAATTGAATGTGCATAGCTCTAATCCTTCTATTGCTCCAGGTGTATTTGGTTTCCTTGAGGTGGACATCCATAAGATCATTGGAGTCCATCATAACTCTTGGGGGATATGATGGTACCTCCACTCTTATCTAATGGGTAGATGTGGATATTGAAGTCTATAGCCAAGACCCAAGGCTGGTTTGAGAAGATGTTTCTAATCTGACTAAGAGTGCTCCAAAGGTTACTCCTTCCATGGAGGGTATTGGGGACATAAATGTTAGATAGAAACTAGCTAAGTTTGGTCTCCTTTATATAGAATAGGATATTCATGATCCTGTAGGAAAGGGATAGAAGTCTCCCTTCTACCTTACTAGGATCCTATAAGCATAGGAGTCCTCCAAAGGATCCATAGGCTGTACTAGCAATGAAATCACTATTCTTCTAGATAATTTTAGCTACCTTCTTAGAATTGCTCTCTTCATGTTTGGTTTCTTGGAGTATGAAGATATTGGGTCTAATTTATTTCATCATGGTTACAACAAGACTTTGTTTGGAAGGACCATTGAGGCCTCTCACATTCTAGGATAGGACTTTCATTTTTTATTCTTGGTGGATTATTTTCCCTCCCTCTGCCTTGGTGTGAGGAGGGTTTGGTTCTTTTGATTTCTTTCTTGAATTGATCATAAAGGGATGGGAAGAGTTTATTGTATGCCATTGGCAATATTGTCATAAAACTCATTTCTCCTTTGTTCATTGATAGATGGATTTCCTCTTTTTTTTTCATTCCCAACATTAATAGGGACTTTTTTGAAATTTATGGTATGAATGGGATTGAGGGCATCAAGGTATTGGAGGACCTTAAGCTTAGGAGGACTACAAGGACTCAAAAATAAAGAAGAGCTTTGGAGGCCCAAGGTTTTAGAAGGACTATGAAGGGTCAAGGTTTTGGAGGGGCACAATAGTCTTGAGGGTTTAGAGGGGCTTGGAAGTCCTAAGGGTTTAGAGAATATTTGAAAGCATGAGGACTTAGAGGGGATTTAAAGGGTCAAGGTTTTAAAGGGGATAAAAAGGGATTAGAGGTACTAGAGAGGCTCAAGGGTTTAGGAGGACTAGGAGGATTAGCTTTGACAAGTTGGACGTGAGGGGTGATTGAATGGTTACAACCAGAAGGGGTAGGGGGAGCAGGGTGAGAGGACATACTAGATATGGTTAGGGAGGAGGAAATTGACACAAGGAATTATAGTATTAGGGAAGGGGAGGTCAAACCTTACTTCTGAATCATTATAAAAGAGGTATAAGTCATTTGAGATAGATAAAATGCCAAAGAGGCTAGAGAAGGTAAATAAAGAACATACCTATTCCTGAGAGTTATCTTGAGACTGATTCTTGACTTGTTTGCCTTTATACAAAGAGTGTGAGTTATATGGATGATTACCAATGCTAGGGGTCTCTGGATAAAATTGACATCGTGCTAGCCTCTCTTGGGGAGAGTGGGACTAGGATTGTGTAGACCTATATACTTTTTATGATGGCCTATATCCTTTATGCTGACCTCTTTGGGAGGCTTTAGGGATGGAAACTAGGATATTAAGTTCCCTTGAGTATGGAATCAATATAGAAAGCCAGTTTTATTTTTATATTCCATATCTTGGAATCTATGGTAAGAGCCATAGATCAGGTTGACATGAGTAACAAGCTCAGAGTCAAGGTTAGCATTGATGTAGATGCAAGCATGAACTATTCAATGTTTGGATCTAGTAGATGGATCAATGACAACAATTTTTTTGATTGTTCAAGAAATATTATGGAATATTTATTCATGTTAGAACTGGCTTGGGAGTCATGGAAGACATATCTATATAGAGGAAAAATTTATACTTTGCATCTAAGGATCAAAATACTCATCCCACTTCCTAAAAAATAAGCTTCTTCGATTGAAGAACCACGATACATCCATCAAGATATTACTGGTATCCTCCAAGTTGTTTTGCCATATTTGGAAGAATTCTATGGGGAAAGCAATTAGTTCCATGCTGTCCATGGGATACCATTTGATGTAGCCCATTTTAGAATGGATTTGATGTCTAGTCTACCACTAATAAATTTCCTAATTAGGGATATGGATTCAGTGGAGATGAAGTTAGCCATGATGATTTTAGGGATGATAAGATAATTTCCTTTAGGAATCAAGGCTGCACCTTGGGAGGGGATGGGATTGGTTCCACTTTGAATCTTATCCACAAAGTAAGACAAGTAATGCTAGGGACGTCCATTGGGAAGAACCTTGATAGTTCATGCACTTCCAGAGTTGGGTCCCCCTAGTTCCTATAGCATCAAAGTCAATGTCAAGGGGTTAATGGGACCCAAATCATGCATCATAGGGATCGGTAAACCCACCACCATCACCAGGATCATCCTTTTCTAGTTTTCTTCTTGTCAAAAATTTAAATTTTGTATTTGTAATATTCTTTGTCATTTGACTCTAAATGACTAGACAAAACCATATTTTTATTTGAATTCAAATCCTATAATTTTATTGCACAAAAATATATTTTTTAATACAATCATTCAATAATGTTGACTTGTAATCCATTTGATAAAGTTCCACTTGTTATCAGTTGTTAATGCTATCATTGTTCTTATTGTATCCAATCTAGTTATTGATGCAAAGGTTTCTTCATAGTTTATTCCATGGACTTATTCATACCATTTGACATCTAACCTTACCTTATGTGTTTCAATTATACCATCACTCTTGTATTTGTTCTTGAATATCCACTTTAATTCTAGCACTTCTTTATCCTTTGGAATCTCAACTAGCTTCTAATTTTCATCCTTTTTAATCGCTCTTACTTCTTCCATTGCTTCACACCAAATATTTTAATTTGTTACATATTTAACCATGAGGCTCAGTTTTAACCTAAGAATATAGAGAAAAAATTAACATATATCTTGTTGATTACTAGTTCTCTCATAAATTTCTTTCATACTTGTGAGCTTACTTATGGGACTTGGAGTTGATGTCAGAGTTGAATTTGATGAGGAGTATTCTGGTCAAGAACCTATACTGTCACTTAAAGTTGGGTTGGTACTAAATTATCAAAGAGGAATGATAGTATTTCAATATTTTATATTGACAAGTGATAGTTTTCTTGTTGCATGTCTCTTTGCTACACTACCTATTCATCAAGTATCATATCCCTTGATATAATCGTTGTTTTATACTTAGGAGTCTAGATCTTATATGCTTTACTCTCTTTAGAATAGAAACCAAAAATACATGCTTCACTTTTTACATCTAGCTTCTTTTGTTTACCATTTGGTACGTGCACATATGTCAATGAACCAAAGATTTTGAAATGTGATACACTATGTCATCTACTAGACCAAGCTTATTTTGGTGTGCAACTTCTTATTGTAAATTCTGGATTGTGATTATAGATATACATTATCATATGTACTTATTAAACTAAAAACTCATCCCTTGATTATTTTAATTTTAGTTTTGATCTTCTCATTTAGAAAAGAGTAATTTTATCACTTAACAACCCCATTTTATTGTGTTGTGTATGTTTCAATAACCTACCTTTTGATTCCATTATTGACATAATATGTAATGAAAACTTTAGAATTGTATTCACCCCCTCTATCATTCCTTAGAATTTTAATAAAATAACCATTTTCTTTTCCAACCAAAACCTTGAAATTTTTAAAACATATAAATTTCTCACTTAAATTTTTAGAAAATAGACCCATGTATTCCTCATATAATCATTTATAAATATCAAAAAATAAAATATTTACTAGTACTTGGTATTTTCATAGGACCACAAATTTTTAAATGAATAATTTATAATGGTTACGAAACTCACCTTGAATTATCCACTAGAAAGTTTTGTCTATGTTGCTTTCTAAATGCATAAGCAAAGCAAACTTCATACTTAACTTTAATCTTAGGTAATCCTTGAACCATCCCCTATGTGTGTAAAAAATTTAGTCCTTGGAAATTTATATGACAATGGCACTTATGCCATAACTAACTAGTGTCTTCAAATATAACCTTCAAAGCATTGAGATTGTAGGATTCATCTTTATTGGAAACATACAATTATTTATCATGGGGATTATTACCACTAAATCTCCATCATTATTTTTATCATAGATTCTACAATATCTATTTTGAAACAAAACTTTATAAGTTTTCTCAACAGGTCAACCTATGCTTAAAATATCATGCGTAAGACAAGGTACTAACCAATTGACGCAAGAACATCCAATGGTGTAAAAGTGATTTTGCATCACCTAAAATTTGTAATATTTTGATTTTTTTATGTTCTAAGTGTGTTTAGTATTTAGGGGATGGAAAAAAGACCTAATGGTAAAATAATCACCCCAATATCCTAAGCGGTTTGGGAGATATGCCAAAACTAGTGAAAATCCTAGTGAAAACCCTGCCAAAACTAGTGGGAATCCTACTAGTAAATTTTGAAGGCCTTAGAGGTATTTTAAGGGCTGAAATATGGCAGTACTATGTGTGTACATTGCATTGGGATTCCTACCGCCTTGAAATATTTCCAAAAATATGTAATAATAGCCATTTCGAGCAACGAGCGAGGAGTTATGACCTCGGTAATTTTTTCCTCAAAATTCAAATTTCAAATACATAGTTTTATGTGGGAAAATGGAAAACAAGGTCAAAAGGGGGGAATTTCAAATTTGAAATTAGTTAGTCTATATAAGCTCCAATATCCTTGATAAGGAATATCAGAAATCTTTTACATTTTATCTATTTTCTCTATTTTTGTGGATTTTATGTGTTTTGGTTAATGCAACTTTACTTCAAGTGGTATCAGAGCAGGAGTTCCTGAGTGTGTGAATAGATCATTGGATGTGAGGTAGTTTACACCATGATTTGTGGTTAGGTTTTGTGAGATATGTGAGCAAAATGACTTCACAAAGAAATCATGGTGGTGAGAGAAATGCTATGGTGCTAGAAGAAGATTTTAGAACTTTACAAAGGTAAGTTCAAGCTCTACAAGAGGAACTATGTAGAGGGTTTGAGCGAAGGAGGGAATATGGGAGTGAATATGAAGCTGAATAAGAAGAGGCCCAGTTTGAGGAAGAAGAAGAAGCAGTAGATCCTTCATAAGCTAGGTTATTTAGAGCCATATCCCATATTGGGAAGAGACAAAAAATGGAGGTTTCTACATATTCTAAAAATATTAATCCAAAAGAGTTGATCGACTGGATCAATGACATGGAAGAATACTTTCAGTATGAGGAGGTTGAAGATCTTGAGAGGGTCAAGTTTTCTAAGACCAAGCTGAAGAGTCATGCTAGTATTTGGTGGAAGAAAATGTAGTTGGAAAAAAACAAAATAGGGAAGGAAAGGATAACAAGGTGAGAGTGGATGGTGGAGAAGTTGAAGAGGTAGTTCATTCCAGTTGACAATGATTTGGATCTACTAAGGAAAATATAGGGCTTGAGGTAGTCAAGTAAGTCTATCAAAGAATACACAAATGTGTTCTATAAGATCCTAATCAGAATAGGCCATTCTGAGGCCAACAAGGAGAAGATACCCTATTATATAAATGGGTTGAGAGCAAGTATTCAAGAGGAGCTGAGTCTAGTCAGGATGACCACCATAGAAGATGCTTACCAATTTGCCTTGAAGGTAGAAGAGAATATGAATATGAGGTTTAAAATTAAACATAGAGGAAGAGGTCATGGTGGAAGAATTTGTGGAAGAACAAATGGAGGACATAATGAGGATCAAAGGAAGATCGGAGAAAAAAACAACAATCAGGACCAGAAGGGGGAGAATGCTTATTGCCCTTGTGAGAAGAATAATAGCTACCAAAGAGGAAGATGGATGTCTAGACGAGGGCCTAAAAGAAGAGGATTTCATGGAACCTGATTTCAATATGGAGAAGAAGGACATCGGGTATATGAGTACCCACATCACCAAGGGGGAAAAAATAAGAGACCTGAAGGTAATGCTCAATATGTTGTTGTAGATGAATGTTTTGAATGTGAGCACTCTAAAGAAGTAGAAAGAGGAAAAGTTTTTATTACAAGGAGAGCCTTACTGAATGAGGATAAGGATCCATATCAGAGGAAGAGCCTATTTTGAACAAGATGTAAATGTGTAGGTAAGGTGTGTAATGTTATCATTGATAATGGTAGCACTGATAACCTAGTTTTGGAAGGAATGGTTACCAAGTTATAGTTATATAGAAGGAGGTACCCACATCCATATCATATTTCTTGGTTACAAAAGGACCATAGGGCTTTGGTTAGTGATCAATGTTTGGTAAAGTTCCATATTGGGAATTACTATGATGAGGTCATGTCTGACATCCTGCCTATGGATGTTTGGCATTTTTTGTTGGAAATACCATGGTAGTTTGATCGACATGCAATACATGATGGGTATGCCAACATTTACTCCCTAATAAAGGATGGAGTGCGCCACAAGATGAAGCCCTTGAAGGATATGGATGAAAAGGTATGTAGCAATGCCAGAATCTATTTGGTAGATGGTAGAAAAAAATTTGGATGGCCTGAAGCACGAGCATATGTGCTAAGAATTAATTCCTAGAGTTAAGGATTAGCAATGCAAAGATATCCCAATAGAGATCTTAGGTCTATTAGAATAATTCCCAGATATTATATCAGATAATGTACCTAAGGGTTTTCCACCAGTGAGGAAGATAAATCACCACATAGATTTGGTTTCAGGAGTTAGTTTACCTAATAAAGTATCCCATATAATGACTCTTGTAGAAAGTGAGGAGCTAAATAGACAATTCTAAGGGATACTAAAAAAGGGATTGATTTGGGAGAGCTTAAGTCCATGTGTACTACCTGTAGTACTAGCACCAAAGAAATATTGGGAGTGGAGAATGTGTACATACTTCTAAGCTGTTAACAAGATCACCATCAAATACATAATTCCATTACCAAGGATGTATGATATTACAGACTGTTTGAGTGGATCCAAGTACTTCACCAAGATTGACCTGAAGAGTTTGTACCATCAGATTCATATAAGCGAAGGAGATGAGTGGAAGATAGCCTTCAATACTAAAGAGGGTTTGTATGAGTGGTTGGTCATGTTGTTTGGGCTAACCAATGCACCAAGCACATTCATGCAACTTATGAATGAGGTATTGAAGGATTTTATAGTAAAATTTGTCATTGTCTATTTAGAGGACATTTAAATTTTTAGCAAGACTTTGGAGGAGCACCTGCTGCATATTCGACAAGTTTTTGAGAAGTTGAGGGAAGAGCAGTTATTGATTAATTTGAAGAAGTGCAATTTTGTGAAGGATTTGGTGTACTTGGGATTTTTCATCTCAGTTGAAGGTCTTAAAATGGACCAAAAAAAAGTGATGGTTATCATCGAATGGCCTACTCCAAGGAGCATTATAGAGGTAATATCATTCCATGGCCTAGCCATTTTTTACAAAAAAATTATTAGGAATTTTAGAAGTATTTGTGCACCCCTAAAAAAGACAATGAAAGGGGATAATAAGGAGTTTAAGTGGAATTTAGGAGCAGATATGAGTTTTGATATGTTTTAAAAAAAAGTCATAGAGCAACCTATTTTGGCACTTCTAGATTTTACTAAGGTATTTCAAGTAGATTGTGATGCTAGTGGTAGTGCCATAGGAGTTGTATTGATTCAATAAGGTAAGCCTATTTCCTACTTTAGTGAGAAGCTTAATGAGGCTAAGAAAAAGTATTCTATCTATGATCAAGAGTTTTATGCTATAGTTCAAGTTTTCAAAAAGTGGAGACACTATTTTTTGCCAAAAGAGTTTTTTTTATATACTAATCATCAGGCCTTACAGTATATTAATAGCCAAGGAAAATTAAATCAAAGGCACTTAAAATGGGTTGATTTTTTGTAGAGTTATACCTTTGTGTTAAAACATAGGAGTGGGAAGTCAAACAGGGTTGCATATGCCTTAAGTAGAAGGCATAAATTATTGACAAAAAATGAAGGTGGAGGTTATAGGGTATAATAAACTTAAGAGTTTATACCCTGAAGACCCAGATTTTGCAGAGGCTTGGAGATATTGCTTGGCACCTGTTACTTTGGATAAAAGTAAGTGGTTGAATTTCCTAATCCAATATGGAATGTTATTTAGAGGGAAACAATTGTGCATTCCAAGGAGTTTGATGAGAGAGAATCTAGTCAAGGAAAAGCATAGTGGAGGGTTGGTTGGACAATTTGGTCAAGATAAAACCATTGCCCTCGTTAGTGAGAACTACTATTGGCCATAGTTATAGAAATACATGAAGAGATTTGTATAAAGTTGTAGAGTATGCCAAAGGGCCAAGGATGTGAGGTAGAACACCAAATTATATCAGCCATTACCTGTACCAGAGAAACCATGGGAAGACATCAACATAGATTTTGTTCTTGGCCTACTAAAGACACAGAGGAGGAATGAATCCATATTTATGGTGGTTGATAGGTTTTTAAAGATGAAAATTTTTATTCCCTACCAGAAAAATAATGATGCAGTTCATGTTGCAGGGTCATTTTTCAAAGAGGTGGTACGACTACATGGTCTACCAAAGAGTATTATTTCAGATAGAGATACCAAGTTTATTAGGTATTTTTGGAGGAATTTTTGGAAACAATTGAAGGTATATATGAAATTCAGTTCTGCATACCACCTATAGACTAATGGACAAATAGAGGTGGTGAATAGGAGGCTAGGTAACATGCTAAGATGCTTAGTAGGAGATAATTCCAAGGGATGGAATTTGGTTTTACCATAGGAAGAATTTATTTACAACAATTCTGTCAACATAAGTACTAATAAATCCCCATTCCAAATTGTATATGGAAGTAGCCCAAGGAATGCTTTTGAGTTGAGGAAGATGGAGAGAAGGGAAAAGAGCAATGATGAGACTGAGGACTTTGTAGAGAACCTGAAGAGCTTGCATGAAGAAGTGAAGAAGCATATTACTAATATGAACACTCACGACAAGATAAGCGTAGACTAGAAGCATTGGTTTACGGATTTCCAAGTGGAAGATGAAGTTATGGTCCACCTAAGAAAAGAAAGGTTTCCTGCTAAAACCTATAACAAGATAAAAATGAAGAATTTTGGACCATGCAGGATCATAGAGAAACAAGATTCAGGTAATGCATATGAAGTAGAATTACCAAATGGGCTTAACATATCACCTATGTTCAAAAATTTCTAATTTAGAAAAATATCATGAAGGAAACAATGATGAGGGACCAGTAACATAAATTTAGGACACTCCAACATCTAATTCAAAGAAGAAAGATATAGAAGAAATCCTAGACACCCGCATTGGTAAAAGTACAAGAAACGGGTAGTATGAAGAATATTTGGTTAAGTGGAAGGGCAGTCCTATTGAAGATTCATCTTGGTTATCAAAGACAAAGTTTGACCACCTTGGCTTTCCTCCAACAACAAAGAAGTGAAATAACTTATTAAAATCTAGAAGTGCCTAAGGGATCCATAAATCAAACTTCAAACAATAGTAGGAACCAAGATAATCTAGGATCTAGAAGACGTGGATCACACCAAAATCATAAACCACCAAAATCAAAATTGAAAAACAAGAACAAGAGTAGGAAAATTCAAACCCAAGAAGTGGTTCTTGCCCAAAAAAAACCTAGAGAAATGTTCCAACAATTACTTCCCAAAAGGCAAAACCAATAAAACAAGGGTGCCAACTAGCCCATCCACAGAAACCTAAAATCTACATTCCAAGGACTGAATCTAGATAGTCAAAAATACCAAAGGAAAAATCATTGGTATTTCAAAGAAGAGGCACTTGAGCAAGGACCCACTAGGACCTATCTCAAATTGGATCTATAACTGAAATATAAATAACATATAAACTACAGAGACCTCCCTTATTCTGAATCTATTATGTAAACTACAAGAGCCTCCCTTATTTTGGCTCTAGAATATACACAATTTTAGCACCTCAAACATGGAAATATAGACTCATTCCTTTGAGGATAATAACGTCATGTACAGTCTAATGCTCCAAGATACAAACTTCATTAACAAAAATTGGGATTGGATCTCTTTCCCCTAGGAAAGGGCTAGCAAGATTTACAATTTTTAGCATCCATATTCAACAAAGACTGATAGGCATTGGTGATATTTAAATTTATTTCCTTCTTCCTCAAATTTTTAATTGATGGTATCCTAACTTTATTCTCTATCTGAATATCTAAAGATATTTTTTTATGACTTCTCTATTTACAACAAATAAATACCTTCTCCAATAAGGATTTTAGGGAACATTTAGGTTTATCCACCATCACCAATGCCACCTAACTCAACAAGCTTAAAACCCTTCAAAGTCATCATCACCATCACCTAGCTCAACAAGCTTCAAACCCTTCAAAGCTATTTTTGTTTCCATTGGGTGAATTTATAATAGTTGATATTATCAGATAATTTGAATTCAAGTCACCTTGGTGCACATATGAGACTTCACCCTATCAATGTGGTTGTGAGACTTTATCCTCTCCGAGTAGCTATGGATTTTCTATTGCACTAATTTCCTTGGATTTGGATTGGATTATATCTCACATTATTGAATTATTTTATGCTAACTTTCTAAATCGTTGAAGTTGGTTTGTAGCAAGTGGTATTAGAGCAATGATTTTCACAAAGTGGGATTGATTTTTGAATTGTAATTTTTTTTTAATTTTTTTAGAAAATTCCTGCCTATATTGTGTTGCTGCTCCTATAGGCAGTGTAATTCTAGACAAATCTTGAGTGGTGTCACTGTTGCTAACTATATTTCATTATATGGTCAATTTTCTAATATTCTCTAGGAAAATCATGTCTGGTCATCTAGCTCTTAGGTTATAGGTGATTCATGGAATAAAACATGGACCAGTTACCCATGCTTGTATAGCTTTAGTTTTCAACTTCAATTCTAGCTTTGGGATCTAGTTCTAGTCTGCTCGATATTAGGATTTGTTGTCCATCCTTAGCTTTCACTTCCTTCTGAATTCTTTGCTAGCTTATTTCCTTTCTCATTTAAATATTGTAATTTTCTTCTTTAAAAATATCATCCACTATTTCACATAATTTTAAGCAAATAATCCATAGTACAAATGTACAAAATAATATTAGTTTACCAATAATAATTCTATCACATCATTTTTTTAACAATTTTAAGATTGACAAAGGTATGTATTAATATTTAATATTTAAGTTGGATATTTTTTTAAAGTATTTTAAATTAGTCATACAAGGGTACATCCAACCATTATCTTGCAATCATAAAATTCCAGCACACACCCCACCTTGTAAACTCTAGCTAGTAACACCTACACCACTTGAAATCTAGTTCACATTCCACCTTCTTCATCAATTACATTTTTATTTTTAACTTAGACTACAAGGATTACCCCATTTTGTGTTGTATTATATTTCCTTTAATACCATTTATCTCACTCGCCATTTACATTTGAAGCATAATAAAATTTAGAAAACAAAAACAAAAAAAATTAAATAAAAATTTGTAATTCCAAAAACTTAAACTTGAAAAAATAATTTCCTCTTACTTGGACACAATGTTTTCCCATACATCCATTTTTCCATGCATCCACATTCCCATATCACCTATGCACATATTTTCTCCCATGAGTCTATTTTCCCACACGTCCACATTCCCTTGCATTACCTCTTTGGAATTGAACCCTAATTCTCAATCACCCATTTCATTCCACAGACATCTCCCCTCTCCTTCCCAACATGTATTTCTTTTCACTTTTCTCCCTTCTTCTTCATCCCATTTCCACACACGTATTCCTTTCTCCTAATGCTTCTTTCTTAAGCAAATCAATAATTAAATAAACTAATGATATTTCTCTTGTATTTTATTTCTTTCCACACATCCTACCATGAAATTCTCCCATGTATTCATTGAAAAATATATCATTATCCGTCATGTTTATTGAAAAAGGTTTATTAATGTAAAAGCATTTCCCCCAATCCCTTACTATTAAATGGAAAAATAAAAAAAATTATTGCATTTTATTAATATAAAAGCATTCCATTCATCCCCTACTATTAAATAAAAATAAATTAATATTAATAAAATAAAATCTTAGGAAAAACAAAAAAAAAAAGAGAAAACAAAGGAAAGAAAGAAATAACATTATAAAAAGAGAGAAATACTACTAATAAAAATAATAAAAAGGAAAAAAAAGAAGAGAAAATACAGAAATTTAAAACGAAAAAAGTAAAGTACATAAATAAACAAAGAAAAAAAGAAAAAAAAAACAAGATATGTAAGGTTTAGGTGTCATCAAATTCTTGTAGGAGACAACTCTTGGTGATTATCTCTTCAAGATGTGAGTACATGAATGAACTTGATACTAATACTGGTTGGGCATGGGTCAACTAATGATTACAATGAATTTTTCTTTCAAAGGATCTATGTATGAGCAAAAAACAATGCCAACCCAAAAATATTGACAAGCATCACAACACTCCTATTAATATCAATAGTTTTGACCAATGTCTTCTTTCTTTCTTAAACACCATGGCTTTAAACACCATGGATTTCCCCATCCAACATATTTTATTCTTCTTCTCTTCCTCTCACTGATCATATCCCTACCCTTGTTACCACTCTATGTCATATTCCTCTTCCTAGTAATATTGATCCTGGTTTACATCAATATCTTCCATAACAAGAAAAAGCAATTGTTGCCATTTAATACATCTTGAAAAATCAAATTGAAACCTTGAATAAAAATAAGATAATCCTAGTTCCATTCACTACCGTGTCTCTTCTTATCCAAGGATCACAACAAACTATTAGACCTCAACCTATGACCATTCATCCAACATTAAATACTACCATTATTTCATAAGTAATACTCTATATTTTAGCTCTTACAAACTAGAATTTACCTCAAATCTATACTCCTCGATAGGCGGTGCTCCTAATTTCTTGGAATGACCTCATAATGTTAAGGTTTCTTACATTGAAATTCTCACCTTTGAAGGTGTTGATACTTGAGGATGGTTGGACAAAATGGAAGGTATTTTCTATTTGTACCATATTATTGAAATAGATCATCTCACATTAGAGACCTTTAAGTTGGGTACCCAAGCTTATCAATAGTTGTTATGGCAACTTTACCATCATGGTGGCCCTCTATTGTGGCCTAATTTCAAGGAACAATTTCTCCAATATTTTTACAAGGAAACTTCCACATCATATATGGTACATCTTATAGAAACTATTGCTCTGATTTTACAAGTCTTCTCACATATACCCATCAATTGAGTCTAGTGGTGGTGGTCTCAGACTTTAGCTATGGTATTAACGATAAAATTTGAATAGAATAGAAATAAACATGCATGATCTCTAAAATCTTGATGATGCCCAATGTGTATCTTTGGTAATAGAACAAAATCTCTAAGATTTAGGTTTCTCATATAGAAGTGAATTTAACTCTAATTATTATTTTCACAATATCGATAATTCCTAGTGATTCTTTTATTTAAAATTTTGTTCTCACCATCCTCGATATCAAGCCTATGATGAATAACATAAATATCTATTGGAATCTAAAGACATAACAATATATGATATAGATTCATTCTAGAAAGAGCGACCACCAAAAGTAGATGAAGAAGAATAGGAGTATGATACCATGGTTCTCTTGGCTCATGTACTTACGAGGCTTAAATCTCACCACACTATCATGGTACACAGATTTATTAAAGAACAATGCATAAATGTGTTGATTTATTAAGGTAGCACTCATAATTTAATAGATAGTAATATAGTCAAGTCCTTGGGCTTGTATATAAATAATTAAAATCAAGATAAATTTCAAGTCTTAAGTGAAAATGGGAATGCTGCTCAATGTTCATGTCAAATAACTAAAGTTAACATCCAAATGGGAGATTATAATTGGGTGGGAAATATTTTTAAAATAAAATTGGGAAGTTCACATATCACTTTGGGAGCACAATGGCTATCCCAACTTGGTGATGTTGCTATTAATATGTAAAAATTATTTATCAAATAGATAGAGAATGGAAGGGTCATTTGTCTTCAAGGAATTCAACCCCGTTCATCCAAGGTGGCCAACTCACATCACATAGAATTCCTTTCTCAAGTCAATTGCATCGAGATTAAATTCTTATATCCACCTCTTTCAATACTCAAGAAATAATGTGGAATCATTCTTCACCCTAAAGCAATATTGCATTCCAAATTTTATCACCTTTGGTCTCAGTAAATTCAAGACTTCCTCATCAAATGGTAGGACCTTCCAGAAGAAGATGCTATGTGAAATCTTAAGAAATTTTTCTACTCTTTTCTAGCTTTGAGGATAATGCTTTTTGAGGAGGGGTTACATGCAGTGGTTCCAATATAGGCATATCAATTGTATTTATTTTTATTATCATAGGCCTTAGGTATAGTTAGCTAGCCCTTGAGCATTACGATTATGTTTGATTTTGATTTAATTTATGAATAAGGTAAATTTGTAATAGTTTGTATAATTGGATAATTATGTTCAATTTATCTTAATGTGCATATGAGACTTTGCCCTATGTGAGTGGTTGTGGATTTGTTATTGCATTTATTTGATTGGCTTTGGATTGGATTATATCTCACATTGTTGAATTGTTTTCTACTAAATTTTTAAATCCTTAAAGTTGGTTTGTAACATTAAGATAAAATATAAGCCATGTATTTTGAATATTCTTTATCTTATCTTACTTGTTCTGCAGAACCATTGCACCTTTATCAATAGCTTCAATAGCTTTGTCATGTCCAAGTTTCAATTTATTTCTGATTGATTCATCAATTTCAAAAATAAATTTTTTCTACTTTTTATATTACTTGAGCAACAAGAATCAAGATGCCAAACTTCATCTTTAGATTTTTCTACCATGTGATAAGAAAATACTATATCTATGGTTTTTATTTCATCTTTAGGAAAATTTGCCCTCTTATATTGCATTTGACTCTGCATAAGTCTACAATCCCTTTTGAAGTGACTAAATCTTTTGCAATAATAAAATGGAATATATATATATATATATTCTTTGCAATACCATTTCCACGATCCTTACCTTCATGAAGGATTATTCTTCATCCTCTTTAATAATTTGATAACTCCCGCTTTATCTCATGTAGGTTATTCTAGTTATTGCTTTATCCATATATTTTATCTTTCATTGTATACACTTGCTCTAAAATATCTATATTTTTATCCAATATACATCCAAGGGATAATAATAATATGATGAGTTGATCTAGCCACATTTTAGACAAGTATTTACTCTCTTCTATTCCAAACACAACTACATTTCACTTCACTAGTAAACATCTAAGTACTTTCACAAATAACCTATTTTGTGATGTTCTTTCCATTGTTGCATAATTGATTGATAACACCTTGTGCTAAAACATAAAAATCAATTATCTTCTCATTGTCCTTCATTTGAATATTCTCCATCCATTTGCAACATTTACAATTAAACTAACTTAACTTTGTGTGGTTTGATAAGCAGATTGCAATGTCTCCCAAGATTCTCTTCCACTTTTATCTCCTAATATTCTAGAGAAAATACTCACATCTATGGATTATAAACATTGCAACAACATCTTTATGTTTTTCCCCTTTTTCATATCACTTAAATCTTATGCTAAAAATACACTCCAATCTTGAATTTTAACAAATTTTGTTTGAACTATCTCCTATACATGTTTGTAAATCATCAATAACATATTTTAATTATGATTATCATTTTTATATAAAATATATAATTTTATATAATTATCTTTTTAATTAAAAATTTTAAATACTACAAAATATTAAAAAAAATTAAAATAACATTTTCATTTTTTACCTAATAGCTTATGCATATAGAAAATGTCCTTTATTCAATATTTATAGTTATATATAAGTATTAAAAAAATATAATAATATTTTGTTATTTTTTTAATTTTATAAATGATTAAAATATATTAATAATATATTATATTAAAAATTTATAAAATAAAAAATAAATTGATAAAATTTATTAATTTATAATATAAAATGTAATGTAAACCATAGTTACTATTCTAAAAAGAAAAAATGTATTACTTTAACTAACAAATATTTTTTACCATAAATGTTTTTAAAAGTAAACTCAATGGCACATTTGTGGCCATTAATGGTGACAAGGTAAAGTAAAAATATAATATTGTTTTTTGATTTCCAATGTTCCTTTATTTTTAGACTGTGTTAGGTAATGGGGTTAAATTTACCTTTAATGCCCCAAATTCAAATTCTCTTTGTTTCTTGTGGAGCTTATATGGGAGAGTTATTGCCCCTTGTAAGTCTCAATCTCTTGTTATGCGGTTCCCATGTGGTTTGCTAAGTTAACCTTTGTTTCCCACAAGAATGGGTGGTGAGTCATATTTCAGGGTGGTTGGAGGAGGTGTTACAAGGAATTCCAAGCATCTCCTAGGCAAGAAACTCGTTGAGGAGGATTTTATCCCCATTTACCTTCACTCCAATTTTGATCTTCTACCTAGAGATTTTCAAAAAGATAAATCAATGAAGGAAGTTTATGCCTTATATGCTACTGCTAATAGAAAGAATAATGTCTTTTATAATCTGAAGATGATGGAGATAAAACAACACGTTATTTTGGGATCGTTGAAAATTGTCATCCACCACTTGGAGGAGATATCTAGGATGGTGGAAGATGTTATCTAGGAGGTGAACTTGTTCAAGAACTAGATCAATTTTATCCTCTCTACATTTTCTGGTGTTCTCTCCCTCTGTTTTTGTTTCTTTCTTTATTAGTAGTTGTAGTTTCTTTTGTTCATTCCCATTGTTTCGACTGGTTTTAAGATTTTGTTGTGGTTCTTCTGTGTGGTTCTTCCCTTGTGATGGAGATGTTGTAAAATATTGAGGGATCCCTTTCAAAATCCTATTTTATTGATAGTACAAAAAAAAAATGTTGTTTATTAATTGGTTTATAAACTAATACAATAATAATTTGAATAGCTCATTTTTACACTTCCTTTTTATTTATTTCATATAGGGAAACTTGATTATTATTATAGTTTGGTTAATGGTTTATGAACATATTTTAGATTCAATATAAATTTTAGCATTAATTTTTTCTGAATGAAAAAGAGCAAAACAAATTCTGTTAAAGAATAATTAGGCCTTTTTACATAAAAAAATGGGTGGAAAATATCACAACCCGGTATAGTTTCAAACTAACCACCATGGTTAGGAGACACCAAAAACTTAAAGCATTAGAAAAACTAGATACAACGAGTGCATGACTAACAAAACATCAGAATGGATTTAACTAAGCATAACCACAAAGAGAGCTATTGTAGCAGAAGTATAGGGAGGCACATCTACCTTATCCAGGCCCATGTAATGTCAACCGATGTTGGAAAGTGTGAGAATAGGAAAAAAAGTATAATTAGGCCCCATATCATTACCACCAATCGGAGGCCCAATATCCCATCCATCTATGTGAGCAATAACCATAGTGTCTGTACCTAGGTGTTGTAGGTGAGTTGGAGAGAAGAGGGCAATCCTCCAAGGGAGGTTCTAGGTTCAAATATCCACCCTACCATAAAGCTAAATTGGGTATCTAAAATCCAATTGATAATGTTGGTGCGGGCAAGGTCGGGTGCAACCCCTAGATGACTTTGATGGTGTAGAACCCCCTATTCGTGGTCTCTTAGACCAAGGTGTTTCTTCAAGGGTTTTTCATTTAAAAAAAAAATAGAGGGTCTATAGTATCCGTTGGAACCGATCAAATATCCCCCCAAACTAGACCAAAAGTGGGAATTTCAGGAAGGTCATTTCCCCATCCTACTATAGGGGGAGGGGTAGGAGCAGGAGGAAAAACATCCCAAAATCCTAGCCACTATACTGTTCAAAAGAACCTGCATCAGACCCTCCATTTTTTAAAACTGGAGGTTGGGACCAATGTCTCCCTCTTCATGGAGGGTATCCTCTACTATGACAAGAAGGATTCTGATGAGAACGATATCAAGAACTTGATCGACCATGGGATGATGGATCCTTAGGAAGGCGACTAATAGTGCAAGGTGCATTACCCCAGTGGTCAGTAAGGCTACACAGATGTTGAATCTCCACATTAACCTTCTATATCTGCATAAAAATTTGTAGCCAAGAATCATAAAAAATTGCATACGGGTCAGCCAGGGAAAAAAATCCGTGAACTAATATCATGAGAAAAAATAATTCTGCTCCTAGATTTCCAAATATGATAAATAATGCTAATTATAAATATGTTCTAGACTTACAACAAAGGTTTTGAAACTTCAAGTGGATCTCCAAGAAGGATTTGCTGCCATGAAAAAGGATATTGTATAAAAGAAAAAAAAAAGAGTCAATCCAAGTACAGGCTAAACGAGCCTTGGGGTAAGACCAGAATACATGTAGATAATCCTCCAGCTCTCCAAAGAAATAATGGGTAGGGTGATCAATGCCAAGATATATAATTCAGTGCCCCATTGGTAGGCCTTGTATTAGTAAACTCCATGCAAAAAAGATTGCTTAGTTTCAATATATTTCACCCAAAACATTTTGAACCTAGTTCTCAATGCAAAAGGAGGAGAAATTAGATCCCAATGAGAATTTAAAATAGAATCCATAGGAATATGGGGATATAACCAAGAATAATCCATATGGGATTTATACTGAGTCATGGATTTATTCTTAGGCCAACTCCAACTAGCCCACCGGACCTTATAAAAGTGCTTGAAAATTCTGGGCCATAGAGAAAAAGGAGTATTAAAAAACATAACCTCATAAGTACCTTGATATTCCTGCTTGAGCTAATAAAATATTTTAAAATCATCCCAAGGAATCCAGTATCTAGTGTAGAAAGAGAAAAAATCAATGATAGAGTTAAGTCCTTTTTTGTAAAACCGTTGAGCATGAATCCACTATACTTGGGCCAAGGGCAAAGACTAAAGTTTGATAAAAGGAGACCACCAAACACTAATAGAGGAAATAGAAGCAACTTTTTTTCCCAATCTCCTTTCCAAATAAGACAGGGTTTGAGAGATTCCCAGGCCTTCCAGATACTTTGAACAATAAAGGAACATTTTATTTTAACAGGAATATGGTATGTGATAAGAGTAGAAAAAATTAATCCTCGCCAAACCCTTTTCCCAAAGGGGAGGGCAGTAAAAATACAATTACAAAGAAGAATTTTCTAGGCTTCATTGTCATCAAGAGCTCGCACAACCCACTTTGCACACAAGGCAATTCCCTGACAGTTACAATCTAAAAGGCCTAGGACACCAAAAAGTTTGATAAGACAACAAAAATTCCATGCGACTCTATGAAACAAATTTTTATGAGAAGAATTTATCCATAAAAAATCCCTCAACAATTTTTCCAATTTCAAATAGCAATATTTTTAAGAAAGCAAACAGGAAGAATAATAAACATGAGTGGTAGCTAGAATATTAGAGCAGATCTGAAATTTATATGCCATAGAAAGCTGTTTAGTGATCCAATAGATCAATTTATTCTCCACTCTATGAAAGATATAATTCCATAATTAAGAAGGGATGCTATGAAAGGCAAAAGGTATGCCTAAAAACTTGAACATTTCACCAGGTTGAATCCAATGCCATGGGTATTGAGAAAGACAAGGAGGCAAGAGTTTTCCACATTTCCTAAAGCAAGAAGTTTTTTTCCATTGAATACTTGACCCAGAAGCAAGACAAAAAGTGTCAAGGCATTGAAGAGCAGTGGGTAAAGAGTGTTCATCTTTAGAATTGGTTAAAAAAAGAGTCATTAAAAAAATGACCATTAACCATCTGAGAAGAAGAAGAAGATAAAGCAATACCATGAATAGATCCTTGAGACACTTTATAAGAAAGTAAATACCCAAAATCTTTAGCTTCTAGAATAAAAATGGAAGGAGCAAGGGGACAACCCTATCGAACTGATCTAAACAAGCCAAATATGTCAGACTGGCAATTTTTCAGGGTAATTATAGCAGAAACATATTGAAATAGAGTATTCATAGACTGAATGAAGTAGGGCCCAAAAGCTAGGGACTGGAGCATGGAAAGTATAAAATACCATTCAACTTTGTCATAAGATTTTTCAAAACAAATTTTAATAAATAACATATCATGTTGTGAATAGTGAGCCTAGTCCATTCCTTTCCAAACTGCAATCACATTATCTAAGATATATCTGCCTTACACAAACCATGTATGTTCAGGCCGAATAATCAAAGGGAGAATAGGGTGAAACATGAGAGCAATGACCTTAGCAATGATTTTATAGCTTACATTCAACAATGTAATTGTTATCCAATTAGTGATAATTTTAGGATCTCCAGCTTTAGGAATCAGCTTGATATTACCTCTTTTTAAGATAGGACCTAAATATCCAATGTGAATTGCTTCTTGATAAACTTTAAGAAGATCGGGACCCACAAAATCCTAAAATACTTTATAAAATTCATAGGGGAATCCATATAATCCAGGTGCTTTCTCATTAGCCATTGCAGATAAGGCTTGTTTCAAATCATCAAGAGACAAAGGTGTGCCACAAATGTCTCATTGAGAAGGAGAGATATTTTCAGGAATTACAACCTTACATTCAGCTAACGCTTGTTGGTGAGTTGCAAAGAAAGGTTGAGAAGCAAAGACTTGTTGATAGTTTCTAACAAATACTGCACTTATTTCAAGGAGATAAGTGAGCCTCTGATCATCAACCTGAAGAGAAAAAATCTAAGTATATTGAGAAGGTAACCTTAATATCTTAAAAAATTCTTTAGAAACCTTATCCCTAATTTTCAACCAATTTATTCTAGCCCTCAACTTGGTTTTTTTTGCTTCATACAAGTCAACTTTTTTGATTTCATGATGAAGAGAAGTTACTTAGGCTTGTAAAACATAACTAAAAGGACAAGCTTCAAGACAAGCAGAGGCTTTGTGTAACTCTTTCTTAAGAGCATCATTAGTAATTCTTCATCACTTAGCAACATCACCACCAAGAGAGTGTAACAACATAGTGGTGCAAGAGATTGCATGATTCCACCAAGAGATCCAACCAAGGTGACCATCTGTACGAGGAATAATATTCCAAAAATGAACAATATGAGCTTTCATATGAGAATATTGCAAGAAATAAACATTGAGATAAAACTGATTATAAAACTATTGAGGCTACCATATGACAGGTCTGATGTTAAAAATAATAAGAACATGATTAGATAAGGTCGTATCAGCAAGAGTATGCACATAGGAAGAAGAGTACATACGTTGGGAAAAAAGTTTTCATTCTCTATAAGCATGGCTCTATCTAATATTTTTAAAATTCTAGTAAATCCCACTTGGAAGTTAGACCAGGTATACTAGGCAAACTCAGAATATGTAGCAGGGAAAAACAAGAATTAGGGTCTGACACTCCAAGCATATTTTTCATAAAGAACCATGCTTCACATTCACCTATAGTCCAACACATTGGAAGCTGTCCAATATTAGTAGAGGGTTTTTCAATCATATTAAAGTCCTCGCATAAAACCCAGATAGCAGGTGATAAAGAAAAATTAAGCCAACGCCAGAGCACACATCTTTCAGAATCATCATTAGAGGCATAAATATTAACAATTCCAAAGGGTTTGCCATTAATTTCCAATAGATACCAAACAACTTTATGGGAGGGGTCAAAGCCCCAAGAAACAACATTACACCATCATTTAGAAGCAACAAAAGTAACAACACCACCTTTACCAAAAGGATGAATTGTAATATGAAACCCACCATACGACCATAAAAATTGTAGGTATAATTGAGAGTAAAGTCAAAAACCTTGACCTCATGCAGACAGACAAAATCAATCATACCAAATAAGTGAATGACTCGAGATAACTCATCACAAACCATATATTTTTGAACTGGGTCCGTCAGCCCTCTAACATTCCAGGAATAAAAAATGATTGAGATCTAGAAAGGTGCATGTCAACCTCAATGACCTCGCTGTCATCTAGGTGGCCCAAATATTCATACAAGTAATAAAACCATCCACTATTCGATTGGATGCACCTTTTATATAAAAAAAAATTCATCCCCTCATGCATAGGGCTACGAGAGCGATGAACTTTTGAAATTTGAGAATCATCAATAACATAATATTTGGTATAAGAATGGGAATGAGTAACATGATCAGGAGGATCTTGAGCAACAACACTGGTGAAAGAAGCTATAGGAGAAGCGAAAGGAATTTGAGGGGCAGGGGTGCTTGGTTTTCGTGCATGGAAAGGACAGGTTATGGAGGCGATTGCATTTGAGGTGCACCATGGGCTACCTCTAGACTAACAACAAAGGGTTTGGATTGATGGTTTTTTCTAGTATTCACCACCACCCAGTCATATTGCCCTCCTTTCTTAGAATATGGTGAAATTATAGAAGAAGAATGAGGAGCCTCATGCGGTTTGAATTTGTTAGCCATAAGAGAGATATATTGAATATTATGAGTCACGGATTGACAACGATAACAAGTATTAGGAAAATTGATATACATAACTCATTGTCAGATTGTATGTTCCCTACACTTGATATCAATAAACTCATGCATATATTTTTTTATATTGAATTTGACACACACTTGTCGAGAGGGACGAGGACTGAAAAATTTCTCAGGTTCAATATACACAAAAGTCCCTAAAGGAACAACTAAAGATTGTAGGAAAGTCCATAAGGGAATAGGCAAACCCAGGAACTCTACCCACACTGGAAATTCTAGAGAGGCTTCATAAATAACCTTAAAAGTAGGGTTGCAAAATTAGCAGAGAACTTTGAATAGTCCAGGGACCTTTTTCAAAGCCTTTTCAACATGAGTGGGATCATCAAAACGAAATAAGAAAAAACCTTTTGTCAAATTTTGTATATTTTTAGCTTTAATACCATGAGGTTGCCAAACATGTTGGACCCAACTTCTATCCAGGGTATCATTCGAAATATGACCAAGAAAGTAACTAATTAAATGAGTTTTCTCATACCAGGTACATGCATTCTGAAAATGTTCAACAGGAAGAAGAATTTCAGGAACATAGTCGTTACCTCATGGAAAATTTTTGGAACAAACTTGTGAGGACGTTTCTTGGGTGTCATTAGTTTCTCCAACAACTCCAGCATCAACTGAAGTTGTTTTATGAGCGACGATGATTAAAAAAGGCTGCTTAACACCGCTCAAGGTGCTGTTAGTGAGACTTAATTGCAGGATACTTTGGCAAAAACACCCGCACTAACTTCAACAAAGGTGGTGATAGGACAATAGTACAACATAGATAAACCCTAATTCTCCATAGCATGCAGAGCACAAACTGATTCTCTATACAATAATCTAGCATTAATTTTAGGTATGACATATACCATCCATGATTAACCTTGTCTACATATAATGTGTGTATATTATTAAAAAAATTGATTTTTTTTTAATAAAATGTAGAAGGGGTTTTGAAAGGGTTCCCAAACATTTTACAAGGTAGTCCAAGGCCAAAAATATATTGGTCCAGAAACAAAAATCCAATGCAACCAAACTGATAGATCCACAACCAAGAAACCAAAGGGTCCACCAAGCCCAAACTCAGCCACCAATAGGAAATAACACATAGAAAAAAAAAAGGCAACAGACCAAGAAAAATGTAAAAGGACTCGCATGTAGGGGAGTAAGACAACCTGGCCATCAACAAAAACTACAAAAGAGACACCTTACTTGGGCATAAATACTGAAAGGTCAATACCCGAATCCCTAGAGGTATTATAATCATCACCGTTAATTACAACTTTGGACACTTCAACACACAAGATAGCCACCTTCAAAAGCTCAAAGATAGAATTATGAATATTCAAATATAAAGTCCTAAGGGAAGTGTAGGGGGAAAAATGTGGGACCTTTACATTTGACTTCACATCAGCCTCACAACTTGGAGAGGAATTGCACTTCATCTTATCCAAAAAATTAAATTTCTTAGAAGCCAGGATAGGGGATTTCTCAAGGTCGATCACCACGACAAAATTTTGGGAAGCCATTTTGTACACCAAAATTTTGAACCTCCTCCTACTTTCCCCTATGCTCAAAACATGAGGATTCATATTTTTTGAAATTTTAATTTAATATAAAATATAATATTTTATAATAATATAATTATTTAAAAATAATTTAAAATATTTATTATTTATTTTATTTTTATAAATTATAATATATATTTTATTGATAAAAGCATAGGGGTTTTGAGAAGGCTCCATCAAATTTTTACAAAGAAAACTTAGATCAAAAGAGACACGCTCCAAATACAATATTTACAAAGCAAATATTGGGAGACAATCTGCTCCACTAGAAGAGAAACAAAGACACCCTCAACCATGATATCTAGAAAAGAACTCTCAAATATAGAGGCACACAAGGGATAAAGCCTAAGTGCAATACAATTTTTACACATCAAGGTTGTGGAATGGAAGACACCTATGAGAAGATAGATAATATAAAGGCATAAGCAATGGATCCATTCAAAGCTAGGGATGCATATTCCAAAGTACGAGTGCACATAACTACATCAAGATCAAAGAAACCATGAAGAAATTAACTAACATAACAAAACTAGGAACAACATGACTTGACAACAAAGAAATAGGGCATTAGACTAGGCACTGATTAACTCAGGAACTAACTTGCTAACTAAATTTGATGTCTTCTATGTGAGAAAGAATGAAATCATGAAGTTGGAATGCCACACTAAAATGTCTTCTTGAGAGACCTTAATATTGACCAACACCTCAACAACCAGATTACCTATGTGGTAGATGTGATGAATCAATATTTTTATCCTCCTTTGGATGAGTTTCTTGGATTCTTCAATGATATTTTGTGTCTTCCAATTGGAATGGATCTCATTTTCGAGTTGATTAATAAGATTAAGAGAGTCCCCTTCTATGATTAAAATTAATCAGGGAATTTATAGAAAAGGTTAACCTTGAAAAAAAGCTCTTGCCTCTATGAAATTATTAAAAATAGATTTTTATATTCTTAGAAAAGGTCAATAATATGTTGTCCATGTGATCATGGAAAAAGGTCTCCTACTCCAAGTCTTCTTGGATTCCCTTTTGTTGCTCCATCAAAATTAAATTTTATCCAACCTGAAGGAGGAGGCTCCCAAGAAATTTGAGATCTATTCACCAGAGGTCTGAGGTTCCAAGGGGGAAGATGACCTAAATATGATAAAATATCCACTTCACTCTTCAAGGTCAGAGCATCATTATGGTGCACAATAGAAAAGCTTTTAAGGTAAAATATAGGATCAAATTTCCAATAGAAGAAACATCTTTGGAGGAATTGTAGAAAGTTCTATTATTTATTTCGTTCTAAATGACCCAAAGATATAAATTATTATATTATACTTGGAATTTTTAGAATATATTTCATATATTTTACTAAATAAGAGGAGTACATAGTTGAGTTGGTGTGAGGTATCCAATTGAGAAACATGATCCATACGATGTGAATACATGCAACTCTAGTTCAAATTATATTGGTTTACCATAAACTCTTTTCACCTCCATGAGGGCTAGGTGGATTGGTAGTACGTTAGAAACTTACTAAGAAGATACCTAGGTTAAAATCTTAGGGTCATGTCCAATTTGAATAAAGGTATTAGTTTTATGTGAGTTTGTTAAGTGTGTGCTAGCTTGATGATGGCAATACCAGCCCCAAGCCATCGGGGGTCTCCCTCACTGTGGGTCTTGTTTACCAAGGTGAGTTAGGGGTTATAGTGGTGATGCTTTAATGGAAGGTGATGCTTCAATTGAAGGCAATGTGACTTGACCTTATGACTAGTTATTAAAAAGGAAAGGGAGTTACTGATTTCTTTATGTATCAAAATAAATAAGACACAAAATATTATAATTTATTCATAAAATATTTTAATTGTTATTTATGTCACATAGTTAGGCGATTGTTAGAAATGAATACATATTTAATATCACATAAATAAGGTATATATTAAACTATATATTTAACCTAAGATGTTCCACATTCAAATATTTCTCAAACAATTATTTATTTTGTATAGAAAACTTTCAAAGTTATTCAAATGAACCTATGTAAAAGTAGTATGTTAGATATAGCTTGAGTTTAAAAATTAAAAAAAATAGTAGATATGAATGATATATTTTAAATTAATTTTAACCAAAGGATTATTAATATTTTAATTGGTAGATAACATAGATTAGCTAGGTTCAAATCCTAGTGGTTTCATTTGGATAGAAATCTTAGACAACCTATCTAGAAATTTACATAAAAAAATAATATATTACTAGGAAATATTACATTGTAGAAGCTAATATTCAACATTAATATTGTAAACATGTTAGAAAATATCATACCATAAGGGTTATACCTAGAAGTTATCTAGTAAAGGTGGTTGGTAAATAGTTATAAAAAAAAAAAATCATTCTTGGTTGTATAAATATAGAAATATTTATTTATATAATGTGTCTAGCATCTTGTTGGTCCACATGTGGTATCAGAATAAACACAACATGGGAGAAGAATATTTGTGAGGGCAATGGAAGAATATTTAAATCAAGAAACATCATAATCCTTTCTTCCTAGCCACATGGAGTCCTCAGGCTGCACAAAACATGGTATGACATAAAATATTAGAGAAAGATAATTCTTCAAGAGAATATGGTAGTGATGTGAAAATGTGTATTTTATTTTGGTTATTTATTGTGTCATTTTATTGTTATGCATGGTTTTTACATTCCTTGGATGTGTACTTAAAGTATTTTGTCTATTTTACATTGGAAAGTGTTGATTGACATCAAGGTGACAATATTTGTTATACATTGAAGAGATCATCAAGGAGTTACATATGTATTACATGAATATTTATATATAAGTCTTGGGTATGCTTCTACAATATTAATTATTTATAATTAGGTGCATGAGCTAAGATTTGCACCAAATTATGTTTAACATGAAAATACTATAGGATGTTGGAGATATTCTTGTCAACATAAGGAAGATGAAACACTATTGCAAATAAAGTAAGGATATTGATTGATGCTAAAAAACTAATATTGAGATAAAATCCTTTGTCTTATGTATTACAAAATTATTATATAATAGTGGTACTCCCAAAGGCCCAATAGGAGTTTGCAAGTGCAACGTTGGAAAAACAGATGAATAATTGTATAAAAATATATATCTACAGGAAATTATTCAATAATTTGGTGTAAATTGGGTTGAGTATTTGAGGAAGGTGAACAAGGTTTATTGTGGACTATGATCTAGTGGTGTATGTCTTTCATCCCAAGAATTATATTGTAGGATTTTTTTAAATATGATGAAGAATATAAAACATTATATGGGATTATAAATGTTTACAAGTATAATAGAGTACTTGTTGAGGATGTTATTTTTTCTATTGAACATGAAAAAATATATGTGTTTTGTTCACATTTTATGCCTTATTACCTTAATATATCACATAATATTACACAAGTACAAACATAAAATAACCACAATATTAAAGTTCAAATATAATATTATAATGAGTAGAAATATATGAGAAAATTAATATGTATATCAAGGTTTATATAATATTGAAATAAATATTTATTTATACACTGAAATATGAATGTAAATAGCCTGATCATTCATGAACTGTGCATGAAGAAAATCTACAATATTAATTTCTCAATTTGTATATAAGCTTTATTACTCTACTTCCTATTTTAATCAGATAATGAGATATGAATTGGATTACTTTCTTATGGAGCATTATCTCCATAATATAGCCATAGTAATGTGACTCTTTAAATAATTACCTATTGCTTTTCATATGCCAAGTCTCATGACCCTTGGCTTATCATATTACCACTTACATACTAGATGAAACCTTAACTCTACAACACTTGGACACATCTAAATGAATCTTGCAATCCTATTATAGACACTTGTGCACATCCTCACATTACATATTTACATGTTTATATACAAGACACTTGTACACAGTCTCTCTTACATGAAACTTGTGCATTTCATGCACATTGACACTTACATAAAAGGGGAATTATAAATACACTCTAAACTATATACTCAACCCTAATCTATTATATATTTATAATTGTACAATAAAGGTACCATGGGGGTACATTAGAATGTACCAAATAATGTAATTTAATTCAACATTTTTATCTAGGACTATTGCAAGTTCGATGTCTCAATCGAGTTGTTGATCAAATGGATTTTTATGAGAAGCCATTACTTGAAAATATGTGAGTCATATCCATAGGGGATACATGACATTTTGTTTATCTAAGAACATAATTTCAAGCACGTGGAGGTATATGTACCAACCATCTTTGCAATATTACATTTTTCTAAACATCGAGTGATCATCCAACATATGCTATATCCAAACCTGATAAAATGCAAATAAGTGCTAAATTTGAGAGGTTTTCTAGTACCAAAAATGTTCATTTTGAATGCGATTGTCAACAAGGGTACCATCCAGGTGATTGCCTATAGAAATCAAACTATTTATATTAGAAGTTGTTGTTAAAATATGTTAATACTTACCAATACTATTTATAAAATTAATCAAAGGTTATCTAAGCACATGCATGGGGTTTTCTAGAATGTATGGGATGTCCAAGTATGAGGGATAATCACAAATTTATGAATGGATATTCCAAGCACTTATAAGAAAGCATTTGAAGAAGGTGTATCTTTCAAGAATTCTATCAAGCATTATAGTCTAGTGTAGTAAGGACTAAGAGACATCTATTAAGAAAACTATAAAGTAAGGCCATAAATGAAGCAAATGTGCATAAGAAGATATTATTAAGGGTAATATTCCATATAGAATATATAGTAATTTTGGATTGTATTATTGAAAATAAACATTCAAGAAATGGTGCACCTATTTCACAAACCAAGCATAAATATAAGCATACTAGCAACATACAACTATTGACATTGTTTTTTTTTTTTATTGATAATTTGTTTTTAAAGGAACCCATAATCTTATACACATGCTATAGAGAGGATCTTGTGAAGGTTCAAATATCTACATACAAGCCAAAATTGGACCATATGTTGAGTCCATACAAAAAAAAGCAAAGCAAAAACCTATTACAGTAACGGCCCGCAGGCACAAAAGGAAAACCAAAAAATGTAGAGAGAGCACAAGGATAATCCCAAACATCAAAATAGGAAAATTCGATGAAGGAACTAATTGGGATCATATTTTCATTCTAGGATGTAATCCTCATCCTCCTTGGGATTGTCCTCCATAGATATGGTGTTCTGCTCATGCATCAGGGTTACGAATGTTGTTTGCATTTCTATTGGAAAAACCACCACTAAGATGGTGGGATATGACCAATTTGCAATGGCCACTACACCAAGAGTTGCCAGTCCAAGGAATGATAAGGATGAATCATGGGTATGAGTGTCCACAACCTCTCCTCACACTATGATTAATGTCAGAATATCACCTCGATATTGTGTTCAAGTAAGGTCCATCGAAGCACCTTACAGGGTGGGGCAGAAGGGTATTTGAAATCATGGTGCTAGTCATAGGTGGAAATTGCAAGTCCATGGTAAGATTTTATGATGCATTGAGGAAGGTCCTCCCACCACATCGATAAATACTGAAATGTTAACCCAAATTTGGACATGGCATCAGTGGCATTGTTGCCTTCCCTATACATGTGTTGAATACATGTGTTGCTGATTGCCTTTAGGTGGAAGATGGTTTCTTGGATGAGTAGCCCCACTTTCCAGGGTGGGTTTGAGACCCCTTTTATGTATTTTATAGTGTTTAGAGATTTTCCTTCTACGATTAAATATTGGATGTTGGATTCTAGTTCCAATTTAATGCCACAGAAGGTAGCATGGGCCTCAACAATAACAACTATTGACATTGTCAATCTAAGAATAGTGGCAAAAATAATTCAAAAATTGCGAAAAATATTTAATTTATGATATTTTGATAAGAATAATCATGCCAACATGAGATATTCATGATTTGATTCATCATTCAAATAAACCTTAAATTGAGAAAAGAGTCATCAAATCAAATAGAACAATGGTTGACATCAATCATTATTATGTCACCACTTAAAATGAAAAGATTTGAAATGTAGATGTATAATTGTGATAGTAGAAAAGAAGCACTTATTTCATGAAAAAATAAACTATTTTTTCATATGATCTAATGGATATATTAGTGTACATTCATGTCAAATTTAGAACACCTACGATCAAAATATAAGTAAATTAATAGTCAATTCTAAAGGGATTGAAGGACATTTAATTTTTTAGTTGGTATCACATTACCATTTTTTGAGCATAGAAGTATACATATGTATCAAAAAGCATATTATAATTATGATATAACCATATTTGTTGAAAAATGACAAAATATACAATAATTTGAAGACCAAATGATCAAGGCATTGTTATATTTGAGATGGATTATATATTTAAACAAGTTTAATCCATTTAAAAATTGAAGTTATAATACATTGTCTACTAGAGAGTGCTTCATTTGAGAGAAAGAGATTTTGAAGCCAATTTTTTTTTATAAATAGTACAATGTGTCCCTATCCATACATGATATTGTGAATGGTTTTATTTTTCCCCCTTCACAAAGAGAGTGATGTACATGTGATTAATTGAATGCATTCCTAGCCACAAAAGTGTTGTGGATATATATATATATACTTGTTTACAATTATAAAGGTGGATAGTGTGTGTCCTTGTCCACTTTTGTCCACTTTTGATGTAAAATCATGGATAGGTATATTTATCTATATCCTTGGTTAAGTGTTCAACGAAGTCATTTCCACTATTCTAAATATTTGAGTATATCCATGTTCGTAGTTGATGTCAATCATATACTATTGACTATGTCCTAATTTATGATCTTGATGAACTATGTATATCCAAGCATGAAATTATCTTTATAGAAAATTTGATTTAATTATTACTTTAAAATCTAATGTTACCTATACACATGGTCCTTGGCATTTAGTGGTCACGAGGGACTCATTCACCCACTCATTGTTTGACTAGGACATTGAGGTATTTCAAAAACTAAATTAAAATTTGTAAATTTATTAATAATTTTTTCATGTTAGATAAAATACTTAAGAAACAAATAATTATAACATGCATATAATTTTTAGCAATTTAAGTTATATATAGTGTGTGTGACCTTATGGTTGTTTTATGTTATTTTAACTATTTTCATTTAAAAACTTTAAATATTATAAAAAATTTATAATAGATTTTGAGAAAAACAAAGCTATACCTACAAACATATAAAAATAAAAATATCCTTATTCAATATCTAATTCAATATCTAACAATGATCAAATGATATTAGTTCAAATAGTTAATTTTTTTTTACTTTCAAGGACAAGATGAAGGTTCAAATATTGCCAAATGATACATAGACAATAACCAAGATATTATAATAACACTTTGTATTGATGATGTAACTCATTTCAATCCTATATAACCAATTCAAAAAATAATAAATAATAATAATTTGATCATATTTGAAAAACTACTCTGCTAGGGTTTGATGAAGAAAAGCTGCTCTACGGGGATGGCAGCAACTTTTGGAGGAGGTCTAAAAAATTGAAGGAATATCATGATGGCATAAGGTCTGGCACAAAGAGTGCATGCTCGTGATATTGTTTCATCTGAAAATGACTAGAAGGAACAAGATTTTCCAGTGCATTTCGGGAACCGCTTGTTAAAGAACAATGGATGTTTGGAACGATGTGAAGCTAGGCCAGTTCAAGTGGTTCAACCAGAATCAGTGGTGGAATATGTGGAGTATATAACCAAACGTGCCCTTATTGGTAAATTTTTGGGTATCCGAATTTCTCTCCCCCTTGTGGAGGCTTATGTCAGGAAGACTTGGAATCCTGAAGGCAATGTGGAGGTGATGCTGAGTGTGAATAACTATTTTATGGTGGTTTTCTCTTGTATTGCGGATCGTAACAAAGCATTTGAAGGGGGTCCTTATTTCTATAACCAAGTGGGAATTTTTCTTAAACCCTAGCATGTGGGTTTCAACACATAAGAGGAGTGGCCGTCGCGGGTTCCAGTATGGGTGCGGCTTCCATGTCTCCCGTTGGAATTCTGGAGAACTGATATCTTGCATAAGATTGCCCTTCTACTTGGGAAGCCGGTTGGACCATCACAATAGGCAATAGATAAAAAGGTAATATCTTTTGCTCGTATTTGTGTTGAAATTGACTTAAACAATCCTATTCCAGATTCTATTGAAATACAATTTGGATCAACTACATGGGTTCAAAAACTTGACTATGAAGCTCTTCCATTTTGTTTCTGGATTTACCATGAATATGGCCACCTAAAAATAAAGTGCCCTACATTTGTCTTGCCTGTGTCTTCAAATCATGTGCCCTCTTAGTCTAGAAAAAGTTTGGATAAAGTAAAAGCCCCGATAAAGAAAGGGGAATGGGATAAGGAAGGTTTTTTTCCATTAAAAGCCCAAAATAGAGGACGAAGGGCAAACAAAGACCTTAAGGATAGCCAACCAAATGCTCTACTCAACCATTTTGAAATATTAGATGATCTTGATCTATGCATGGAGATACTTAAAACGTCGCTACCTAATGCAAATATAACAAGGCCGAATTAGATGTCTCTTCTTGAGGGGGAACTTAAGGAATTAGGTCTAGGGGATTTAAATGAAGAACAAAGGGCTTTGGATACGAGTATAGGGGACATGGTTGGGTCTAGCCCTATAAGGGAAACTATTTTAGAAAGTGGTATAGATTTAGTTATGCCCTCTCCTACTCAGGAACTGATGCAGTCATCCTTGGACTACAAAACTCCTACGGTGTTGGGATTACAACAAAAAATAATTAAAAAAGTTTTTCGGATAAGAATATGAAGGTGGGTCGGAAGAAGGACTAGGATAAAATTAAGTTAATGGGGGAGACTTTTGTGGAGTCAAGCTTGGTGATAACATTGGACTCCCATTTTTATAACCCCCAAAAATTATTATCCTCTCATGGAATATAAGGGGGTTGAATAGCATCCCCAGATAAAAATTTGCTCGTAATTTGGTTCATGTGCATTCTTCGGATGTGGTGTTTATTTAGGAGACTAAATTGGCTATTGATAGTATGTTCAATATTACTCTCAAGTTTTGGAGAAGGGGGTAATGCCAGTGTATTGGTGCATGTGGATATGTTGGTGGTGTTGCTTGTTTATGGGATTCGGTTAAGATATCCCCTCTTACTTGGATTTCCAATAGATGGTCTATTTCAATGGTCGGGCATGATAATGAATCTGGTGAAATCATCCTACTTACAAATGTGTATGCTCCTGTTGATTACAATGGTAAAGTGAATTTGTGGAAGCACATTTACTTTGTGAGAAGTTTGGTTCCCCTGTACCCATGTATTTTGGTTGGAGACTTCAACTCTATCACTTGTCTAGAGGAGAAATGTGGTGAGGTTGACCATCTCGAGCCTTTTTCTTCTGTCTTCAGTGCTCATATCTAGGCCCTAAACTTGGTTGACATCAAGTAATATAATGGGATATTTACTTTGCACAATAGAAGGGGTGGGGAATCTTCCATATCAGAGATACTGGATAGGTTTTTGATATGTAGTTATTGGATGGGTAATAACAGAGGTGCTAGTTCTGTGATTCTGGAGGGTAGGGGATCTGATCATTGGCCTATCAAACTCTCTGATTTGGAGTAAGGGCTAAAAAATAATTCCTCCTTTAAGTTTCAACTTATGTGGCTTCATGATCCTAAGCTTCATGATTTCATGCAAAGTTGGTGGACCACTGGCAAACCTCCTCATGGCACCGCTATGTATTCCTTTATGAAGCGACTACAATTTGTAAAACATAAATTGAAGAGATGGAATAGACTAAATTTTTGGAACCTTTCCTTGGCTAAGCTGGAAGCTCTTAGGAGGATGGAAGAAGCTTCAAGGAATATTAGAGATCATGGATTCATGAAGGAGCTTCTTGTTGAGGAATCTAAGGCTGCGAAAGACCTTGCTAAATGGGAACTAAGGGAAGAAATTTTTTGGAAACAAAAAGCTCGAGTAGATTGGATTCAAGAAGGGGATAGGAACACAACCTTATTTTATAACTCAGTTAAGGCTCACCGTAATGGTAACACGATTACCTCTCTTGTGAATTATCAGGGTGCCCTAATCTCTTCTTTCAAGGATATTTCAGAAGATACTAAGAGGTATTTTTCCTCTCTCTTCAAGGAGGACTCCCTATCATATGGTAAGAATGAAAATATTATTCTAAACTATATTCCAACGATTGTTTCTAGAGAGATGAATGAGCACTTGATGGATCCAATTTCCCTTGAGGAGTTGGAAAATGTTGTATTCAATATGAAAAAAGGAAAAGCCCCAGGTCTAGATGTATTCTTGATTGATTTTTATCAAGAGTTTTGGAATTTAATCAAATTTGATATTTTGGAGGTGGTCCATGAGTCCCAAAAGAACAAATAGATGCTAAGGGTTCTAAATGCTACCTTTGTGGTGCTTATACCCAAAAAATATGGAGCAAATTCCTTGGATATGTTCAGGCCTATTGCTCTTTGCAATGTTGTGTATAAGATCATCAAAAAAATTATTGCTAAGAGGCTAAAGATATGGTTGAGAAAAATCATCTCTAAGGAGCAAGGAGGGTTTGTTGTTGGCCGATAAATCTTGGATGGGGTTGTTATTGCTACAGAATCTATTCAATCGATGGAAACTTCTAAGGAGAAAACTATGTTCATTAAGTTGGACATGGCCAAAGCCTATGATCGGGCCATATGGTCCTTTCTTCAAAAATTTCTTGCTGCTTTTGGATTTGAGGAGGAATTGATTAGATGGGTGATGAGTTGTGTTTCTTCTTCCTCATTCTCTATTCTTATTAATAATGAGCCATCAGAGCTATTTGAGGCCTCAAGGGGATTGATGCAAGGATATCCTTTATCTCCTTATTTGTTTATCATTATGGCGAAAGGTTTGGAAAGATTGCTCAAGTCTCAAGTCATGCAGGGTCTCATTCAGGGGTGGAAGTGGGATAGTAGTTTGCCACCTCTTTTCCACATTCAATTTGTTGATGATACTACTTTGTTGGGATTTGCCACTATTAGGGAAGCTAAAAATATTATATAGTCTCTTTACATATATCTTGGTGCTTCTGGATAGTTGATTAATGAGGACAAGTCTTCTATTTTCTTCTTCAATACCCCTCCTCTTATTCAAGCCAGGATTGCTTGCATTCTAAGATTCCAGGTTGGGACTCCCCCCTTTATTTATATTGGTATTCCAATTTCATCTCACCCTCTACATAGATCTTCTTGGCATTCTATGCTTGATAAGTTTAGAAGGAAGGTGAATCACTGGACTTTCAGATGACTATCCACTACAAGTAGAGTGTTGCTTTTAAAATATATTGTTCAAGCTTTACCTATTTATAGATGTTTTGTATAAATAGCTCCCTCACACTTCATCAAGGACATGAAAGCTTTGTCAAGACAATTTTTATGGTCTGGAAAACTTGATCAATCTAAATGAAGTTTGGTTAGGTGGGATTCTATATGTAGGCTAGTGCAAGAGGGAGGCCTTGGGTTATGATAGACAACTCTTTTTGGGCAGGATTTGGCTACAAAACTTTATTGGAGATGGTGTACCTCTCAAGATCAGATTTGGGCTAAATTATTATCTTGTAAATATTTGAGAGGTATTTTTGAGGCTGAAATCCCTAGATTCATCTTGGTTGGGAAAGGTTCAGTTATTTGGGACACTCTAACAAGAGGAGCTAATTTAATGAAGCAGGGTTTGTTCTGGATTTGCAATCAGGGATAAAATACTCTTTTTTGGGAGGATTCTTGGGATGGCCACTCTCCTATATTGATTCAATAGCCTAGGTTACATTCCCTAAGCATTTTTCCTTGGAAGCAGGTTGGTATCGTGTGGAGGACTTTAAAAAAATTCAATCTTTTGGAAATATGGAGATGTACAGGTGGAAATATCCTCAAGAATAGCCCCAGGGGGACTGGCCAAGGACATAAAGGTGCTTGATCTTATTCTTATGGGGAGGCCTTGTTCTTCATTAAGGGGTAAAGATATTCTGGCTTGGAACCCTAATCCTAAGGGAACCGAATCGGTAGCCTATGGTTATCAGGTTCTAGATAAGCAAAAGTATGGGAGTCTTCCTGTCACTTGGTGGAAAAATATGTGGAAAAAATTTTCCTGGAAAAAATTTAACTTCTTTTTCTAGTTGGTAGCTCGTAATAAATGACTCACTTGGGATAATGTGAGGAAGAGGAGATATCAGGGTCCCTATTTTTGTGTCCTTTGTAGTAAGAATGAGGATGAATCTTCTCATTTATTTTTCCAATGTTCTATAGATATTTGGCACCATTGGTGGAGTGCCTGGAACCATCCATGTTTTCATGTGTTGTCCCTAGTGGATTTTTGGAGTAGTCTAGGAAGACCTCTGACCAAGGACCCCTTCCTTCGGGTGGCTTGGAATTTGGACCCTTATTGCATCATCTGGAAAATTTGGCTCGAACGAAACCGACACATATTTCAGGGTAGTTATTTGGCGTTTCAAAAGATCTAGCAAAGGATCATGTATATGGTTAAGGAAACCATCCATAGCAAATGTGATGTGGACCCTCTTTTGGATTCTATGGAGGAGAAGTTATAGCAAGCCCTTGGTATCTTTGGGGATGGTGTGAACTCTTCTAGCCCTAGTAGGGTTCCTCAGCTTAGCAAGAAGGTTAGTAGAGATGGTAGGTGGAGGCCACCCCCTAGAGGAGTTTTAAAAATTAATATTGATGGATTGTCTAGGGGTAATCTTGGACATGCTAGCATTGGCGGTGTTGGGAGAGATTCTACTAGTGGTGTTAGTTTTTTCTTTTCCATTTATAAAGGTGTTCACTCCAACAATTTTATGGAAGATCTTGCAATTCTTAAGACCTTGAGGACGGGGTTTTCTCTTGGCTGGCATAGGATTATCTACAAGTTTGACTCTCAAATTGTGGTTAATATTTTAAATAGTAAAAGGGTGGAGGAAGTTAATTGGCAGTTGGCCTCTGTAGCCGTTAAGATTCTCAAAATGAGTGAAGAGTTTGAATTTATATCCTTTGTGCACATTCCAAGGGATGGAATGTGTTTCTGATTACCTGGCAAAAAGGGCTTTTGAGCTACTGGATCCTTGGAGTATCGATAATTGGGAGAGTCTCTCATCTGGGGACTCTCAACGCCCGTGGGAGTTGATCCACAAGGATGTACAGACTTAATGTGGTTTATTCTTGTTATCTTTTCTAGGTGTCATTCTAGTCTAGTGGTTTTAGCCTTTTTTGCTATTTATTTGAGTCCTGGTTGGAAGCTCAGTTGTACTCTATAATCCAGACTTTTTATCAATAAATTTTTACCCCTTTATTTAAAAAATAATAATTTGATCATATTTTTTATTTTTATTTTTTTAGTTTGAGAAACTAATTTGATCATATTTAATTTAATAATTAAATTAAATATGTTAATAATAATATAATAAAATTTAATTATAAAAAATTTCCATCATTTTATATAGTATTAATATTTTTATATTAATTGTCCTAGGGATAGTGCAATGGTCTGAATCTTCTTTTGAAGGTCCAAGCTGTGGTATGTGTGTGGGGGTGTGAAGTTGTGTGTTAATCCTCTAATGATAAGTTTAGCTCTCATCCTTGCAAGGGAGGCCCAATATTCAAACCATGACATGTGTGTGGTTGCGTGTTAATCTTCTAATGATAAATTTAGCTCTCAGTTGGGAAAAATAATTGATGTAGCCCATACCAAGGTTCAAATATTCATGGTCGTGACTATTTTTAATGGAGATTTTAATTTTTTTCTAACTGGTTCATGTGATGTTGTTCCCATACAATTTTTTTCTTTCCAGTGGCATATTTTTATGTTGGAATTTTATTCCACTTTAATACATCTTTTGCTTAGTTAGTGTAGTGTATTAATAGTCTCACGTTGACTTGGTTTTGGGACTTGAATGGTTTATGAGAACCAACACTTGCAAAATACTTTTCCAATAGGGTAGCAAGCTTAAAGATGGAAGCCCTTGATCTCACTTATGTAAGACTTCTCATCCTTATTAACATTGATTTGCCACACATATGTGAGGGTAGTTGGCCCTCTTGCTTTCTAATCGATTCATGTGAGATTGTTCTCATACAAACTGTTTATTTTCAATGGCATATTCTAACTGATTCATGTGATCTTGTTACCATACAAGCTGCTTATTTCCAATGGCATATTTCTATGCTAGAATTTTAAAATTTTATTCCTCTTTAATACCCCTTCCTTTTATATGGGAATCCTCACCAACATATGAGTCACGACAAGTGTGAAGGTAGTTGACCCTCTTCCTTTCTAACTAGTTCATATGGTGTTGTTTCCATACATATATTTCTATGTTGGAATTGGGCTAGTTAGCCCTATTGCTTTCTAACTGGTTCATGTTATGTAAGACTTCTCATCCTTATTAACATTGAGTTGCCACACATATATGGGGGTAGTTGGCCCTCTTGCTTTCTAATCAATTCATGTGAGCTTGTTTCCATACAAGCTGTTTATTTTCAATGGCATATTCTAATTGATTCATGTGAGCTTGTTACCATACAAGGTGTTTATTTCCAATGGCATATTCCTATGTTGGAATTTTAATTTTTTTTTTTCACTTTAATACCCCTTCCTTTTATATGGGACTCCTCACCAAAATCTGAGCCATGACAAGTGTGAAGGTAGTTGACCCTCTTCCTTTCTAACTGGTTCATATGGTGTTGTTTCCATACACATTTCTATGTTGGAATTGGGGTAGTTATTCCTCTTGCTTTCTAACTGGTTCACATGATGTTGTTTCCATACACATATTTTTACTTTAGAATTTTATTTGTCTTTAATACCTCTTTTTCTTAATCTTATGAGGGGTCATGGTTAGGATTGGAATTGGTCCTAAACATTGGTCATAGGATTTTTCACACTAACCAAATCAAAAAATACAAATAAAAGAATAAAAATTTATTTTTTATTAATACCTCTTCTTTTTATTTGGGACTCCTCACCCTTATTAACAAGGAGTCACGAAAAGTGTGTGGGGGTAGTTGGCCCTTTTGCTTTTTAACCAATTCATGTGATGTTGTTTTCATACACAGATTCCTATGTTGGAATTTTGTTCTAACTTTAATACCTCTACGGGGGGTCATGGTTAGGATTGGAATGCTTAATCCTAAACATTGGTCATAGGATTTTTCATAGTAATAAAATAAAAATAAAAATAAAAATAAAACAATAAAAAATATTCTAATTAATTTTGGTTTTACAAGGTTCAAATATCAAAAAATGGCATGTGATAATCCTTTATTGCTAAGCTTAGTTCCTGACCTTGTGTGAGGTTATGGAGAAAATGAAAATGCATGTGTGGTTGTGTTAATATTCTATTAATAAGTTAAACTCTCGAATTTATGAAAGGTCATAACTAAAATAAACTCTCAACTTTATGAAAGGTCATAACTAAAATAAAAATAATTTTTGGTTATAAAAATTTCTTACATTAACCACATAAAAATAAAATAAAATAATTTTTTTTTTATTAATTTGTAATTAAAAAATTAACATAAACCATACAAGTTGTTTTATTAATTAAATACAGACCATATCTTGGGTACTCTTGGTTATCTCCTAATGTTCCTATGTTTGACATTTTGAATAAGAGATGAGATCTTGTTTCTTCTCAGTTTAGGTGGAGCATGCATTTTTCTGCTGCCTGGGCTAAATATATTGAACCTAAGAAAAGTTTTTTTTCCTGGAGCCTGTTGCATCAAGGTCTCCTCATTGGCCATAGACGTTATTACTTGGGTGTGGTTAATCCTACTTGTGCCTGTTGTTCACAGCTTGAATATTTTACTCATATTTTTTGGTTTTGTCCTAAAGCTAAGGAGGCATGGGAATGGATTTTATCCTTATTCAATTCTTTTTTATCTTCCTCTTGTTTGTGGGTTCATGTTATTTTGGGGGATCCTCTTGTTTTTTAGAACCTCTTGAGGAAGTTTGGCATATTTTCCATATCAGTATTCTTTACCATTTGTGGAAAACCAGAAAAAATATTATATTTGCTCGACAAAAGGCTTCTATCATTTTCTCTCTTGCTAAAAAATATGATATATTTTATGATTGCTGGCTGCAGAATATGGTACAAGTTGAAAAATTCAATGTGGAAGTGCAACACTTATGTAATCTGATGGACCATTGGGGAAATGCTCCTTGCTCTATTAATCGAGTTTCGATAGTGGCTTCACTTCTGCAAACGAGTTCCAGGAGTCAAAATTCTAGTGCAAGGCATCCTTCTTGTTGATTACCTTGGCTGAGTTGTTTTTTTGGTATTCATGTCAGTCTAGTAATGTGGACAATGTTGTGAATTGTATTCAGTTATGACATTTCCTACCTGTTAGTAGTTTTTATGGAAGTGTGATAAATGAGGTGTGTTTAATTCCACCCACATTTTTTTGTATGAAAGATATTTTTAATTAATACAAAGTCTTTTTCATAAATAAATAAATAAATAAATAAATAAATTTTAGCTATCAAAACTTTATCAATTTAAATAAAAAAAAGATCTTTTACCTTGGAAATTTTAAAACGCTAAGATATTTGCACCTTTGGGGGTGTATGGGGAGGTTTTTGTAGGTGTTTAGGGTGAAAGGTAAAGTAAAAACTTAATATTTTATATCAAGTGAACTATAACATAATAAACTAATTAATGGGGTAGCTCCTTCATTCCCTCACTTTTCATTTCTTTTATTTGAAAACAATTGATTAATGAAACATTAGGCATGATATGTACCATCTATCATTCACCTTTACATAATATTAAATATATATTAATAATATAATATTTTATTTTTAATATAATTTAATATAAAAAATAACATTTATAAATTATTATATTGTAATTTTTCTATATTTTAAAGTATTTAGTGTAAATTGTAGATATTAAAATAATTTTTGAAGCCAAGAAACATTATAATTTGATTCATAAAATATTTTGATTATTTTTTATTTTATACATAGATGGAAGGAAGATCCCTTTCCCTCACTTTTCATTTCTTATATTTAAAAACAATTGATTAATGAAACATTAGGTATGATATGTACCATCTATCATTCACCATTACATCATATTAAATATATACATTTTAATAATATAATATTTTATAATGATATTTTATATTCAATATAATTTGGTATAAAAATAACATTGTTTAATTTATTTATATAGACTATTATATTGTAATTTATTTATATTTTAAATTATTTAGTGTAAATTATAATATTAAAATAAATTTTTAAGCCAAGAAACGTTATAATTTGATTCATAAAATATTTTGATTATTTTTTATTTTATACATAGACGGAAGGAAGATCCATCATATATAAGGCATATATTAAATTAATAATGAACCTAAGATGTCCTATATTCAAATCATAGTCGAATGATTATTTATTTTATATTAACTTTATTATCATTAACAAAAATCATTCATCAATATGCAAAAATATCAAATCATTCATCCTTAAGTAATCATCCATAATAACAATACATAAATAAGAGAGAGATAACAAATACCTTTAAGGTAGGGGAACACCAATAATAATCCTTAAGGAAAGAATAACTCCACAAGAACTCCCAAGATGAGAGTTCCAATTAAGGAGGGTAAAGCCCCATAAGCCACTTTGTAGGCAAATACGATTACATATGATTGATATCCATGATGATTACAATGATAAATATCTCTTATTTATATACTCATCTTCTAATTCTACTTTGAGGAGCCTACTACTAATATAATATTATAATACAATCAACCTTGGGTTATGTGTAGCCCATGCCAACCCTTATACAATATAATAATATATCTCCAAATATCTATTTCTAGGTACCCTAACATGACACCCTCTTTACAAATGTTTCATCCTCGAAACATTTGAATAAACAAGATAATATGATTTACCAAGAAATGTTAGCAACTGGTACCAATATTGATCATCCATCCATCCAAGTGAATGAAGTTGATGTTGGTATTCCATTTTGTTACTTAAGTATCCAAATTTGCTTCATTGGGTCCATGCTTCTGCTGTTATATTTTGATAACTTGAATGATGATTCCATTTGTTCCTTGCTACTACTGCACCATTCTGAAAACCAGGATCACTATGCTTTCTCTGCCAAAAACTACCATACTTGGTACCTTTTTTATTGCATGTAGAACCATAATAATGTTACCTTGAGCCACACCTCCAATATTGTTTCCACTCACGGTGGTGTGGATGGTGATAAGGTGCAACCTTAACTTGATATTCTACCTTCTTTGGTTTCTCAACATTTGGCTCCATTATTGTAAATTATTCTACACATAATTATTTCATGTTCCTTTTGTTCGGTGTGTCCCTGAGCTCTTCTATCAAATATTCCTTGGAATTTTCTACTATTATTTCCATGGGCTCGATTGCTACTGCCTTCTTGGATTTTGTTTCAAGTTCTAATATTTGTTCTTAAATTTGTTCCTCTATAACCACTTCTTATTTTTCCTTGGATCCTTGCTCCTTAAGCTAAAAAATATCTTACAATGTTATCTTCTTTTTATTATACCATAACTTCATAAACTTATTTTACACATTAATGTTAATAGTACCCAAAGAATCTAACCAAAGATAACCAAGAACAATATCCTCATCATCCATCTCAATAGCATAGAAATTTGAATGTAAAACATATTTATCCATGATGATCTTCAAATATTCAAAAATCTGAACATTCTCACCCTCAAGATGTGTGTCCTTAATTTTTGTTTCTTGAACTTGCAATCTCTTAGCCAGAGTGATATTAATAAAACTATATCTGCTACTAGGGTTAATGGAAATAATAACCTGTTCTTTTGAATACTTCCATGAACCTGTAAAATAGACTTTTTAGATTAAAAAAAAATCCTTTTATCAACTTTTTAACTTATCTTCTACCAAAGGTGTGGTTTCTTCCATTTGCACATTGACATCTTTTTTACCTTCTACCACTTTAAAATTTTCTACTCTATTTTTAATTCCTTTTGTTCTTTCTAAAGAATGTTTATTTCTTCTTCATATCCATTGATGGTGACCTTCAAACTAGCTATTTTTTATATGGATCCCATTGACTCAAGAATTCTTGCTCTATCTTATCCCAAGTTAGCTCATTATAGGTGCTACAAAGACTATCAAACCAAGAGAGAGCTTCTCCTCCAAGAAAATACGAAAGCATATAGTACCAATAATAATAAATAGTAATTAGACATTTAAATAGTTTTCACCATTCTCTAGCATCATTATCATCTTCTAAAAAAGTTTTTGTAGTTCCATAGTTCATTCCCCAATGCAAACTAGGATTTTATGAAAATATATCTCCCTACTGATTTGAAGTTAAAATTCCCATAAACAACTAGATCTACTGTTTTTCTTTAAAATGAAATAAATTGCAATTGATTTTCTTACCCAAACTAACAAATTTTGTCTTCAAAGAAATTCACGATTTGAAAATTTGTCACTACACTTATTTTAGATGATTGACTTCAAAAGGTCGTATCTCCATCAATACTACTTGGATTTCTTCATATGACCACTCATTTTAAAGCTATTCAAATTTCACACAAACTAATCCAAGAACCATTTGAATCAGATAAACCTTCGTAGAGATATGGCTCATGAAAGATGAGATATTTTAAAAAATAAAATCTCACCTCACGCAACTTAGGGTTTTATGAGCCAGAGTTTCATAGAAATATATCTCCCTACTGATTTAAAGCTAAAATTCCACATACACAACTATATTTTTAATTTTTCTTCCAACAAAATAAATTATAACTAATTTTCTTGCCCAAGGTAACAAATTTTTTCTTCCAAAAATTTACATCTTGAAAATTTATCACTGCCCTTGTTCTAGATGGTTGACTTCAAAAGGTCATATCTCTCTCAATATTGTGTGGATTCCTTCATATGACCACTCAGTTTAAATCTCTTCAAATTCTACACAAATTGACCTAAGAATTATCTGAATAGGATAAATTTTTGTAGAGATATAGTTCCTAAAATATGAGATATTTTTCTAGAAAATATTTGCCTTATTTATGCAATTCCACAAAAAAATCCCCAATTTTTTCTAGAATCGTTGCTTTGATACCACGTGAAGCATTACAACTTCCTCAATTAAATAATCCAAATAAATCAATCATGTAAAGAGGAAAAGTCCCATAAGCCACTTAATGGGTAAATATGATTATATATGATTGATCTCCATGATGATTACAATTATAAATATCTCTTCTTTGTATACCCATATTCTAATTCTACTTTGGGAGCCTACTACTAGTATAATATTATAATATAATATTATAATACAATCAACCTTGGGTTATATGTGGCCCATGCCAACCCTTATACAATATAATAATATATCCCTAAATATCTATTCCTAGGTACCCTAATAGTTGTTTTATTAATTTATAGCTATCAAACCTTTATCAGTTTAAATAAAAAAGTCCTTTTACCTTGGAAATTTTAAAAAGCTAACTCAATGCGATGTTTACACCTTTGGGGGTATATGGGTATGAGTTTGTAGGTATTTATGGTGAAAGGTAAAGTAAAAAATTAATATTTTATATCAAGTGAACCATAACATATAACATAATAAACTAATTAATGGAGTAGCTCCTTCTTTCCCTCACTTTATATTTCTTTTATTTAAAAACAATTGATTAATTAAACATTAGGTATGATACGTACCATCCATAATTCACCTTTACATAATATTATAATTATAATTATATATATATATATATATATATATATATATATATATATATATATATATATATATATATATATAATATAATATTAAATATTTAATATATATATATATATATATATATATATATATAATATAATATAATATTAAATATTTAATATATATATATATATATATATATATATATATATATATATATATATAATATAATATAATATTAAATTTTTATAATGATATCTTATATTCAAGATTATTTGATTTAAAAAATAACATTGTTTACTTTACTTTTATAGATTATTACATTGTATTTTATCTATATTTTAAAGTATTTAGTGTAAATTGTAGATATTAAAATAAATTTTGAAGCCAAGAAAAATTATAATTTGATTCATAAAATATTTTAACTATTATTTATTTTATACACAAATGGAAGGAAGATCCACCATATATAAAATTAATAATGAACCTAAGATGCCCTACATTCAAATCATAGTCAAATGATTATTCATTTTAGATTAAAACATTTATAATTATCTAAATAGTCATACATAAAAGCAATATGTTGTATACATCCACATGAGTGTAATCTACTGGTAAGGACACAACTTGTATTATCGGTGATGTTACTTGAGTTCGGAGACGTTTTTCGTAGGACTGCCCAAATTGCCAAACTTGTTTTGGCCATATCTCACTCATCCGAACTCGGATTGAGCTGAAATTTTGAGGGTAGATGCCTGAAAATCCCTAGAACGTCTCCACCAATTTTCATATCATTTGGAGCAAAAAATATCCTAGCACATCCCTATGTGTGAACGATATATTTGGCAAGCGACTATGCGAGGGTTTCATCTGGGTTGAGTGCAAGCAGCTCCAAAGGTTGGTTTTTAGGGCCTTAAGGTCCTAGAGGCCAATATTTTTGTGGTTTATGCTCAATATTTTAGTAGGAAATGTTGCAGAGAATACAAGATGGGTTAGAAATTTGTCTTTCAACAGATCATACTGTGAACTTGAGTGACAACAACTTCCAATTTGTTGCACAAAAGAAAAGTGAAAACCATACCTTTCCACGGCGTCTAGGGCAAGGATTAAAGAGACCACGAAAGAAGTTTCAAGCAGTTGATCAAAAATGGCTCATATCTCAAGTGAATCTGGTGCTAAGGTGCACCCACAAAATAATTCTCTTGTGAAAACCCCTATCAAGGGTAAGAATTTTGAAGACTCGGTCCCAAAAATGAATTTTAGGGATGCCCTTCATGGTGGACAGCCTCAGCCCAATGCTAATATCAATATTAGGGCTTCTCATAAACCTCTAATAATGCCTAAGATTGATCCCAGGAAAACAAAGTCAGGATGTCTTAAAGTAGCTGATGGAACTCCTATTGTTAAGCTTGATATGGGTAACATTCAAACTGGCATTGAAGATTTGGAAAAAAGAGGACTAATTTGTCAGTTCATGGGTTTTCGTCCAGAGTCTATCTGCTTTCAAAGTCTGGGCTGCAAAAACCTGGAAAACTAAAGGTGAGTTACAAATCTCTATTTATCCAAATGGTTATTTTCTTGTTTTATTTGCTAATAATGAAGATAGAGAGAAAACTTTTCAAGGGGGTCCTTGGTTTTTTGGAAGGGCAGGGCTTTTCATGAAGCCCTGGCATACTAAATTTAAAGTGAAAGAAGAGATGCCTTCTATTGCTCCCATGTGGGTTAGACTCTTTGGCCTCCCTATTGAATTTTGGAATCCTACTATTTTTTCTTCAATTGGAAACTCTTTAGGAACTTTTATGATGACTGTTGATTGTACTCAAAATTTTGAACATATTATTTATGCTCAAATTTGTGTTTTAATGGATTTTGACAAACCCCTACCTAAAAAGATCACATTACAATTTGGGGAAGACACTTGGGAGCAAGTAGTGGACTATGAGAACATTCCTTTTCGTTGTAGAATTTGCCATGAATATGGTCATTTGGCTAGTGCTTGCCCAAATAAAATTCCTAATCAAAAGAAAGAAGATATAAACTCAACATGTTTCCAAATACCTAAGAAGAAGAACACTCAGAAAAAACCAGTAATGAAGGATCAATCAAAGTCATTTGCTAATATGTTTGAAATCCTTTCCACAAATGATGTCCCAAGTGAGGAAGAGGAAATAATGGAAATTGAAATATTAGAAACACAATTTAAATATGAAGGAAAGAACTCAGAGACAAACCAAAAAATCAAAGGTTTTCAAAAGAAAAAAAAAAGGAGAAAATTTACACAAGAAAAAAAATATTTCAAATGTCAAAACTTCAAATAATGCAAGTCCCAATATAGACTCCATTGAACCATCTAGTAAAATTTTGGTTGTGTATGAGCATTCTTCAATGTTAGAAGCCATCTAAGATTCAATTGGAATAAGTCAAGAAACAGGGAAAAAAAAATTGAAAATGGATTCTAATAAAAAAGTAGGTTGCAAGACCAATCAATATCATATGGTAAAAAAGGTGAAAAGCTTGTAGAGGAAGGTAAGATTAATGCCCTTCCCAACATTTTTAGCCCTGGTATTAATGAAGATCATCACTTGGAATATTAGAGGACTCAAAGGGAGTCTTTCAAAACAAAATGAAATTAGAATAATGATTCAAATAAATCATCCACATCTTGTTTTCCTTCAAGAAACAAAGATGTCGATAGAGGATATGGACTTAATTTCCAGTAAAATTTGTCCAGCTAGAAAAGTGGTTTCCCTCAGTTCCCAAGGGACTTCGGGTGGCATTGCTTGTCTTTGGGACCCAAAAGAGGTAGTTATTCACCATATGGTTGGTAGTTGGGGTTTATTGGCTATAGCTATTCAAAGTAGACATTCCAACCAGATTATGCTCTGCATTACTGTTTATTCCCCGACTTCTTTGGAGGAAAAAAGAAGACAGTGGAAGGATATTACTCATATTATCTCTCATTTTCCTAAAGCTTGGATCTTGATCGAAGGAGATTTCAATACCATCCTCTCTCTGGATGAGAAAAGGGGGGAAATAGAAATTTGGACAAAAGTACTGACCTCATGAGCGAATATATTGCAAACCTCCATCTTGTGGATATCCAACCAGATAATGGCATTATGACTTTGTCTAACAAAAGGCAAGGCTTAGCTTGTATAATGGAGATATTGGATAGGTTTTTGCTCTCTAAAACTTTTTTAATCCATGTTCACATTCCTAAAGTGAAGACTCTTAATAATGCTAGTTCGGATCATTGGCCAGTCATGGTGGAAATGTGGAAAACCAATGTGAGTTTCTCTCCTTTTCATTTTCAATTAATGTGGCTTAGAGACATTTCCTTTAGACCTCATATGCAACAATGGTGGAAGGAAGGTAAACCTAGGCATGGGACTAAGATGTTCTATTTTGCCAAAATACTGCAATACATTAAATCCAAAATCAAGACTTGGAACTGGAAAGAGTTTGGGGATGTTCATAAAAAAAACATGAAGTTATTGCTCATCTTGAAAATTTGAATAAGAAAATCCGTTTAGATGGCCTCACGGAGAAGAGAAGTGCAAATGAAATTAAACTCACAACTCAGTTAGAGGAATGGGAAAAAAGAGAAGAAATCTTATGGAAGCAAAAATCTAGAATTCAATGGCTCAAAGAAGGAGATCAAAACATAAATTTCTTCCATAAATATCTTCTAGCTCGAAGATCTCACAACTTTATTTCTTCCTTAAAATCAGATTCTGGAGATGTTGTTTATACTTGGGATGGCATGAAATCTATTGTTGTTGATTACTTTTCTAATCTTTTTGCTGCTACTCCTCTTGACTCAGCTTCACAACAAAATATTATTCAAGCAATCCCTTCTCTTATCACTTCTGAGGAGAAATCTATTTTGACTACTCCTATTACTATCAATGAGCTTCAACAAGTAGTTTTTAAAATGGGGAAAACCCCAGGTCCTGATGGTTTTCCTATTGAGTTCTACCAAGAGTTCTGGGATATCATTCATGTTGATTGATTAGAGGTGGTGGAAGAAGCCAGGAAATCCAAAGAAATTTTGAAGGTTATCAATAAAACTTATATTACTCTTGTTCCAAAATCTCAAGAGGTTGATCATATCTCAGCTTTTAGACCTATTGTTTTATGTAATGTTCTTCTCAAAATTATTACTAAAATCATGGCAGAAAGGTTGAAGCCTCTTTTGCATAAGATTATTTCCCCAAAGCAAGGGGGATATGTGGAAGGACATCAAATAGTAGATGAGATAGTTATTGCTCAGGAAGCCATCCATTCCATGGATATGCAAAATTCTCCTTCTATGTTCATCCGGTTAGACTTATCCAAAGCTTATGATAGAGTGGATTGGCACTTCCTTATCAAATTTTTTAAGCAATTTGGTTTCTCTAAGGATTGGATGGATTGGATTATGGTATGTATCTCTTCAGTTTCCTACTTAGTTCTTATCAATGGCAGTCCTTCTCAGTATTTCCCAGCTTCTAGAGGTATTAGGCAAGGTGACCCGTTATCCCCTTATTTATTCATCATTCTTGTTGAATGCTTGGGTAGGACTATAACCAAAAAGAGGGAAAACAAAATCCTTGAGGGAGTTACCATTGCTCATGGAGCTAGACCTATCTCTCATCTTCAATTTGTGGATGACTCTACCCTTTTAGGTAAAGCTACAGTTAAGGAAGCTTCTAATATTAAGCAAATCATTAGCTGTTTTTCTAAGGCTAATGGGCAGTTGATCAATGAAGACAAATCTAAGGTTATTTTCTTTCACTGCTTTGCTAGACAAGAATCCATGGTCTTGGATAAATTAAGATATAAGAAGACCTCTCTTCCTAAGAGTGAAGGGGGGTTAGGATTTCGATCTTCAATTAATAACAACAAAGCTTTAGCTGCTAAATTATATTGGAGGATGTTGCATAACCCCAATGCTCTTTGGGCCAATAATCTCTGTGCTAAATATGATGAGAACAAAAATCTTGAAGACCTTGTTTGCTATCAACTTCCTACCAAAGGTTCTCCCATTTTAGCAGTTCTTAATACTGGTGAGGATTTGATAAAGAAAAAATTATTTTGGATCATTCATAATGGTCAACATGCCAATTTTTGGATAGATTCTTGGGATGGTCACAAGCCCTTGATAACTCAGTTTCTCGATTGGAGGTCTTGTATGGAGGAGCTTCACCGAGCTAATTGGATAAAGGTGGCTAATTACTGTCGATACCATACTGGTAATTCAAAGGTTGGTAGATATTGGATCCCTATTGAGGACTGGCCTATTCAAATCCCAAAAAGGCAAAGACAAGATATCCAAGGAATCCTTCATATGAGATCCCTCTCTTGGTCCCATGAAAAAGATTGTTTTGGATGGAACAACACTACTAAGGGTGAGTATTCAGTTGCTCAAGATTATTTGACCTTATGCCATAATAATCCTAACGATTCTTCTGACATATTTTCTCAATTATAGGCTCAAAAGCTCTGGCCTAAGGTGAGGTTCTTTAATTGGCTTTTATTGCATCGTAGGGTGCTTCTTGGTGAGCAACTTATGAAGCGTGGTTTTCATGGCCCTTTTAGATGTGAAATGTGTGAAGAGAATGTAGAAAATATCAACCATATTTTTATTGAGTGTACTTTAGCCTCTGAGCTATGGAGGAGAATGGCAACTTTACTTGGCTTACAGTGGTCCAATTTTTTCACTTTTGAACAGCTTTGGAGGGATTGGCCTAATTAAGAGGGTGTTGATCATTTTATTAGGCAGTTAGTTTGGATGGGTTCTACCATTCTTCTTTGGAGTATTTGGAATGAAAGGAAAAACCAAATTTTTAACCAAGATAGGAAGGATATTCATTATATTTGGAAAAATACCATAGCCAACTTAGTTGAATCAGTCCATCAACTCCTTAATCACCCCCAAAACTCCCACCAAATATGGGATCAAGTGATGCAAAGATTAAATATTAAACCTTCTAAGGGCAACCAACTTAAAGGGAATGTGAGTATTAGTAAGATGGATAGGACTAGAAATTGGCAACCTCCTCCTAAGGATTTTGGAAAAGTCAATACTAATGGAGCCTCTAGAGGGAACCCTGGAAAAGCCAGTGTGGGAGGAATTGATAGACTTTCATATGGCTCCCTCGTTTTTAATTTTGCTAAGAATTTGGGTATTCTTTCCGATAACCTTGCTGAGGGGTATGGTATCCTTAGAGGCATTCAGGAGGCTACTAAGGTTGGATGGAAAAAGGTGTTATTTGAGTCTGACTCTCAACTTATGATTAATCTCTTGAAGACTCCTTCTAAGAATCATAAGGTGGATTGGAGAATAAAAATAATTATTGAGAAGATTCAGTTAATCCAGATGGGATTTTTGAAATTTGATTACAATCATGTGGTCGAGAGATCAAAACAAGAGTGCTTGATGCTTTAGCTAATTGGGCTTTGGACAAAGGTGATCTTACTTGTTATGGCCACCCTCCTCTATGGTGGGCTTCTCAAATTAGGGAAGCTCTTCTTTCTATCATTTCTTTGGATGGCTCCAGTTCTGAAGGTACCTAGTTTATTCTTGTTTTTTTTTTGTTTCTCTTTGGTTCATTCAGTTTTTTAGTTCCCTAGCTCATTCTATTCTTAATTTTGTTTCCTCTGTTGATTCTTGCATTAATAGTCTTATGGTCTAGATAGGTCATTGTTTTGTTCATTTTTTTTTTCTTTTGTCTTCTTTGTTTTTTTGTTTAGTTTTTTAAGGTGGGTGGGTTCTTTTGTTTTGTTTTGTTTTTGTGTTCTTTGTGTTGTTTTTTGTTGTTCTTGTGTTTTTGTTGTTTTGTTTTTTTTTTTATGTTTTTTATTATTGTTGTGTTTTTTTCGTTCTTGTTCTTGGGTTTCTCTTTGTTTGTGTTATTTCATTTTTTTTTTTTTATGTGAGTGTTTTCTATGTTTTTTGTTTTTTTTTACTGTCTGTTGGTGGTTGTTTTTATTTTTATTTTATTTTTTTTATTTTTTAGGTTTTAGTTGTGTTTATTTTTCATGTTTTTTTGGGTTATGTCTTTGTAGTGTTATGTTTTTTTTGTCTTGTTTGTGTTTTGTTATGTGGTTCTTGTGTTTTTCTATGTGGTTTGTGTTGTGGTTTCTTTTATCTTATTGTGCATGTTTGGTTGTGCTTTTGGTTTTGACACACTCAAGGAGCATGTTTTTTATTTTATTTTATTATTTTTGTTGTTATTTACTTTTTTTAATTTGGTTTTGTGTGTTTGTTTACTCCTTGAGTATGTCAAATGTGGTAGGCCAAGTCCGAGTCCTGGGCATTTTTTGCGGAATGGATACCCCTACCTCCTTGGGTCTTACCCGAAAGTGGCATCCCTTTTGGGATGTTTTCCACAAAAAAAAAAAAAAAAAGATGTTACCTGAGTTCAATCCTCATGGCAGATGTGGATAAGAATTACTACTCCTATATATATGTTTTATACAACTTGAGTATAAATTGTAAAAAAATTGAGCATATAAATGTATATATTAAATTAAGTTTTTAACCAAAGGAGTTTCAATGCTTTAGTTTGTAGATTAGTTCGTAGAGAAATTAGACTAGCTAGGCCCAAATCAAAGTGGTTATTTTTTTCTAGAAATATCACACAACCTATCTATAAAATTATATGAAAAATAATATATTTTAGAAAATAGGAGTTGTACTTGATAGTTATCTAGTAAACATGTTAGGACATGTTATATCATAAGGGTTATACCCAGTAGTTATCTAATAAATATGGTTGATGAATAGTTATCAAAATCTAAGTCCTTGGTTGTATATATATATCAATCATTTCAAATTTAATTTTTTAAATATCCTACTGGTCCAAATTTTGGTACTAGAGTGGACACAACCTAGGAGAAGAATATTTGTAAGGATAATAGAAGATTTTTTGTTCAAGCAAGGTAGAAATCCCTTGTTTCTAGCCATGTGGAGTCCTTAGACAATAAAAATATGGTGTGAAATATGATGTGACATAAAGCATTGGATAAAGAGCATTCTTGAAATAATATGCTAGTGTTGAATGTGAAGGTGTGTAGGCTATGTATTCTACTTTTTGATAATTTAATGTGTGTTGTTTGGTTGGTATGCATGTATTTTTTATTCCTTAGGTGCATACTTAATATTCCTTTGCTATTTTCTATTGAGTACGTGTTGATTAGGATCATAATGATAATATTTGTTGTACATTGAATAGATCATCAAGGAATCACATCTTTATTATATCTACATCTATTAAGAAGTCAAGGGTATGCTTTTGCAACATTCTTATTTAGTATGAGATGCATGGGTTGAGAGTTTTAACAAATATTTCTTAACGTGGACATAATATAGAATGTTGGAGATATTCTTGCAAAACATAAAGAAAATGGATATTTGTCGATGCTAAAAGAAAAATCAAAGCTAGTACAAGATCCACTATTTTATAAGAAAATAAATGCTTATAAGATCATGGTACTCATAAAGGCCCACAAGAAGTTTACAAGTTTATTATTGGATAACCTTGACAAGAATAATTACATAGAAATATATTTCTACAAGGATTTTTGTAATAAATTTCATGTAGATTAGGTTAAGTATTCCAAGAAGGTTAACTAGGTTTGAAGAATGTTGATATTTTTTTATTCTAGAAAAGACCAAAAATGATGTAAGATATACTATTTCAAGATGCAAAAAATGGTTATGAAATCATGGTATTCACCAAGGCCCATAAGAAGTTTACAAGTTTATTATTGACAAGAATAATTATATAAAAATATATTTCCACAAGGATTTGTGTAATAAATTTAATGTATATTAGGTTTAATATTTGAGGAAGGTTCACTAGGTTTGAAGAGTGTTGTTGTTATAAATATTGATGTAGAGGTGTTTACCTTTAATCCAAATAATATTGTTATAGTCACTTTATTTGAAGGTGATAAAGAAGATACAATGATAAATGGGACCATAAATCTTTTGATTAAATCAATGGAGTACATATTGAGGCAGTGGATCCTTGTGTTGGACATGAATAAATATCTATATTTATGTAGGAATATTATTAGTTTGATATATCAATTGAGTTCTTAGCAAAGTGGATGTCTTTTTTGCTTGAAAATATATGAGGAGTATCTAAAGAAGAGGCATGACAATGAATATCCAAGAATATGATGTTGAAGGTGTAGAGACATATGTTCGAACCATATATGAAATATGTCCAAAATTAATTCAAGATACACCATTTCAATATCCAACAAATGGTTATAAAATCATGGTATTCACCAAGGTCCATGAGAAGTTTACAAGTTTATTATTGGACAAGCTTGACAAGAATAATTATATAAAAAAATATTTCTAGAAATATTTGTCCAATAAATTTATTGTATATTAGGTTTAGTATTTGAGGAATGTTAACTAGGTTTGAAGAGTGTTGTTATCAATATTTATGTAGAGGTATTTACCTTTAATCCAAAGAATATTGTTATAGTGACTCTATTTGAAGGTGATAAATAAGATACAATGTTATATGGTACCATAAAGTTTTTGATTAAATCAATGAAGTACATGTTGACGTAGTGGATATTTGTGTTAGACATGAATTAATATCTATATTTATGTCTTAATTGAGTTCTTAGCAAAGTGGATATCTTTTTAAGAGATATTTTCTTCTTGAAAATATATGAGGAGTATTTAAAGAAGAGGCATGACAATGAATTCTCCAAAAATATTATGCTAAATACATGTAGACATATGTCTCAACCATATATGAAATATTTTATTTTATTGAGCATGGCGTGATCATCCAATATATATTACATATAAACATAAAACAATGTAAGAAGAAGGACCAATTTTAAGCTATCACCTAATACAAATAAGGTTGTGTTGAACATGGTTGGTGATAAGGATGTCTCCACAAGTCAATTTCATCCAACCAATTTCCTACTTAAATTAAAATATAAATGATATGAGTTGTCATCTAAAGAAGCAAAGACCTCTCATCTAGAAAAATAATCAAAGGTTATCTAAGCATTGCCACAGGTTTCCTAGAATGTAAGATACATATAAATGTGAAGGTTCATCTATGATAATCACAAAGACTTATCTATGAGTAAATATTCTAAGCATCAACGAGAGAGCATTGGAAGAAGTTGTATCTTGCACGTATACTATCAGTTATTGTATTTTAGTGTAATTAAAACTATAAAATATTTAGTGACAATGTGATAAATTGGGTTCATATATGAGATAAAGATGTGAAATAAGGTATTATTAAAGCTAACATTATATATATATATATATATATATATATATATATAGAAGCCAAGCAGTCCTCATCTAACTTCTTATCATCCTCCTTGCCATCATCTTTAGATTTTGCCTTCGACTCCTTGTGCCCCTGGAACTGCTGGCTATAAAACAGAAGATTTAGAGAATCACACAAATCAACAGCTGCACTGATGAGGCCAGACAGACACTTCAACTGGTTGATACTGTTGGAGGCTGATGAAATTGTCATCTTCTCCAAGACTATTACCAACACTTTGTTATTTCTTGCTAGGGCATTTTTGCGACATCGAATCCAAACACACCTTGGGAAATACTTGAGGCCAAAGCGGATGTTTCCCATGCATGAATTTGTAGATAAAAAACCTATATCAGTGCCCCACCAGCTACAAAAAACACTAGTCATATGAACAAAAAAAAAACAAATATGACAAAAGCCATTATAAGGTTCAAAAAAATATTTTTTAAAAATGCCCCCATTTTCTGTCATTGATCCACTTTGAGCCTTCCAATATAAATTTTTTCATTATCTATCACCATTGAGACTGCATGAGGAATATTTTTAGTCCACATGATCAAATTTGCTGCTACAATGCCTTCATTTGCCGACCTTATCACTGCCATGTTTGCTTCCCGGAAGGTATGCAAAATTATGGCCTCAGGTCGATCATGAATTAGAGCCCTTGCTTCGTGGATGTAGTCATAAAATATCCAAGGAGCTCTCTTAGTGTTCTTTAGAAGATTTATAATAATAAGAGAATCACCTTCCACCAACAGTTTCCCTGGATAATTCTCTGCCACCTTGAGGCTCCTCCAAACTGCCCTCGCTTCAGCCACATTGTTAGTTTGAGCTCCAAGATGTTCAGCAAAAGCTACAAGCACCTCACCCTTGTGGTCTCTAAGTAAGCCACTAGCCCCAGCTTCACCTGGGTTGCCCCTACATGCCCCATCAAAATTTAACTTAATCCACCCTAGGGGGGTGGGGTCCATGTGATCATGGTTCTAGGACAGACTTGAGGATGATTGAGGCCATTAGTGAGAGGTAAGTTTAATGACTGGCCTAATGAAGCTTCAAAAGGATTTGGAGGTCTAGATGCTGCAGGCACTAAACAAGCATTCTCATTAGCATATACTAAAATTTTTGACAGAGACGAGAGGATGAGTCGAGAAACCTTATCCAAGAAGGTCCGACGATTCCTTTCCAACCATATCTGCCACAAGTAGTGATGAAGGCGGATCTTCCATATATACCTAAGACGCCTATTCAAAAAGGGAGAAGGCCACTTGGACAAATAAGTCAAAAATGGATCGAGGATGGACCCAATAAATATGAAACACTTGTATCAGACCTAACAAGATTGAGACAAAAAAATTACAATACAAAAACAAATGATCAATAGACTTCCACTCAGACATACAAAGATAACACCTATTAACAACAATCACACCTCTTTTTATTAAGTTATCCATGGTGAGGATCTTATTTTGGATGGCCAACCATGCAAAAAACCCAACCTTTGAAACAATGCTTTTGGGCCAAACTTCCAAGTGAGGGAAAGTAGGTTCATCATTATCAATAAGCATCAGATAAGCAGTCTTGACAGAAAATTCCCCATTGTCTGAAGCTTCCCAGATAAGTTGGTCCTCAAGAATGCCAGAAGGGAGTAAATATTGTCTTAATTCATTCTCCAGTATTATTGATGCCCCTGGTAGATCATTGTTCATTATTGGCTTCCAAACCCTTCTATTGTTTGACAAAGTAATAAAATCTGCAACTTTGGTACCAAAAACTTCAATTGTCCAAGCTCTAAGGGTTGAAACGATGGGGTCTGCAGAGAGGGGATAGTCCTTTAACCATTTGTGGTCCCAGAAATCAATGTTTCTTCCATTTCCCAAGCTTTTTGAGAGACCAAATAAGATTCAAGAAGTGGTATTCCTATTTCAAAGACAAGGTAAAAATGAACGAATATACCAATAACATTAAATTATTGGTATTGTCATCTTAAGATTGGTGGAAAAATTAATTCCAAGATTGTGTAAAATATTTAATATATGAGGTGTTGATTAGAATAATCATGTTAACTTAAGATCAAAATTTCACTTATTATTCAAATAAATACTAAATTTAAAATGAGTCACCTGTTAGTCTTACAATGGCACTGAGAGGGGGGGTGAATCAGTGTAGTTCTTTAAACTTGAATTTATAGCTCTTAAAACTAAAATAAAGAAACCTTAAAACCAGATAAAGCAAGTATCACAAGAGAACATCACACAACACAAGATTTTAACGAGGTTCACCAATTTGGCTACTCCTCAAGAATGACTACTTGGACTACCATCCAAATCTAGCCTTTGCAAAGCATCAACTTTACAATCAATTTACCAGCACCAACTGGAAGGAGCACCAACCCTTGATTTATCTGCACCAATAGAAAGGAGCACCAACCCCTGATGCCAAGCTGCAACCTCGACTTCAATTTGAATCTATAAGTTTGTTTGTAAGATACCTTTGCTTTTGCAAGACCCTGACTAGTCTACTTCACCTTTGTGCTCTCTACGCACTCTGCTCTCTATGCAATCACTTCGCACACTCTGCTTTGTTACAACTCCACTTTGCATTCATCTTCACCCTCTTTGCTCCTTTTTTTTTTTGGTCTCTCACTTTGCGCACTTCACCATCATCTCGCCGCTTCTGCACTTTCTATGCTCTTATGACCACATTTCACACTTCGACATGCATTCGACAACATCTACAACTTCAATTCGATTCTCCAAACAAACTTCCTTTTATAACAACATTTTCATGATGAAATCCTAATCTTAGTCGGCTGTAAAACCCTAATCTTAGTTGGCTGAAAACCCTAATCTTAGTCGGCTACAAACCCTAATTTTAGTCGACTATTCATCGATCTTCGTCGGCTTCAACTTAACCATGAGAAAACAACATGTCGCGATATCGTGACACTTTTTCTCCTTGCTCTTTCTCTTAGCTTTGACCCACGAAAATACAACATGTCATGATATCATGACACTATTTTCTCTCTCCTCTTTCTCTTTGCTTTGGCCCGTGAAAATACATGTCATGATATCGTGACACTATTTTCTCTCTCCTCTTTCTCTTTGCATCGGACCACGAAAATACATGTCGTGATATTGCGACACTATTTTCTCTCTCCTCTTTCTCTTAGCTTTGGCCCACAAAAATACAACATGTCACGATATCGCGACACTTTCACCTCCGTACACTTCATCTTTGCTTTTGTCGCGATATCGTGATAGTCTGCCTTTGAAGTCTTCTTCTCTGATTTTGTCATGAAATCATGACACTTCTGCTTTCATACTTAGCTTCTTTGTTTTTGTCACAAAATCGCGACACTTCTGCCTTCGAAGTCTTCTTCTCTGCTTTTGTCACGAAATCATGAAACTTCTACCTTCGAAGTTTTCTTCTCTACTTTTTTTGTGAAATCATGACACTTCTGCTTTCGAGGTCTTCTTCTATGCTTTTATCACGAAATCATGACACTTCTGCTTCCTTATTTCACTTCTCTGCTTTTGTCATGAAATCACGACACTTCTGCCTTCGAAGTCTTCTTCTCTACTTTTGTCATGAAATCATGATAGTTCTGCTTCCGTATGCTTCCTCTCTTTTCGAGTCACAAAAATGTGACATGTCACGAAATCGTGACACTTTTTCTTTCTCTTCCTTCCTGGCCTTTTCGAGTCACGAAAATGCGATATGTCACAAAATCGTGACACTTTTTCTTTCTCTTCCTTCCTGGCCTTTTTGAGTCACGAAAATGCGACATGTTATGAAATCACGACCCTTTTTCTTTCTCTTCCTTCCTGCGCTTTTCGAGTCACAAAAATGCAACATGTCATGAAATCGTGAAACTTTTTCTTTCTCTTCCTTCCTATGCTTTTCGAGTCACGAAAATGCGACATGTCACAAAATCGTGACACTTTTCAAATTTAATTTCTCTCTCCTATTTTAGTCATGAAAATGTGACATGTCGCGAAATCATGACACTTTTCAAACTTTACTCTCTTTCTTCAAACTTGTCATGAAATCGTGACACTTCTTCCTGCTTTCTCTTTTTCTTCCAACATGTCACGAAATCGTGACAGTTTTTCCACTTGCCTTTTTCTCTGCCAACATGTCATGAAATCGTGACAGTTTTTCCTACTTCTTCTCTCTCTTCCAACATGTCACGAAATCGTGATAGTTTTTCCTGCTTCTTCTCTCTCTTCCAACATGTCGTGAAATCGTGACAGTTTTTCTTACTTGCACTTTCTCTTTGAACATGTCGTGAAATCGAGATATTTTTTCTTGCTTGCGCTTTTCTTTTTGAACATGTCACGAAATCACGACAATTTTCCTTTCTTCTCAACATGTCGCGATATCACAACAATTTTTATTTCCTGCTGTATATGTCGTGATATTGCGACACTTTTCTTACTTGTCTTTTTCTTTGATCTTTTGCATATGGGCCACTTCGGTCTTCTTGGAAAATCACTGTACAAACTCTGAGTACCCTTTGAAATCCTATCTTCTGCATCTGAATATCTTTTGAACTTCCTGTCCACTACATCAATAGATCTATCTGACTGTGTTGACAACAATGACAATACTGTTGCTGCACCTTGCTCAACAATCTCCCCCTTTGGAATTGTTGGCAACACATGTGCAATTTCTTGTAACTCTTCTCCCCCTTTGACAATAATACCAAAGGGCTACTGTAGACTCCCCCTGAGTCCATGCACAACATTCTCAGGAAAAATTTATTACACTTAGCAAAAATCATGAACATGAGCAAAAAGATAATCAAATACTTAAATGCTCCCCCTAAAAAAGTGATCCCTATGGCTAGTCAATTCTTTGGAAGTTTGACCACTCGACCAATCTATCTCCAAGATAGAATGCACCTCCACTAGTACTCTTTCTATCATCTACACATCCTGCCTAATCTACATCTGAATACGAAATAAGGGTGAAGTATTTACCTTTCGGATACCATAACCCATACTCCATAGTACCCTTGATATTATAGAAGACTCTGTCTCTCTGTACTCTGTCACCTCCAAAGCTCTATTAATGGGCTTATTAAGAACCTGCTCAATAGGCTCACATAGAACCTGCTTAACAAGCTCACATAGAACTTGTCCAATGCTGAATAACAAGCTCACACAGAACTTGTCCAAATCTGCTCCAACAAGCTCACTAAGAACTTGCCCAAATCTGCTCTAACAAGCTCACCAAGAACTTTCCCAAATCTGCTCTAGCAAGCTCACCAAGAACTTGCCCAAATCTTCTCTAGCAATCTCACCAAGAACTTGCCCAAATCTGCTCTAGAAATTTGTCCCAACATTGTCCTCAAATCTGTCCCAACATTGTCCTCAAATATTTCCCAAAGGCCTTCTTCAAAGGCTCAATCAATCATGCTCAAGTAGTACTCAAAATGAACTCAACAATGAATGACAGTCTCAAATCAAATCCACTTCATAGAAGCATAAAGAGAATTGTTAGAGACTTAATATCTTCTATTCTCAAATCTCAATCTCAACTCAAATCAAGGAAAGTTTATTTTATGGAACTTGAACAACCACATGCATCCAATCACTTGACTAGGCTCAATCAACTCTACTCAACCAATCACCTCAATGAACAACTCTTTATCACAAACCCTAGTCGAAGCATGTATCAACCAACTCAAAATGTTTTTCTCTAACTCAAGTTCAAGTTCTTTGCACAACCAATGGGCTTCAACAACAATGCTTATAAAATATTCTTCACATAACAATGATACTCATGTTCTTATCAAACCCTCACTCAGGTTTTTCACACAACTAATGGCTTCAACAACAATGCTTATAAAATAAGGTTTAATAACAACTCTCAAACCAGAAAACCTTGAAGCATTAAACCAATCACTTTCAAAAAAGAAACCACAATCAATCCTTTTTACTCTTGTCACATGAGTCTCCTTGGGATTAGCTTGAAATCGTGCTACCATGCATACTATGCTCGGGGTGCCTATTTCAAGCCATATATCTTCAACTTACAAACCAAGTGGGGATCATCACCAAGCTGGGAACCATCTGGCTGCTCAATATAAACCTCTTCTTCAAGCTTCCCATTCAAAAATGCTAATTTCACATCTCAAAAAAAATTGTCAAGTGACTCACACTTGTACCAACTTTTGTCCAACACTGTACCAACACTGCAATTTTACTACCAACTCTGTGCAAGCATCAAACACAGTACCACAACACCAACCAAATCCCTTTTTACATTTTCAACTTGGTCTATGTTTTCTATAGTCACCGCTGGTCACACCTTACTTTCAACTGTTCGAATCAGAAGACAATATTTTGTTAACCACTCCATGACCAACTATAGTGCACCTTACTCAAACTCATACTTCTGGACCTCAGATAGGTATGATTCATAAAGCAAAGTTGCTCATCTTGATGAGCTAAACATGAATCAATGATCAAACTTCAATATTTTTCACCACAACATCAAAATAGATCTAACAATCTTCACATCAATGTGTAGTTCAAATACCCATTGCTTTTATCGAAACACATATATACGGCTAGGGCAACATTCTTTCACTAACCAAATTATCTGAACTGTTATAATCCTTAACTTTGGACAGTGGCAGTAAGAACCATCACCAGTACAACAATGACATATAGCAATACTACCAATAATGACAACTCTCAATTTAATCACCACCCTTCATGACACTTCCACAAACTACATGAACTGAAAACATACTTCGACAACTATACGACAACTCCCCCTAACTACTTGCCTTTCATCCTCAGAAACCCAAACAAATACATAGGAGCATTAAAATAAAACTTTAAGATTGCTCCCCCTGAGGATGTGCTACCCGGAGTTGCTTAGTGCAATAGAGGAGTAGTCTCCTTCAGTCCAAGGAGACACGATTTCCTTTCTTCTATCTTTCTCCAAAATTTCTTGAACTCGGGCTTGGATTTTTCAACTGCATCCTTGTTTTGCACCTTTTTGTGAACTCGAACATTTCTCTTGTGTGGTTGTCTCTTGTGCATCCTTGATGAATGATTATTTTCTTTTCTTTTATGTACATGATTTATTCCCTGTCTGTGTTGCATTCTTTGCGTCTGATGAAATCTACTATTTTGCCTTAGATTAGATACAAAAGTGCTTGGACAAAACCTTGCTATGTGCCCATGACCATTGCATTGAAAACATTGTACATAGTGTTCACTCAGAAATGCAGATGTATTTCTACTAGCATAACTCTTTGATTTATTATTCAATCCATAATAAGTTGCCTTGTGACCATACTAGTTGCATCTGAAACAATAGCCATTAAAAGTATTAGTATGAATAGAGTGAGAGTGATAGAACCTCTTTTGTTGTGGCTGCTTTGTTGTAGATCTCCTTTGATATTTTCTTCCTTTTGAAGATTCAGCTTCAAACTTTTCTTGCTTCGATCCTTCAACAGTGAACTTCTTCTCTGTAGAGTTGGAAGATGAAGGTTGTTCAACTTCATATCCAAGACCACGCTTATCCGTGGAGCTTCTTTGTTGGTTTATCATTTTATCTAGCAACTCTGTGCTCTTCTCGAATTTGAGATTTGTATTGGCCTCTTCTAGTTGTTTCTTCAATAAAATAGTCTCTTCCTCTTGTTTGCAGCAACCAATCTCTTTCTCATTGATCTGTGACCTGAGAGTTTCTTCAATCCTTTTGAATTCTTCTACCTGTACTTTCAACCTAGTTATTATTTCATTTGCATCATCAAGCTTTCTTGAGATTTCCTTATTCCTTTTTCTTTCTATCTTCAATTCATCCAGAGCTGCAATTAGTTCCTCTTTCAAATTTATTTCTGCATCAATTTCTTCTTCATCACATTTCTGTTCTTTTTCTGTTTCTCTTTTAGAATCATCCTCTAGGACTTCATTAACTTTCAGCATATATACCTCTATGTTCTCATCGTTATTCAACTTTAAAGCTTCGACTTGAGCTTGATGTGTTTGTAACTTGACCTCCTTGATCTCATCGTCTCCTTCATGAATACTCCTCAGTTTGTCCCATATTTCTTTTGTCATTTTACAACTCTTGATCTTTACCAGTTCACTGTCTACTAATCCGCACCTGATAGCATTCCTTGCTTTTGAGTCATTTTCAAATAGATTCTTATCGACAGCATCGGTTGGAGGAGTGATGGGTATTGTGTATTCATTGTTTACTGAATCCCAGATGTCGTATCCCAAAGCACAAAGATATGCCTACATCCTGATTCTCCAGGTCGTGTAATTAGTTTCATCAAACAAAGGTGCTTTGTTTGATAAAAAGCCTTCAACCTCATCTGGTTCAATTTTCTCTTCCACAGGAACTAAAACTGACTGAGATGCCCTTTTGGAGGAAGATCTATTCTTCTTACCCATTGCTTACTAATCCAAGATCAACCCTGACTGATTTAGCCTAAGAAGGGAACTTGGCTCTGATACCAATTGTTAGTCTTACAATGGCACTAAGAGGGGGGGTGAATCAGTGTAGTTCTTTAAACTTGAATTTATAGCTCTTAAAACTAAAATAAAGAAACCTTAAAACCAGATAAAGCAAGTATCACAAGAGAACATCACACAACACAAGATTTTAATGAGGTTCACCAATTTGGCTACTCCTCAAGAATGACTGCTTGGACTACCATCCAAATCCAGCCTTTGCAAAGCATCAACTTTACAATCAATTTACCAGCACCAACTGGAAGGAGCACCAACCCCTGATTTATTGGCACCAACAGAAAGGAGCACCAAACCCTGATGCCAAGCTACAACCTGGACTTCAATTTGAATCTATAAGTTTGTTTGTAAGATACCTTCACTTTTGCAAGACCCTGACTGGTCTACTTCACCTTTGTGCTCTCTACGCACTCTTCTCTCTCTATGTAATCACTTCGCACACTCTGCTTCGTTACAACTCCACTTTGCATTCGTCTTCGATCACTTTGTGCACTTCACCATCAGCTCACCGCTTCTATGCTTTCTACGCTCTTACGGCCACATTTCACACTTCGACACGCATTCGACGACATCTGCAACTTCAATTCAATTCTCCAAACAACCCTCCTTTTATAACAACATTTTCATGATGAAAACCCTAATCTTAGTCGGCTTGTAAAACCCTGATTTTAGTCAGCTGCAAACCCTAATCTTAGTCGACTGCAAACCCTAATTTTAGTTGACTATTCATCGGTCTTCATCGGCTTCAACTTAACCGTGAGAAAACATGTCACGATATCATGACACTTTTTCTCCTTGCTCTTTCTCTTTGCTTTGGCCCCCGAAAATACAACATGTCGCGATATCGCGACACTTTTTCTCTCTCTCTCTTTCTCTTTGCTTTGGCCTACAAAAAGCTACATGTCACGATATCGCGACACTTTTTCTCTCTCCTCTTTCTCTTTGCATCAGACCGCGAAAAAGTACATGTTGCGATATCACGACACTATTTTCTTCCTGCTCTTTCTCTTTGCTTTGGCCCACGAAAAAGCTACATGTCGCGATATCGCGACACTTTTTCTCCTTCTCGTACTTCATCTTTGCTTTTGTCGCGATATCGCGATAGTCTGCCTTCGAAGTCTTCTTCTCTGCTTTTGTCGCAAAATTACGACACTTCTGCTTTCGTACTTAGCTTCTTTGTTTTTGTCTCAAAATTGTGACACTTCTGCCTTCGAAGTCTTCTTCTCTGCTTTTGTCGTGAAATCGTGACACTTCTGCCTTCAAAGTCTTCTTCTCTACTTTTGTCACGAAATCATGACACTTCTGCCTTCGAGGTCTTCTTCTCTTCTTTTGTCACGAAATCGTGACACTTCTGCTTCCTTATTTCACTTCTCTGCTTTTGTCACAAAATCGCGACACTTCTACCTTCGAAGTCTTCTTCTCTACTTTTGTCATGAAATCATGACAGTTTTGCTTCCGTACGCTTCCTCTCTTTCGAGTCGTGAAAATGCGACATGTCATGAAATCGTGACACTTTTTCTTTCTCTTCCTTCTTGGACTTTTCGAGTCGTGAAAATGCGACATGTCACAAAATCGTGACACTTTTTCTTTCTCTTCCTTCCTGGCCTTTTGAGTCGCGAAAATGCGACATGTCATAAAATCGCGACACTTTTTCTTTCTCTTCCTTCCTGCACTTTTCGAGTCACGAAAATGCGACATGTCACGAAATCGTGACACTTTTTCTTTCTCTTCCTTCCTGTGCTTTTCGAGTCGCAAAAATGCGACATGTCATGAAATCGTGACACTTTTCAAACTTACTTTCTCTCTCCTATTTTAGTCGCAAAAATGCGACATGTCGCGAAATCGTGACACTTTTCCAACTTTACTCTTTCTTTGCAACTTGTCACGAAATCGTGACACTTCTTCCTACTTTCTCTTTTTCTTCCAACATGTCACGAAATCATGACAGTTTTTCCTGTTTCTTCTCTCTCTTCCAACATGTCACGAAATCATGATAGTTTTTCTTGCTTGCGCTTTCTCTTCGAACATGTCACGAAATCGCGACAATTTTTCTTGCTTGCCCTTTTCTCTTCCAACATGTCACGAAATCATGACAATTTTCTTTTCTTCTCAACATGTCGCGATATCGCGACAGTTTTTGTTGCCTGTTGTATATGTTGCGATATCGCGACACTTTTCTTACTTGTCTTTTTCTTTGATTTTTTGCATATGGGCCACTTCGGTCTTCTTGGAAAATCATTGTACAAACTTTGAGTACCCTTTGAACTCCTGTCTTCTACATCTAAATATATTTTGAACTTCCTGTCCACTGCATCAACAGATCTATCTGACTGTGTTGACAACAATGACAATCTTGTTGTTGCACCTTGCTCAACATCACCAAGTAAACCAGACCAATGGTTGAGATTAATCATCATTATGTTGTCACTAAAATGAAAATATTTACAATTTATATGTAATTATATTATGGTAGACAAGAACTCTTTATTTCTTGAAAATAAAATAAACAATTGTCATATTTTCTAAGGGAAATATCATAGTACATTGTTTTAAGGGTATAACACCTAAGGCCAAAATTAAACATAATTTTTAGTGCATTATAAGGAACTTGAAGAACATTTAACTTTTTAATGGGTAATAAACTACCATATTCTAAATATAGAAGTATGCATACTCATCAAAAAGTATATTTTGATCTCAAAAAATCATGTTTATTGAAAGTATTTTTAAAGGATGTAATATTTTGAATACCATATGATTATGAAATTGTTTATTTTGATAAGGGTTATATATTTTAACCAATTTATGATTTATTATAAAATAAAAGTTAGAGTAAATTGTCTAGAAAAGATGATTGGTCCAATAGTTATTTTACAAATAAAAGAGTGTGTCCCTACTTGCATATAATCATATGAATGGTTGTGTGTGCCCCTCTTCATAATAAGAAGAATATATTTATGCTTGGTAAATTGTGTACCTAGTCATAAAGCTATCGAGGATAGATGTCTATTCTTATTTACAAGTATAAAGGTGAGAAATGTGTGTGTCATTATCTAATTTTGATATAAATCATGGATAGTCATGTTTATCTCTATCCTTGATAAAGTATTTAGTGAGCCCATTCACACTTAGATAAATATTTATGTCCCTATTCATAGTTGATGTAAACTATGGACTATTCAGTATGACCTAGTCTATGACCTTGATGAACTATGTGTATGTTTAAGTTTACAAATGATATAATATATTTTGGATCTTGTGTTTGATTAATTTTAATGTTACTACCCTTGTTTACAACATGATATAATAAGTGGTGTATTAGAAAATATTACACAATATAAGACATACTTTGCACTTATCCTATAAAGTTGGTTGGTAAAATGTTATTAAAATACTTCTTCTTGGTTGTATAAATATATTTATCTTCGTTAATAAAATTTGTCTAGCATCATGTTGGTCCATCACATACAATGTGAAAGTATAATATACGAAGATAAATTTTCTATCCTTAAAAGTTATAAATTACATAAAATATTTAACCCAAGGAGGATTATTATATCAAATATCTCTAGTAAGCAAATAGGTGTTTAGGAGCTCCTAGATTAAAATATTAATAAATATACTATAGTTAGGAGGTTTACAAAACTTACCTAGAAATATTGTGTGAAACTAAAACAAAAACAAAAACAAATCAATAATTTTTTTACCATGTGAAGGTATACCATTATTTTAATAAATTATATGTGGATTCTATACAGAGTGGGTCCCATAAATATATTAAAATATTGGATTTAATTTTTGGTAGTTATACTATATCTAGTTTTTGTTTCTACTAAAGATATTTTTTATCTCCTTGAAACTATGTGTCCTATATCAACTTCTTGATATAATATCTATTAAGATAGAGAATTTCCATCATATATTTGCATTCATAAACCTGAATTTCATTAATATGGAGATCAACAATGTCACCATTTTACTAAATATATTTTAATATATCCTTACATTTATCAACCTATTTTTTATTTTTGTATTAAAAAAAAATCAAGATAATAATAACTTATGAATTCCTTGTTAACTCATTTTAAGGACTTATTCATAGCCCAAGCATTCTAAGATAGGAATACTATCAAAATATTTTCAATATGAATATGATTTTTAGGCTTACTTATTAGATCATGAATGAGTCTTTGAAAAATATCAACAATATTGTAGAGGAATTCATCCAAGAAGTACCAACTACTAATGAGAGAAAGTATATATTATACACTAGAATATGTGTTTCCATGCATTGGAAATTTTGCCAAATTATTTCACAAGTTAATTTCTCTAGGATCAAATATCAATCACATAAAATGACATTCACAAATAAAAATATAATTACTTACAATACAAAACACATTTCATTACTTTCCAATAGATATTACATAACATGGAGAATTATATCTAGTATATAAAATTACAAATAAATCAACACTATTAACAATTGTTCTCCTCACACTCGTGAGAGATGTAACATTTCACATACCTCACATGATTACATAATCTCTCAATTTCCATCTTGACACATTTTAAATGATTCTTAAACTTTCATAATTGATACCTAATATATATGACTATTAACTAGTTCACTTGACACCTACTTTAGAAAAATATTAAACACTAATATTTATAATATTACGTGATGGTACTCAAGGCACCAAGGCGACTTTGAATGTCCCCTCATGTAAAAGAATATTCTGAGTTAACTCTTAAACATTTTGGTTGAGTCCTTTAACTTCACTAAATCCTAGATAGACTCTAGCATCCAAATTAGGATGACTTTTATTTGTCCCCTTAATATCTATTCCTTAAAACCTTTAAAAATAGAGTCCAAGTATTCACTAATTTTAAAGTGGATAAAATATAAAATATGACTCTTTAAAAAATGGATAAAGTTAAGTAGTAGGTTGAATACCACTATTGGATTTTAAGACAAATTATATTAGGTTCCAATATAATTAAGTAACAATATCTCAAGTCTTAATATAAATAATCAAGAGTATAATTAAGTATAAGAGCAATCAAAATGTACATTGGAAAATATAAATTATAAATTATAATAACATCAAAGATGAATGTAAAAATTCAAAATCATTCATGTATAAGCATGACAAATATTTATAATAATACTGCTCAAAATTTGTATATAAGACTTAATATTATACATGCTTTGCTATGGTGATTATTTATAGACCATTTTCCCAATCCATTGTATGGATCTTTATCCTCATAATATATACATAGAAAGGTGACTCTTAAATACTTGACTATTATAGTCCTCACACATCTAGTAGCTACAACCTTTTCTATTCTTTACATAAGATAAGACTCTCTTGTCCTTTGGATTATTGTAACAACCCTAATTTCTAGTCCAGTTTTTTTTTTTCTAAGTTTAAATTTGACTAAGGTGGTCCAAATAAATTCTATAAAATATTTTCCACATTGTGAGTTTCTAGATGTTGCAACATACCTCGAGTGGACAAGAGTGACCAATATCCCATAGAAGTTCTGGGGTTTACCTTGCACACTGTGCATATAGTTTAAAATATTTCTTTGTGTGGTCACCCCATTTGATTTCTTTATTTTGAAGGACTTATCGACCACAACATAGGGGTTCACCATATCTCATTCGATTGACAAAAGGGATGTCGATTCCCTCACTAGTGTTTGTTAGTATTTACTAGTATTTAGGCATAAGCTTCTTAAATTTTTACACACTTAATTTAGTATAAAACTATTTTGAACCATTAATATATGGTTCAATTAGTTTAATGGAGGTGACCATCACCTTACGTGAAATCACTCTTTTAGTCACCCATTAGACGATTGGGGTTCCTTTGACTACCACATTAAATGGCATCTCCCATAGGAATCCATCCACATTCTTTTGGGATTCTATGACTATCATTTGTACAATATTTTATTTTCACATGGGCATCTCATTTTTTATTGGATATTCCATCACAAGGATTTAGTTATATTGGAAAATTTATGCTTGTTGTTTGTTGGAGCTCACTTCAGTGATCCATTATTGAAGTTCCCATTGTAACCCTAAGGGATTCATTATTTTTCCCTTAGTTCTGGTCCTTAAGGATTCTTACTAAGCTATAGCATTCTAGGTCATGTCTCTTTGTTTTTTAATATGGAAATTGCAACCCCTAAGTGAACATAAGAAACAATATTATTCTTCCTTTTATCTCATTCTTTAATAGTCATAACTGTATAATCCATATTGCAAGAAATAAAAGTAAAATAAAACATCCATATTTGTTTTATTTTTTTCTTAAAACCATAATTTAAAATAAACAAGATCATTCTATCATTATATACAATTCATAACAATAAATATTAAATGCTTGAAATAAACCATAACAATTTCTACCAAGATACACAATTGACATGATATTTATCCTAGGAACCCTATCTAGGAGAAAACCCAACCTCAAAAATTATCCATCTAAATTTCTATTTCAAGTCTTTAGCCAAACTACAAGAAGAAATTTAGTATTCCTTTGTATCATCTTCAATCTAAAAGACATAAAAATCTCCATAATTCTTATGATTGTTTTCTATAGGATATTGTAAATTCCTTTTTACAAGGTGAGGGAATCCTATTATTCCCTCACATTTAAAAAAAACTTTTAACCATCATTCGGTTAAAATTATTCTTTTGAATATTTTCTTACAATAGGATAAACATGGAATCCCCATAAGTTCCATTTTATTGAAGGGACCTCTTGCCCATCTTTTATTAGAGTAGCACACTAGGTATCTATATTTAAAGAAACATTCTCTTTCATTTATAAATTCCATTAATAAAACCACAATAGTTCCTATTTCTATTTAAAACATCATGCTAAACTATTCAGATTCCATTATTGAAATATTCTATCTAGCGAATCTTGCATCAAGTTCAATAAACCTATCAAAGTAAATTATAACCATAGTTTTCTCTAAGAAGGTTTCGTAAAGCCTTCTTAATACTATTCTTATCAACCTAATACAAATATTCTACAAGGTTCTATAAATCTATTTTAACATAGTGTATTGGCTATTTAAATTAACCAAAATATATTACCTACACATAGCTATGTAATTTTCTAGGATTTATCCAACTAAAACCAAAATTTAATATAAAATTCAATTCATTATTTCTAAAAATCAAATCACCTTATATTCAAGTCTTATCCATCTTATACTCAATAAAACCTATTAATAATTCATCTTTGTTCAACCTAAATTACCTTTTCTCAAAATAATAATAGTTCCATTTCCAAATCTTATTTCATATTCACAATAAATGAGTTAACCTATACTTTATAATACATTTCTCTCTAATACCTTTTCCTATACTTTGGTTTCTCTCAACTTACAAAATGTTGACATCTAATTTTTAATATAAAACTCATTTCAAAATAATTTCAACCACTTATTAATTTCTTCCTAAGTTTTAAAAACAACTCATTTTGCAAATAGTTGGGTGTAGAGGTCGTACACCTTCCTTAAACATGCTAAGCCCTACTTATGAAATTCATAATCAATTTATAAGGTTCCAACCCAAAGGCACTCGATGTTCAAGTAGAGATCAGAAAGGAATTTGTCTAAGTATGATTCAAAATGTCATAACAAGCACATAGCCTATTTTACCTATACACATGGTGACTCTTCATGGTTGTAAACAAGCTAAGATATTAATTTAATAAGTTTCTTTATATTTAAATCTAGGGTTCATTTACCACTAATATGTACAACACAAACAATTATCATCTATGCTTAGTTCGGATCATGAAGTAGAATACATTTGCTATCAAACGTCCCCTATAAACATGTGCACAGACCTAGGTATTGGCATAAAGGATATAAACACTGCCACATGTAAAGGCTAGGTTATTCATGTGCAAAATGGTAGTTTGACATGAGTTTGTATCTTTGGTGATATCTCTAAGGTACCAAAAAAAATTGGAATAAGGACTTGGATGGTTCTCAAAGGTACTTAACAAATCAATAAGTGATTAAGCAATACATATAGTCCATCCTATGGACTATGGAATACCTACTTCAAACATATATAAAAGGAGTACCTTATGGATTTATAGAGTAATTATTTATTAGAAGATGATTGTGTACTCTGGAGATCAGGTCCTTCACTACACCTTTTTCCTTCCAGAAAGTTCCAAAGCCTTCTCTATGTTGCAAGTTCCTGTATCCAAAAACTGAGTCCTCTATGTCTCTCATTTCTCTCTCTTCATAGAGATTCAAAGGTAAGAATAGGGAGGATTCATTATAGATAATTAATTCCCAACTACCCACCAACCATATTATCTTTTACTTAGTTTTGTAGAATTAAATAATGAACAACATTATTTCTTCCTTCCCCATTGTATAAAATATTAATGTTATTTTTAATTTTTAATAAATATTTTAATTAAAAATACTTTAGACATTTCTACTTTCATTATAATCTATTACAAATTTTATTAGAAATGCCATCATGATACTAACATAGAAATTTTGGAAAGATATATCAAGGCTAGGCAAAAACAAACTATATCTAACATAGATATATATGTATCATTTGTCAAATTACTTTGACTATGTTAGCCTTCAACTTTCCATCCTTATACCAAGGTACATTTTTCTTCCAATATACAACTTTATTAGTAGCATATCATTAAAACATAACATATATATAAACATCAATATTAAAAATATCACTTAGATTTATAAATCCTTCATATGACAAAGTTGTTCCAGGGGAGAGTCATGATAATTCTCATCTTACCACTTGTAAACAAGTCTCTTCACTCTCTACTTACATACACACTCAACTCTATGACACTTTCACAGTTTTACATGACACTTACTCTCCTACATGAATTCCTAGTACATGATATTTTTACACATCCTCACATTACACATTTGCACACTTTCTCTCATTACACATAATGAACTCTTACTTACACAACACTTGTACATATCCTACATATTACACACTTACATGACACTTGTGCATGTCCTACACATAGACACTTATATAAATGGAAATATAAATAATTCATCTAAACTATAGACTCAAACCTTAATATATTACATATTTATAGTTTTACCATAAAGATACCATGGATGTACATTTGGATATACCAAATAATGTAATATTCTACGAAAATCCCTATATTACATTATTTTTTTATTGAAGACTATAGTATTCAATCTATTTCTTTCATAATTTTACCTTGATCTTAAATTTGAATCATGTGACATTTCTTTATTTCCATAAAAAACATATATCAAATTTTATGAATATAATTTTAGCTTAATCATAATTTCTTCATTATCTTAATTTAATGTAATTTTAGTAATTTTTTTCATTTTTGTGATTCAATGATTCAATTTCTTTGAATTTGAAATCCTTTTTACTTCAAAATTGCAATTTCAAAAACTTTTTAAACAATAAATTTGAAAATCTAAATTAAAAAAAAAAAAATCAAATCCTTTGAAGTATCAAACCTTTTATCTCCCTACTTTATTAAATTTGCAAAAGTCTAAAAATATTCAAATTTCAAAATTTCCCTAAATTTCAAATCTTCAAAAATAAAAATAAAAACTTCAAATCTTCTAACTCTTCATATTTCAAAAACCAAAATTTGAATCCTATTTGTAGAAAACCTTATCACTCCACACATTAATAGATATTAAAAAATTCAAAAAAATTAAATATTAATTTCAATATACGTGGTAGAAAACATTATAGCTCCCACTTATAGTTTCTCTATATTTCATATGATCCTTAACTTAGAGATTTAACTGATTAAAAGGGTAGTGTTGCATACCTTCCCTTACACTTGGCTGAATAATGCTTCTCTAAAAAATAACTTTATAATAACTAAAATTCCACCAACAAATGTTATGTTGCATAAAAAATGCTAATTAATATATAATATGCAAAGAAAATTTATTTAAGATTTCAAAGCTTTCATTCTCCAATTGTGCAACTTTGAATTCAATGAGGCACTCAAATAATACCTTAGAAGATGTTCAACCTTATTCTTCAAAAAACTCATTAGTTTTTCTTAAGGAAGTGCTCTAGTTTAGGAAGCACTATTTTATTATCTTTTGATGATGATATTATATTACCTTTTAGAGGCATTGTTTTATTATCTTTAGGTGACTCTCTTATAGAGGCACTCTTATATTATCGTTAGGTGATTCTCTCCTATTATATTTTGATAATTCTCTTTTGAACTGGATCACACTATTCTTATTTTTGTGACATGCTCTCTTGACTACACTTTAATTTTACATCTGACTATGATGTGCTCACCCTAGCTAAGATTTGCCCCCCTAGCTAAGGCATGCTCTCCTTGGCATATTTCACTTAGATTTCCCAAACTATATTTGGCTCTAATATGCTCTTCTTGACATTTTTCCATGTAGTTTCTTTCATTGTTGGCCACTTAGGTTCCTTAGATGCTGGTTTCTTAGATTCCCTAAATGTTGGCTGCTCAAATTCCTAAAATATTGGCTACTTAGTTGTCCTTATTCTTTGGCCATGTAGGTTCTATTCTCCATTGGTCGCTTAGGCTTCTTTCTCCTCTAGTTGTATGGATTCTAATTTTTATTTGTTGCTTGATAGGATTCTTCTATTTGTAGTTCATTTTGATTCTTCTATCTACAAACCTCTCATGAAGTTTCTTCTATTGCAATGTTCATGTTCTCTTTATCCACTATAGACTAATTAGGCTCTTGAATTTATTGGCTCACCTAGTTTTCTTGAATGTATGCTTATCTCCTTTGCTGATCCCGAAAGTATATATTATATCTTTCAAAATTTTATAGAAAGATTCAATACTTTCTAATCATATTTCTACTATACTCTAGATATTTATCTGACTTTTATTTTGTCTTAAATATTTGCACTCTCTCTCAAATTCTAGTTTGAGTGCAATATGTGATTCTCCTCATTTCTAGAGAATCCAAATTTGTATCATGTTGACTTTGAATATCCACTCACATCCAACTTTCTTTTGAGTTGGATCTTAATATTTTTAGAAGAATCCTTTATCTTCATTGAATTGAGTCTAGACTCTAGAATCCAAATCAAGGTAATTTTTATTTGTCTTATCAATATCTACTCTTTCAAACATTTAAAATAGATTCCAAGTCTTCACTACTTTAATGTGGATAAAATCTAAAATATGACTATATAAAAAATTGATAGAGTTAAGAAATATCTATGATACCACTATTGGCTTTCAATCCAAATTATTTGAGGTTCCAATATAATTTAGTAACAATATATTAGGTCTTAATATAAATAATCAAGATTAGAATTAAATATAAGATCAATCAAAGTAAATACTAGCCAATATAAATTATAATAGCATTCACAATAACATCAAATATGATATAACTAGAGGTGTGACTTTAGAACAATGAGTTAGTAAATTATCACAATAATATACTTTGGGTTTCAATATTTCCCTATTGAAACTAATATAAGATTCATTTAAAATATATGTGTCATAGTTGACATCCTTTTTATATTGTCTTTTTTTGAAAGATCTCAAAAATGAGTAAAGACATATACACCATTAAACATTGTTTAGGAGTAAATATGATGATGCTTTGTGAATTCCACCAAGTTTTAATTTTTTTCTTGAAGGTAGCTAAAACATTGTGAATTTTTCATCCTTTAAATTTGTGATAAATAAAGATATTTTACCTTTTAAACCATTTGAAATTTCTTTTTGTTGGCATTTTTTCCACATTACAGTTAGAAGTTAAAAAGGACGAAAATAAGGAAGTGCCATTTTTGGAAAATCAGCCTAAATGGACACCTATGGACTTGAAAATTTACTCAAAGGAGGGGAATTGAAAAACTAAGACATTGGTAAAAGAATCACCCCAGTACACTAAATGGTTTGAGAGATATTAAAGTTTTCATCTCGAGAAATTTTTCCAGCACAACTTAAAAATACAGTATGAGGACTTTAGAGGCCTCAAAAGGGGGTGATAAATGAAAGAAATGGGTTGAGAATCAATGTGATATTTTTGTATCTCATTCCAATATTTCCAATGATATATTACAATAGGCAATCGATTCAACAGATCAAACGTTATGGTCCCGGGAAGCTGTATCACCAAAAATCCAATTTCGGGCACTCTTGGGGCGAAACTCCATTTCTAGGCACTCTTGGGGCAAAAGCAATAAGAAACATTAATTTTGGATCTAAATTAAGGTAAAGGCACATGCTTCATGGAGAAAAAGTCAATTTCACCCCAGATGAGGGGCGAAAATCATTTTTGCCCCTCTTTGGGGTGAAATGTAGTTAAAGGAGGTTTCACCCGAAGTAAAACAAAAGAAATGAAGAAGTGCCCAAATTTTGAACTAGCAGACAAGGAAAAATTTGAAGAAATGTGGTTTTGCCCCAGATAGGGGCAAACATTGTGAGGCATTTTAAATAAGAAGTTAAAAGGGTAAAATAACTAGGTTTGCCCTAATTGAGGGGAGAAAATCCCTTTCTCCTCTCTTGGAGGTAAAACATAGTAAAAGAATACTTCACCCCAACAAAAATGAAGAGGTGAAAATCATAAGCAAAAAAATAAAGTCGTAAAATGAAGCAAGTGCTTTCACCCCAAGTGAGGGGTGAAGAAAGCCCATATTTTATGAATTTTCAAAGGTAAAAGATGTGGGGCCCTCCTTTGTCACATTTGGTGATTTCAGTCATGGTGAGGCAAAAACAAAAGGAATAATTGAATGCGTGGTCAAATTCAAAGGCACCCCTGTTGAGATGTGCCATGTAATTTCACCTCTCCAGGGGGTACATTCAAGATTTCAAAGGAAATACAGGAAAAGGAATGTTGTAGCTTGCGCTCATCCAAAGGTAAAATATTAAAAGATCAAAACAGATCCTAGAAAGGGTGAAAATATTTATCGCCTTCTAGGAAGGGCAAAATTAATGTAACTTTGTTGAATTCAAGTTAAAAGCTTCTTTTGAAGCGAAATCACCCAAATGGCTAAGCAGGTTTCTACTGTTGCCTATATATGCTCCGAAAAGGCTTTTTACCCCATTTTGGATGAAATGCATTTAATTCTAGAGGTGTTGCTTCCTAAGGTACAATTCTTGTAGATTCTCTCAAGAAAGATTAAGGGTCAATGAGATTTAATTTTTGAAGCAATGCAAGCTGCGTTTCCAAAAAATTTACTTTGAATTGGTAAGATTAAATGTTATTCTTATTTATTTCCAATGCATCGCCAACCAATTTTACTGCTTTTCAAAATAATATTAACACAGTGGAATTTCTGGGTAAAAGTGGAGTTCCAAGGCGTAAGGGTGAAACAAATTCAAATATTGAACTCCTGATTTTTAGACTATTTTACCACTTTCCAATAGACCGATGCTTGAACATGTCCTACAAAATTTAATCCTGCAAATTACCAATGTGATTCTCCCACCAAAGTAGGATCGATGCCTCCATGAAGAATGTTTTGAATGAAGACATCACTGTTGAGGAAAAAAATATGCACATTGGTTTTTGATCTACCAAAAATTTGTTGTATATGCATTAAATGATAGAGGTGAAATCTCTCTATAAATACTAAGTATTTCATTGTAAGAAAAAAGGAGAGACACTCTGCAGAAAAACACTTAAATTTTTCTACATAAATATAAGGGATCTGGCTTCTAATTTTGTGAATTATTTTTGTGTGTGATTTATTTCTACTTTAATAATTTCTATTTTATATTCATATATGTTATCTTCTAAGTTTAAATTCTGTATCTATATTTGAATACTGCTAGTGAGGGAGTAAGTAGTAGAATGCAACTCTAGAAGTTGTCTCTGTGAAATCATAAGTGAATTTTTTACCTTATTTCTGTTCTATGCTGCTATAATGCTCGATTTGAATTCCTATTGCTAGTTTATCCCCAATCCTACAATTCTAGCTTATAGCCATATTTCCCATCTCTTTCTGCAATTTTCCATTTCTTTCCTGTTTCTCTAAACTTATACCCAATGTAAGATTAGTAAGGGAGCCAGGCCTCTCTAGAGATTGAACCAGAGGAAATTTCTTTCCTCCAACTTTTCAATGTTGGCCAGGTCTAGGGCACACAAGATATAGATATTGTAACTAGGCAGATTCATGACCAACACTTTCTTTCCATGAAATTTTTTTATCCAATTTTGTGAATAGAATTTTAACTTATTCACCATTTCTTCACTAAATTCATTAAATGTATTTTTAACAATTTCTTCCATTTTTGTAATTCAGTGATTCAATTTCTTTGAAGTTGAAATCCTTTTTACTCCAAAATTAAAATTTCAAAGACCTCTCAAACAGTAAATTTGAAATTTTAAAAAATTTCAAATCCTTTGAAATAGCAAACATTTTATCTCCCTACTTTAATAAATTTACAAAATTCTAAAAATGATCAAATTTTAAAATTTTCCTAAATATCAAATCTTGATTTTTTTAAAAAATACTTCAAATCTTGTAAAAGCTCAAATTTTAAAATTTCTTCATATTTCAAATATTCAAAATTCCTAGGGTCCCATCCCCCTTCTTGGACTATAACCAATTTGATCGATGAATCCAAAATCTTGATTGGCAGGTTTGAGATATCCATCATCCAGCATGTATTCATAGAATAAAATGATGCAACCAATATCATGGCTAACCTCGAGTTGAATCAAAATGACCTCTGTGTCTTGGATCGACAACTTTCCCCATGAAGTCATAAAATTTTACAAAATAGTGGATTCTCCACCTCGGCACTAGCTTTTGGGGTTTTAGTGCCCTAATCAACATTATCAACATTTGGACCGAAAATAGATTGCATAGTGATTTGGCTCCTTCCCTTGTTTTTTGGTTTGTTTCGTTTCTCTAAGGCTTTATTTTGTGGTCCCCCTTTCTAGTTTTGGTTTGCGTTGTAAAAGGTTTGGGGTCCCTTTCAAAACCCCCTTCCATAAATAAAAAAAATGCTTCAAAATTCAAATCTAATAACTCTTGAAATTTCAAGAACCAAGTCTCAAATCCTATTTTTTGAAAACCTTATGAAACAAAAATTTAGTAAATATTAAAAACTCAAAAAAATGGAATATTAATTTCACTATATGTGGTAGAAAACCTTATAGCTCCCACCTATGTTTTATTTTACTAACAAAAGGTTGTAATAATCTCCTACTAATTAAATTAAATTTTCTAATTTTCTCTATATTTCATACAATCCATAACTTAATACTTTAATTGTTTGAAAAGGTACTGTTGCATACTTTACTTTCCACCTTGCTGATAATGCTTCACTAAAATATAACTTAGGGTTGAATAACACTCCAACAATGAATGTTATAATTGATAGCTTGTTATTATGGCATAATATGTAGAGAATATTTGTTTAATATTTCAAATATTTCTTTCTCCAGCTATGCAACTTTGAATTCAATGAGGCACTCAAATCATACCTTGAAATATGTTCAACCTTATTCTTCAAAAAATCTCACTAGTTTATCTTAATAATAGATTTATTTTAGGAAGTACTCTTTTATTATCTTTTGGTGATGCTCTTCTATTTTATTTTGGATGAACTCTTATATTATCTTCAATGATGCCCTTTTATTACATTTTGGAAGCACTATTATATTGTCTTCAAGTTAAGCTCTTCTAGAAGTACTCTTATGTTATCTTTAGGTGACTTTTCTTATGGAGGTGCTCTTCTATTATATTTTAGAAGGGATCACACTATTATTGTTATTATGACATGCTCTCTTGACTACACTTTACTTTTAGCTTTCACTATGATGTAATATCCCTGGCTAATATGTGTTCTCTCTAGCTAAGACATGTTCTCTCTAAACAAGACATGGTCTCCTTGGTTATACTAAGCTTTTTGCTTTGGTTGTAACATGATTTCTCAAACTACACTTGGATATACCATGCTCTTATTAACCTCTATCTATATATATTTTTTATTACTAGCTACTTAGGTTACTTAGATATTGGCCACTTAGGTTCCTTAGATGTTGGACATTCATAATCCTTAAGTGTTGCTTGATTAGGTTCACTTAAACTCCTTTCTCCTTTGGTTGCATAGATTCTTCTTTATATTTATTGATCACTTGCATTCTTCTATCCACAGACCTCTTAGATTTCAATATGCTAGATGTATTCTATATTGCTTCCAATCAAACTTCATCTAATGTAATGCTTGTGTTCTCTAATCCACTATATAATGTCTAGACTCTTGCTTTCCTTGGCTTACCTAGTTTTCTTCAATGTATGCTTGCTTGCCTTAGTACTTTTAAAATAATATATTATATTTTTCAAAATTTTATAGAAAGATTCAATACTTTCTTGTCTTCTTTCTACTATACTTTGGATATTTATATGATTTTTCTTTTATCTTTAATATCTACACTCTCTCAAATTCTAGTATGAGTGCAATATATGAGTCTCACCCTATCTAGAGAATCCAAATTAGTATCAAGGTGAATTTGAATATTCCCTCACATTCAAATTTCCTTTGAGTTAGTTACTAATAATTTTAAATGATTTTTTTACCTTCATTGAATTGTGGTTAGACTCTAATATCCAAACTAGGGCGACTTTTATTTTTCCCTTCAATATCTACTCCTTCAAACCTTTAAAAATAGAGTCCAAGTCTTCACTACTTTTAAAATAGATAAACTCTAAAAAATGACTCTATCAAAAATTGATAGGGTTAAGGAATAGGTATCATACCACTATTGGATTTTAAGCTAGATTATATTAAGTTCCAATATAATTAAGTAACAATATCTGAGGTCTTAATATAAATAATAAATAGTAGAATTAAATATAAGAGGAATCAAAGTATATACTTGACAATATAAATTATAATAACATTCACAAAAACATCAAATATGAATGTAAATGGAAAAAAATCATTCATGTAGTAGCATAAAAAATACTTACAATAGTATTGCTATGGTGATTGTTTACAAACTATTTTCTGAATCCATTATATGGAGCTTTGTTTCCATAATATAGGTATAGAAAGGTGATTCTTCAATACTTGACTATTGCACTCCTTAGACATCTATGAGTTGCAAAATTTACTATTACAAGACTCTCATATCCTTTGTATTCTCATCTTACCAATCATATATAAAGAATATTCACTCTCTACTTACATGCACACTCAACACTGTGACACTTAAAAACTTCTACATGACACTTACTCTCCTACATGCACTCCTAGTACATGACACTTGTGCACATACTCACATTACATGTTTGCACCCTTACATGCATGATACTTGTGCACTTTATCTTATTATACACTTGCAATATTAATTACATGAAACTTGTGCATATCCTACACATAGATACTTACATAAAAGATAATAAAAGCTCAGTCTCACACAAATTGATCCTGGTCCTCCTATTCCTAATCCAAGGTGTAGCATGAGGTGGTGCCCCCTCCCAATGAATGGCTCAAATTGAATTTTGACAAAGCCTCAAAAGGTAATTCGAGGGTTGCGGGGGTTGGTGGGATCATTAAAAACAACAAAGGAGAGGTTGTTGCAACATTTTTTGGACATTTATTTTATCAAACTTATCACTACATAGATACCAAAGCCATATTCCAAGGCATCAAACTCTTGGTTGATTTGGGGTATTAAATGCTGAAGTTGAAAGGGATTCAATGAATGTGATCAATATTCTTAATTTTTATATCACCCTGATATAGAATATTGTTAACATGATGTGGGAGGAAAGAAGGTACCTACAGGGTCTAAATAAATTTAGGATGGTGCACATTATGATGGAGTGCAATTCACTAGCATATTATTTGGCCAATCCAGGAACCAACCACCTGGATCATACAGTGTGGAGAAATAACTTCTCGGTGGATCTCATAAATATTATTAATATAAAATCCACTTAATTCTTGTCAGATACTTGTTCAATGGTAATTCAATATGTCACAATATCCTTATCTCATAAATGTTTCTCAATCATATTTGAATTACCAAAATGACTCATAGTGTAGGTGAGACACTGTTAGGACCCTCCTAACATGTCCTAATTACTTATATTATTTATTCATTATATTCTAGGGTCACAACCCTTCACTCTTACAACTATTAGACTAGGTATTTAAATGCAATCCAAATATGATAATAAGACATCATCGAACAAATATATAAATTAAGTCTATTGTGGGTTTTCTACATTACAATCAAAAAACGATTCAATATAAAAAATTATCTTGCTTCCTGCACTATTTAGTTTCATACCATCTGGATTAGAGCTAGATCAAGGAGCAAATTTACCATTAAAAAATTTTCCCATCGCATATTTCAGTCAGTCCACATTCGCGAGGACGCAAACAACATTCACGCTTCACGGATCCGTGTCAAAATCCTCATAAAAAATTAAACCTTCTCCTAAGGTACAAATTAATTTGTATTACACCCAAATTGCTTGACCTTTCATGTGGTGACTGGTGGATTTTTTGAAAAAGCTAAAATCTTCATTGCAACATCAAGGTTTTCGACGTCCGAAACACAAAGGAAAAAAATTAAAATTATTTTTTTAATTTTTTGCTCACCTATACCAAGTCATATTGATCATTACCTACACCAACCATAATGGCTAAAGGATGATGATCACTAGATTCCATTCATGAGAAAAACGAAAGGCTCACTGAAGAAGTTCAATAGGAAATAGAGGAGAATACCCGTAAAACAAGAGAACTCTTCGAGAAAATATTTGCAATGGATGTTAAACTTGATGCCATCAGTCAAAATCAGGCAACAACACATGCAAATTCACCCAACCACAGGTCATCAAACTGAGCAATGTTAGGAGGTCCACAAACTTCCATTCTACCATGGACGACCAAATTAGACTTCCCAAAATTTGAAGGAGGAGACCCTACAAACTGGATCTACCAAGTAGAGCAATATTTCTCACTAAATCAAATTCCAAAAATGCAAAACGTGCATATCGCCTCCTTCCACTTGGAAAACGATGCCATCTAGTGGTACCAATGGTTCGAGAAAACTAACGGCACTTCGACGTGGTCAACCTTTACACATAATCTATTAGTGTAATTCGGCCCTAGCAAGTTTCAAAGCTTTACAGAGGCCCTCACTAAATTATGTCAAACCACTTTGGTAAGTGAATACCAAGCAGAATTTGAAAGGCTAGCTAATCGAACATCCGGATTAGATGCTGCATTCTTTCAAGAATGTTTTTTCAGTAGATTAAAAGAATAAATTTGAATAGAGGTGCAAATATATAACCCTACAAACATGTTAGAGACCATCGACTTGGTGAAATTAGCGGAGGAAAAAATCAATGAACAAAATCGGTTGACAAAACCAATTTGGGGGAAACCATCAAACACTTATACCAACCCCAAACCAATGCAAAATGGACGAACCCAAAACTCCTACACAACCCCCAAAATTAACCCTGCTCTACCAATTAAGCGTCTGAGTTTCGAGGAAATAAAGGAAAGACAAGTTAAGGGTCTTTGCTACCATTGCGATGAGAAATTTGATAGAAATCATAATTGTGCATCATGGAAATTATATATTCTAGATGCCATAGAGGAAGGGAATTCTATTGAAGAGGAACCTGAACTCGAAGTAGAGGTATTATCCAACACACTTGAAAGTGATGAATAAAATGCACCAAAGGTTTCCTTCAACGCCCTTGCTGAATTTTTTGCCCCTCAAACAATGCGAGTAAAAGGGTATTTTAAGAAACAAAACCTTATCGTGCTCCTATATTCTGGTAGCATGCACAATTTTATCGATCCAAAAGTGGCTAAACAAGCAAATTGTTTTATATACCCTTGCAATAACTTCGAAGTGATGATTGGAAACGACGAAAAAATTGCATGCAAAGGAAAATATAGAAATATAAAACTATGGGGGTTTATAACATGAAAGGCGACATGTACGTCCTACCCCTAGGTGGGTGCGATATTGTCCTAGGTGTACAATGGTTACAAACCTTGGGCATAGTCCAATGGGAATTTGATGAACTATGGATGAAATTCATAGCAAAGAACCAAACCTATATTATCCAAGGCCTGAAATTAGGACCTTCCCAAATTGTCAGCTCGCATAGAATGGAGAAAATTATCCGAAAAGGAAACAAAGGAATGGTCACCCAATTATTTTCAATTCAACCTAGTCACAAAGAAGACGAGACACCAGAGTTACAAAATATTTTAGACCACCATAAGGTGGTATTCAATGAACCAAAAGGACTACCTCCACAACGAAGTCACGATCACACTATTCCACTATTTCCAGGGCATCAACCTCCTAATATTAGACCTTATCGTTATCCATACCTCCAAAAGACTGAAATAGAGAAATTAGTACAAGAGCTTCTTAAGGCAGGAGTCATTAGACCTAGCAAAATCCCTTACTCCTCTCCAATTATTTTAGTTAGAAAAAAGGATGGCTCATGGCGTTTATGTGTTGATTTTTGAGTGCTTAATAAAATGACCATCAAAGATAAATTTCCTATTCTGGTCATAGACGAGCTATTAGATGAACTCCACGAGGCAGCTTATTTTTCCAAGTTAGATTTACGGTCATGCTACCACAAAATACGAGTCAATGAAAAGGATATTCCTAAGACGACCTTTCGCACTCACGAAGGGCACTACGAATTCTTGGTGATGCCATTTGGCCTGACCAACGCTCCTTCTACCTTTCAAAGTCTAATGAATAAGGTATTTCAACCTTTTCTTCATAAATTTATATTAGTTTTCTTTGATGACATTTTGATTTATAGCAAAACATGGGAAGAACATTTGGACCATGTTATAAAAGCGTTCCAAATATTGAAGGAAAATCAACTTTATGCAAAAATATCAAAGTGTTTCTTTGGAAAACAAGAAATTGAATACTTAGGGCATATTGTCTGAAAGGAAGGAGTTATGGTAGGTCCTTCCAAAATCGAGGAGGTGAAAAATTGGCCTATTCCAAAAACATTAAAATTTCTACGTGGGTTTCTTGGACTAACGGGATATTATAGAAAATTTGTCCAAAATTATAGTAAAATCGTTGCTCCTCTAACAACATTACTTAAGAAAAATGCTTTCAAATGGTCATCTAAAGTGGATGAGGCCTTTATCACCTTGAAAACTACAATGTGTACCACCCCTATTCTATCCATGCCCAAATTTTCTAAATCGTTCGTCATTGAAAGTGATGCTTCAGGAATAGGAATGGGAGTCGTACTTATGCAGGTTGAAAGGCCTCTAGATTTTATAAGCAAAGCATTTTCTCCTAAGAATTCAGCTCACTCTATGTATAAAAAAGATATGTTGGCGATTGTCCATGCTATTCAACATTGGAGGCCTTACCTTATTGGCCAAAATTTCATTATACGCACTAACCATCATAGCTTGAAGTATTTTTTGGAACAAAGGACTAATACCCCAAAACAACAAAAATGGGTTACTAAACTTCTTGGCTATGATTATGAAATTACATATAAAAATGGAAAGGACAACATGGCAGTCGATGCACTTTCTAGAAAATTTGAAAATATGCCTCAAGTCCATGCTCTTTCCTCCCTTATTCCTAAATGGGTAGATAAGGTGCATGAAGAATGGATAAATGATCCTTCTATCCATGCCTTAATTCAAAAACTTCCACATAATCCTAGTAGCAAACCTCCATACACTTGGAAGGACAATATATTAAGATACAAAGGGAGGATGGTCCTCACCCCCAATTCAACTTATCGTGAAAATCTTCTTCATGAGTTACATACCTCACCCACTACAGGCCACTCAGGGTTCTTAAAAACCTATAAAAGAGCCAATACCTCCTTCTATTGGGTAGGAATGAAAAATTACATCAAAAACTTTGTAAAAGAATGTGAAGTTTGCCAAAGACAAAAGGGGGAGACCCTCGCTATTCCGGGATTACTTCAACCTCTTCCTATACCCACCAAAACATGGGTAGATATTTCTATGGACTTTATTGAAGGATTACCAAAATCAGGAGGAAAAACAACCATTTTCGTAGTCGTTGATCGTTTATCTAAATATGCCCATTTTTGTTCCATGGCTCATCCTTATACCGCTAGAACTATAGCCCACCTCTTCCTAGATAACATCTTTAAATTACATGGTATGCCATCCACAATTGTCAGTGACTGTGACCCAAATTTCACTAGCACCTTTTGGAAGGAATTGTTCAAATTACAAGGTACTCAACTTCGTATGAGCTTTGCTTACCATCCTCAAACTGATGGCCAAACAAAAGTTTTAAATAAATGCTTGGAAACATACCTTCAATTTTTTGTTTCTACTCAACTACTCCATTGGGTAAAGTGGCTTTCACTAGAGGAATGGTGGTATAACACTTCATACCATACGTCCATCAAAATGACTCCTTATGAAGTACTATATGGTCAAACACCACCATCCCTCACTTCCTATATTCCAGGGACTACAAAAGTCCATGCGGTGGAAATAGAACTTGCTAATAGAGATGACATACAACGGATCCTAAAAGAGAACCTACACACCGCCCAGCATCGCATGAAGCAACAAGCCGATCAACATAGAAGCGAACATAGTTTCCATGACTGTGATATGGTTTTCTTACGTCTCCAACCTTACCATCAATCCTCTCTTAAATAAAAAGGTTCTCATAAGTTAGCACCCAAATTTTATGGGCCGTATAAAGTTCTCCAACGTATTGGGACCGTTGCTTATAAACTAGAGCTTCCTCCCTCTTCCAAACTTCACCCCGTATTTCATGTATCTTGCCTTAAGCTCACAATTGGAGCACATATCATGACACAAACCACTCTACCTGAATTCTTTGATGATGGAGTACTTCTAGTTGAGCCAAAAGCTATCTTGGATCGGTGCTCTTGTCACTTTTGTACTCGCGATATCATAGAATTTTTAATCCATTGGAAAGGTCTACCTTTAGAAGACGCAACGTGGGAAAATTTTCAAGACATCCAGCAGCAATTTCTAAATTTCTAGCTTTGAGGACAAAGCTCCTTTAAGGGGGGTGGCATGTTAGGACCCTCCTAACATGTCCTAATACTTATATTATTTATTAATTATATTCTAGGGTCACAACACTTCACTATTATAACTATTAGACTAGGTATTTAAATGCAATCCAAATATGATAATAAGGCATCATCAGACAAATATATAAATTAAGTCTATTGTGGGTTTTCTACCTTACAATCAAAAAGCGATTCAATATAAAAAACGATCCTGCTTCCCGCACTATTTAGTTTCATACCAGAAACCCAATTTATTTTTTGGTGGCCTAAGTACTATTTTTGGGTCATTATTTCTCATCTCATTTACTCTCGATAGTTGGTGCAATTCACTTCCTCCAATATTTTCTCAATTTAAAATTCAAATTGGTGGAGTGGCACCCATTTTAGATTTGATGCCCATCTCGATGGACTGATTTCCAAAATTCCTTTGCGGGGGTTCTTAAGTGGTAATCTGAGCTGTCATATGATCCACATCTAGGAGGGTGAAGTTGTTGACTATATTGATCACTATAGGAGGATTAATTTCCCTAATTCAAGTAATCCATCATCGATTTGTAGGTTTTTTACTATCAGTATGGGGTGAGATGGTTCTTCCTTATGAGTCACAAGATTGCAGAGGTTGAAGAACCTTATTATTGTAGATTTTATACCTTTGTTATCAATTTCCAATACTTAGTACTTTTAATAAGGCTTGATTTTTGGTGTGGAGAGAGGTGGTCATTCCTCCTTATCCTTTACAGGTGCAAATATGTCATGGAGATTCTAAAACTGCATTGGTACTTGATTTCTTAGGATATCTTTGTACATTATTTTTTACATATGATGGATTTTGAGTGGTCGAACCTCCTAGTTGTATCACTCTTGGTATCCCCAACTACCATTTATTACCTGGGATATCCATTGGATTATTGCATTACCTTCCACATTTCTCTTAAGAGGGAGTTGAGTAAGCTTCTATGGATGACTGCTGATATTGGTTGTTGATTTTGGATGTGCTCTACATTTTTAATGGGAAAGGTTAGGAAATCTAGCCCTAGATTCCACCCTGTTAAAATTCATTTGTGATACAGATATGGGTAAGAATTCCCACAACTGACTTAGTTGTGAACTTACCATTTTTTCCTTATCTCTTGGTCTATGTTTCCACCTCCCTATTGATGATGATGTTAATAATTTTTTATCTTTCTTATGTTTTCTTTTGGACCTTTTTTTTAGGGTTGGTTGGTAGTCTTGTTTAAATATGTTTTATGGTTTTTCTCCACTGTTGGATTTTATGTAAAAGGTTGAGGGATGCCTTTCAAAACCCTCCTTTTGTAATATTACCAAAAAAATGGAAAATATAAATCAATCATCTAAACTATAGACTCTAACCCTAATATATTATATATTTATATTTATATCATAAATGTACCATGGAGGTACATTTTAATATACCATATAATGTAATATTCTCCAAGAACCCCTATATTACATTATCTGGTTATTGAAGTCTTTAGTCTTTGATCTATTTCTTCCAAAATTTTACCTTGATCTTCAATTTGATATTATTCTTTAATTTCTGCTTCATGTATTTTGTTCTCTTTTCTTTTGTACTTTCCTTTTTCTTCTTCATTGATTTTCTTTTCTTCATCTTCAGCTATGATATAACTAGAGGTGTGACTCTTGAACAATGAGTTAGTAAATCAACACAATAATATACTTTGGATTTCAATGATTTCCTATTGAAACTAATATAAGATTCATTTAAATAATGTGTTATAGCTAATATCCTTTTTGTCTTGTATTTTTTTTGAAAGATTTCAAAAATAAGTAAAGACATATACATCATTAAATATTATTCTAGAGAAAACACGATGATACTTTGTGTAACCACCAATTTCTAAAAAGCTTTTGTTGAAGTTAGCTAAAGAGTTGTGAATTTTTTATCCTTTCCATTTTTTAGAAATAAAGATAGTTGTCCTTTTAAATTATTTGACATTTGTTTCATTCCATAAAAAACACATATCAAATTTTATGAATAGAATTTTAGCTTATTCACCATTTCTTCACTATCTTCATTGAATGCATTTGAAAAAATTTCTTTCATTTTTGCAATTCAATGATTCAATTTCTTTATAATTGAAATCATTTTTACTCAAATTTTGCAATTTCAAAAACCTCTCAAATAATAAATTTGTAAATTATTATTATTTTTTTTAATTTTATATCATTTTAAGTAGCAAACCTTTATCTCCATATTTTATTAAATTAAAAAAATTCAAAAAATATTGAAATTTTAAAATTTCCCTAAATTTCAAATCTTCAAAAATAAAAAATAAAACTTCAAATATTGTAAAAACTCAAATTTCAAATCTTCTAAATTCAAATATACTAAATTTTTATATTTCAAAACCTAAATTTGAAATCCTATTTGTAGAAAACCTTATCACGCAATATTTAATAAATATTAAAAAACTCAAAAAAATGAAATATATGTGGTATAAAACCTTATAGCTCCCACTTATATTTTTTTAACTATAAGATTTCAATATATGTGGTATAAAACCTTATAGCTCCCACCTATATTTTCTTATACTAGAAAAATATTGTAATCCTTTTATCTTCAACTAAATTAATTAAAGTTTCTATGTTTCTCTATATTTCATATGATCCTTAACATAGAACTTTAATTCATTGATAAAGGTAACATTGCATACATTACCTTCCACCTAGATGAATAATGCATCACTAACATATAGCTTAGGGTTGTCTAACTCTACACCAATGAACATTATGTTGTCTAGCAACTTATGATTATGGAAAAATGCATAGAGAAGACCTGTTTAAGCTTTCAAAGCTTTCTTTTTCTAGCTATGCAAATTTGAATTCAGTGAGGCACTCATATCATACCTTGGAAGATGATTGATATAATTCTTCAAAAAAATATTTGATTTATCTTAAGTAAGCACTCTTTTATTGTATTATTGTGACACTTTTTATTTCCTTGTAGATGTACCCTTATGTTATCTTCAGGTAACACTCTTCTACAGGAACTCTTCTATTGACTTTAGGTGACTCTCTTTTGGAGGAACTCTTCTATTATAATTTGGTGGTGCTCTTTTGGACAAGATCACACTATTCTTGGTGCTATGACATGCTCCCTTAACTACACTTTACTTTCAACTCTAACTATGATGTGTATTCCTTAGATAATATGTTCTCTTCCTAGATAATATGTACTCTTTGGTTAATACATGCTCTCATTGGCTGGATTACACATAGTTTTTTAATTTTGTTGTATCGTGATTTCCCAAATTACACTTGGCTCTAATATGCTCTTCTTGAACTCTATCTATGTAGTTTCTTTCGATGTTGGGCACTTAGGTTCCTTAAATACTAGAAACTTAGGTTCCTTAGATGTTGGCCACTTAGATTCTTAGATGATGGCTTATTATATTCCTTAAATGTTATCTACTTAGATTTTCTTCTTCTATGGCCACTTAGGTTATTTTCTCCATTGGCTTCTTAGACGTCTTTCTCCTTCGATCACATAGATTATTCATTATATTTGTTGGTCATTTAGATTATTTTATTTGTAGGTCATATGAATTCTTCTATCTATAGAAATTTCATATTCTTAGGATATTGGTTGGATTTTATACTACTTCCAATGAAGTTTCTTATATTTTAATTATCATGCTCTTTCATCCACTATAGTCTGCCTACACTCTTGTTTTTCTTGGTTTACCTAGTTTTCTTGAAAGTGTGCTTGCCTACCTTGCTGCTATAGAAAGTATATATAATATCATTCAAAATTTTGTAGAAAGATTCAATACTTTCCAATATTCATTCTACTATAATCTAGATATTTATCCAAATTTTCTTTATCTTCAATCTCTGCATTGTACCCCAAATTCTAATATGAGTGCAATATGTGGATCATTTTGTTTTATGTTCAAAACATAATGAAGTAAATTTGATAGGGAAGGAGGTTCACCTTCCTTCATGTGGGCACTTCTAGCCCACGCGGTGGGCTTTAAAGTGCTAAGGCACTTGGTGCTTAGGGAGACATCGATTTGAATCATGCCAAAACTCTTTTGGGTGATTATAAAGGTATGCATTAAAGGTTGAGCACTGAAATTTATGGAGGATCTAGTTGAGGTATTAAAGACATCGGTTTGAATCATGCCAAAACTCTTTTGGGTGATAATAAAGGTATGCATTAAAGGTTGAGCACTGAAATTTTTGGAGGATCTAGTTGAGGTATTAAAAATTAATTTTTGCATATTTTATTTTGTTCATAAGGTTTTTGGGGAGTTATAAGGTTGATGTAAAATAAAGTTTGATGTTATTTATTTTAGTGGTTGAAAAGGAAATAAAGGTGTTAGGAAGATAGTTTGAGGTTTTGTGGTGTTGGATATCACTTTAAGTTGGAGTTTATAAGGTGTATCAAAGTGATTATTTTTCATGTATGATTTGATGGATGTTATTTTCAAAAGGGATCAATAAGGTATAATTGAGATTTGATTATTTTTGTGTCTAAGGAATATTTGAGGAATTCTTAAGAGTGAGATTTTGTCATCTAACCATTGAAATTGGAAAGAAGAAAATTATGATTTAGACAGGTTTTCCAAAGGGTACTTCTACATAAAACAAAAGGTATGGGTACATCTTCCCAGTAAGTGATTATTGAATATTGTGAATGCAAATTCGAGTGAAAAGGATTATTTGGTAAACATTGTTGAGTGTGTTTTGAATTAATGCTTCAATATTTTATGGAATAAAGAGTTTTTGATAAAATCTTGTTTTATAAGAATTGTTGTTGAAGTGATTAAGTTGAGTGAACTTGAACTAGGATTTGTAAAGATCATGAGTATCATTGTTATGTGAAGTTGAGAACTATCTTGAACTAGGTTTTGCAAATATTATGAGTATCATTGTTATGTGAGATTGGTTGATAAGCATTGTTGGAAACATTTGAGTGAGTATTAATATGCTTGGACTAAGGTTTGTAAGAAAATATTAATTCATTGAGTGATTGGTTGAGTAGAGTTGGTTGAGCCTAGTCAAGTGGATGTGTTGAAGTGATCATTTAAGTTCTACGAAACAAATTGTTCTATATTCTGAATTGAGTTGATAAAGTAATTGAGAGTTTGAGAGTGTGAAGCATATTGAGTCTCTAACAATTCTCTATATGTTTCTAAAAGAGTGAGTGAAAGTGATTGAGAATTGAGGTGAATGTGAAGCATATTGAGTCTCTAAAAATTCTCTATATGTTTCTAAAAGAGTGATTGAGCATTGAGGTGAATGTGAAGCATATTGAGTCTCTAAAAATTCTCTATATGTTTCTAAAAGAGTGACTGAGCATTCTGATGAATGTGAAACATATTGAGTCTCTAACAATTCTCTTTATGCTTTTATGATATTGGACAAATTCTAGTGTGGACTTGTTGAGTAGATTTGAGGTAAGTATTGAGAAGACTTGTGGATATATTTGTGTGAGATTTTATGGAAGCTTAAAATATAATTTGAGAATAGAGATTGAGAGCATATTGGATAAGTTATAGTAATGAATTATTGAGAATATTGAGACAAGTCTTGGTGAATACTTGTTGAGCAGATTGGACAAGTTCTAGAGAGGACTTATGGACAGATTAGTGTGAGATTTTGTAGAAGATTACAAGGTAGATTTTAGATAACTATTTGAGAAGACTTGTGAGTAGATTTGATTGATTGATTTGTTCAAACCTTGAGTTAAGGTTTGGGGCAGATCTAGCAGAGTTTATTTGAGATTAATTCAATCTTTGTGTTAAGGCTTGAGAATAGAGATTGAGTATAAATTTGTGCTAGACCGAAGGACTATGTTTAGTACAGATCAGAGGATATAGATTGAGCATAGATTTATGCTAGACCAAAGGACTATGTTTAGTGTAGATCAGAGGATAGATATTGAGGAAATATTTATACTAGATCGAAGGAATATATGTAATGTATATTTGAGGATAGAGTTTGGTGTAGATTTAAGGACAAGTTTGTGCCAGAACAAAGATAGAGATTGAGTAGATTTATGCTAGACTAAAGGACTATTTTTACTACAAATTTGAGATAGAGCTTTGAAGGTGATAGAGTATAGAGGACAACAATATCTAGTGGATAAATATCCATTAGCCAGGGTAGTGAGGATAGGTATATTTAGTAGATAGAGATACATTAGTCAGAGTAGTGGGGGCAGTAGTTCTTCAAGAAGATCACTAGTCAGAGCTAAGGAGAAAGGAGTTCTCATGTGGATAGATATCCACATACTTGATTAGGATATTGGTGTCTCCTTTGGACAAAGGTACATAAACATTATAATAGAGAAAGGATTCCCAAGAGATTGATTGAGAAAAATTTAATGACAGATTTTCTCCATGGAGTAGCCCACATTGGGTGAACGATGTAAAATTGTTGTCTCTATTGTGTGTGGCGATTTGTACATTATTTTTATTACTGCTATTGATATTTCTATATATACATTGTATAATATTAATTGAGAAAGAAAAGTAAAAAGTGGTCTTATACTTTTCATCCCCATTCTTAGTATAATCTTGTGTTCTTCAATTGGTATCAGAGTGGGTTCCTTCGGAAGAGTTTAACAACTTGAAGAAAAATCTTTCAAGAACACAATGAATTCTAAGAATGTGTCCTTATATAATTCAACACCAATTTTATGGAAGTGATTATATATTTTGGAGTATGAGAATGAAGATTCACTTGATGGCACTTGGCAATGAAATTTGAGAAGCAGTTGAAAATAGATATATACCATCGACTGATCCACCTGCAGATAAGGAAGGTAATATTCTAGAACATTACAATTGAAAAGTAATGAATATAATTTTGATAGGTTTGAATAGAACATAATCGATAAACGTTATCCATTGTAGAGATGCAAAAGGAATTTGGGATAAGTTGCAAAGCATATATGAAGGAGATAAAAGTTTCAAAAAGGTAAAGATACAAAATATCAAAGCTAAATTTGAAGAGTTAAGAATGAAGGATGAGGAAAACATTAGTACTTATCTACTTTAGGTATATTAGGTTGTTAATGCCATGCAAGGACTTGGAATTAATGTGAAAGAATCAGATATTTGTAATAAGGTCTTAAGATCTCTTCCAAAAGGGTTTAGTGAAAATATTTCTACTATAGAAGAATCAAAAGATGGTGATTCTTTGACAAGGGATATGTTACTTGGTATTCTTACAGCTCTTTAGTTAAGAACAAAAGAGGAACCTATTTCTTGGAAGGAAGCAACATTCAAAACTACAAAGAAGACAAAGGGTAAGAAGTCAAATTCAAGCAATGAATCATCCAGTGATGAAGAAGCTAATTATGGCAAAAGAATAAGGATTCGAGAAGATTTAAAGATGCAAAATCTATTAGATATTTCAATTGTGGAAAGTATGGTCACTATGCAACTGATTTTCAAGAAGCTAAAAATAATAATGATGAAGAAAAACAGGATCACAGGAACATGGAATCAGAAATATACAAGTACCAAAAGAGAGGTCAAGATGAATGAGACAAACAAGGAAAGAAGTTCTTTCAAATAAAAAAGAGGAGCTACTATGCAGACAAGGCAAGTAAGTACTCAAGTGATAGTGATGCTAGTTCTTCAAGTAATGTTAAAGATGAAGTCCTATTTCTGATTGAAGAAAAAGAAGTTAAAAAAAGGTCATCAATAATTCTCAAGTAATTTAGACATGGTAATTGTGGACATCTTGAATATATTTGTACAAGTAATGGTTTCAGTTTTAGTGATGATGAATATGAGGATGCACTTGAAGGACCAAAAGAGAATATTCGAATGGTACTCGAAGAAGAAGGAGGTGATCCTATAGAATATAAGTTAGAAGAGAATGAAGATGTTGAAAAAGACAAACAAATAGAGGAAGAATAAGAAAAAGGAGGAGTTGATCTTGAGGGAGAATTTATTTATGCTCTTAAAACCTTAAATAAGGTAAGAAAGCAAAACTCCCAACTTGATATTCAGTTTCAAGAATGTTATGAAGAGAGAGGAAAATTTATAGATGACCTAAACAAGTCAATGGCTAAGACAAAGCAGTTCAAGGATAAGTTAGAAGTAAAGGTCTTAGAATGTGAAAGGCTGGAACAAGAAGTAGCACTACTAAGGGAATATTTAGAAAAATATAAAGACAAGCTACAAAAATTTGGTAAGAGCTCAAAGATTATAGATAAGATGATAAAGGTACAATGAAGGTCAACAAACAAAACATGTCTTGGTTTTGAACAGGCTCAAAAGAAACAAGAAGAAAAGTCGACTCAAGTTCTAAAGAAGAATAAAATTCAAAATAAGACAATGTAAAAGAGAGTGAGACTTCTAAGGATGAGTTGGACAACAAAAAAATCAAGGAAAGGAACAATGCACAAATAAGAAACAAATGGAACGTAAACCAACATAGATAAAAAGAGACTAAGAGACCAATGAGGTCAAGGCAAGGAAATTTTAATGGACGGTGTTTCTCATATCACAAGTTTGGGCACATGGCTTCACTATACAGGACACATGCAAGACAAAAATATGGGAGCTTCAGAAGTAGGTAAATTTTCCATGGGTATTGCTACTCATGTAATCAGTTTGGTCACAATGCAATGAATTGCAAGGTACATGATAGGAACAGATATGGCATCACCAGGATAAATACCAAGATATTTGTACCTCCAAGGATTAATAACATTAACTGTTATAAGTGCAATAATTATGGACTTACAACAAAGTGATGCAGATCAAACATTCCAAAATCAAGCATGAATAAGAATAGGAATAGGAACAAGAATAGGAATATGGACATGAACATGAACATAAATAGGAATATGGATAGGAACAAAAACAGGAATATGAATAGAAATAGGAATAGGAATATGGATATGAATAGGAACATGTACATGAATAGGAATAGTCAAAGGAATCAGAAGGATTAGTTAAGAAGGAAAGATGACAAAGGTAAAAAATAATGCTTATTGGTAGTAGAAATACTCCTACCCCAAAATTAACCACCTCAAAAGGAGGTGGGGTAGGGGCTAAGCTAAGAAACTCATTCTTAGCCTTGAGCCCCAAAGGTGACCCTTTGCCATTGATGTCAAAGGGGGAGAGATTTGAGTAAGGGGAAGATATTTGGTTTAAGAAAATAGCATTGAGTCAGGGGGAGCAATGTCCCAAGGAGAGTAGAACAAGAAACATGTTAAGTTTTTGGTAAAAAGAATTTGGGTTACCATCAATGACAAAGGGGGAGATTGTTGGATATTTTTGGTAGATAAGTTGTCATTTATGTCAAGAGTGAGTGGTTATTGATGTCAGGATTTCAACACCAATCAGTGGTAGTTTCAGTGGGCAACATCAATTTTAGGTTCTCTAGTTTTAGTTGATCAAGACTCGGTTCTAGGAAGTCAGAAGCAGTCCAACGTGCAAAAGAAGAAGTCCAAGTGAATAATATTATAATATTTTTTATAATATTATAAATGGAATAATTAAATGAATTATAAATTAATTAATATAATTTAAATTACTTAACTTATGTTATTTAAATTAATTTTAATATTAGTTATAAGTTAATTTATATTATTTTTTTAACTAATCCTAAGGTGGGTTGTTAAATTTAATTCAAATTTTAAATTTGAATCTCTAGTGCCGATGTGGGAAGCATTTTACCATGTGTGTATAAAAGGGATATTATCCACCTTACCAAAAATCCCTAGTGCTTTCGAATTAAATCCTATGTTATGTGAGTGTTTGCGAATCATTGTGTGCAATGAAGGGTTTTTATTTCTAAAGTGCTTAGAGGAGACAAGATTATTTTACCCACCAAGGAGGGAGCCTTGGTCACCAACCACTGGTAGCACAGTTGGCAACCACAATAGTAGCAAGATGTGAGGGCAATGATAGGCACAGGTTCGAATCCCTATGGAGGATCATTTTGTTTTGTTTTGAAAACATGGCAGAGTAAGGTTGATTAAGAAGTAGGTACACCTTCCTTCACATGGGTGCTTCTAACCCATGCGGTGGGCTCCAAAGTGCTAAGGCACTTTGTGATTTGGGAGATTGTGGTTCAAATCATGCCGAAACCCTTTTGGATGATAACAAAGGTATGCATTAAAGGTTGAGCACCAAAATTTTCGGAGGATCTAGTTGAGGTATTAAAAATTAATTTTTGCATATTTTATTTGGTTCATAAGGTTTTTGGGGAGTTATAAGGTTGATGCAAAATAAATTTTCTTTAGTGGTTGAAAAGGAAATAAAGGTGTTAGGAAGATAATTTGAGGTTTTGTGGTGTTGGATATTAATTTAAGTTGGATTTTATAACGTTTATAAAAGTGATTATTTTTCATGTATGATTTAATGGATGTTATTTTCAAAAGGGAGCACTAAGGTATAATTGAGCTTTGATTTTTTTTGTGTATAAGGAATATTTGAGGAAGTGTTAAGAGTGATATTTTTTCATCTAACCATTGAAATTGGAAAGAAGGAAATTGTGATTTAGATAGGTTTTCAAAAAGGCACTTCTACATCAAACAAAAGCTATGGGTACATCTTCCTAGTGAGTTTTTATTGAATGTTATGAATGTAAAGTTGGAGTGAAAATGATTATTTGGTAAACATTGTTGAGTGTATTTTGAATTAATGCTTCAATATTTTTTAGAATAAAGAGTTGTTGATAAAACCGTATTTTATAATCATTGTTCTTGAAGTGATTAATTTGAGTGAACTTGAACTAGGATTTGCAAAGATCATGAGTATCATTATTATGTGAAGTTGAGAACTATCTTGAACTAGGGTTTACAAACATTGTGAGTATCATTGTTATGTAAGATTTGTTGATAAGAATTGTTGGAAACATTGAAGAACACAAGCTTATACTGAGAGGGGGGGGTGAACAGTATAAGACCTCTTTTTACTTTTTCCATTATACTTCAAAATAGTAAAGCAATATACCCAAAGAAATATCAAAGCAATGCACAATATCATCCACAAAGTGACACCAATTTTAACGTGGTTCACCCAAAATTGTTGGGCTATGTTCACAAAAATTTTCTCTAAAAGTTATCTCAAAGTTCTTTGGGAATCCTTCCCAATTACAATGTTTATGAGCCTCGGACCAAAGGAGATACCTTCCCCCAATAAAAATTTATGAGCCTCTACTCAAAGGAGATACCTTCCCCTCTACTCTAGAAATGATCCCTTAGAAGATCAACTGCCTCTACCTCTTGCCAGCACATGGAACTCCTTTCCACCGAAGACCTCCTATCCTCAATGCTTAGCCTAAGATACCTCTGCCTTCTATGATCACGTCCACAGCAGCTCAAGCAACCTATACCAAACACAGTCAATCGGTCTAGTACAAGTCTTCCTCTCGTCCGTCAGATCTGTCCACCTCTTGAACAAATTAATCCTCTGCATACAATCCTTCTCAAAGACTTGCCAAATTTGTCCTCAGGTTCTTCTCATAGAACTAGTGCACCTCTGTCCTCAAGTTATCTAATAGAACTCAAAATTAGCTCACAAGTCCTCTATTAGGACCTGTCCAAATCTGCTCACAAGTACCTACCGAAACCTGTCCAAAACTACTCACAATTCCCCACCGAAACCTGTCCAAAAACTACTCACAAGTCCCCACCGGAACCTATCCAAAAACTGCTCACAAGTCCCCACCGAAACCTGTCCAAAAACTCAGCAAGCTCACCAAGAAAAACTTTCTTAGTAGGAAATCACAAAGTGAATTTTTAGAGACCCAATGTGATTTGTCAAACTAATAGAAGCATAAAGAGAATTTTTAGAGACTCAGTATGTTCTATACTCAAATCCCAATCTCAAAACTCAACTCAAATCAACTCAGCTCAATCTCAATCTCAAATCTGAAAACTCAACTCAATATCTGAAATGCTTTCTTTCAAGAACATGAAACCCCAACAATTACCAACTATGCAAAGAATCACATAACAATTATACTCATGTTCTTTTCACCATCAATTAGGGCTTCAACAGCAATTCTTATCAACCAAGGTTCAATCAACACCATTTAACTCAAAACACAACCTTGAAGCATTTCATAATCAACATTAGAAAAGGAAACAAGTAGAACTCCTTTTCTCTCCAACATTGTTTGAACAAAAAGCATCCATCAACTCAAATCTCAATAGCACAAAACAACTTTACAAATCATCAACAAAGAAGTAAGCCCAACACTTTAACCAAGTAAAGAATAGCTTGATTATAACCAATTTAATGAAAGCTAATGTCAATCTCAAAGCTGTCCACTTAAGGTTTCACAACTTCACACAAGAAGCAATTCTAACCTTAAAACATCATGCTTTCATTTCCATAATCAATCAAAAACACTCTCAACAATATAAGAAATATTTATCCCTTATACACCTTATTTCTCCCTTATAGTCTTATCAACAATAAACTTTATCTCTCATAAGAATGCAATAAGATAATGCAAACAACACCTTAAAAAGAATCTTTTATCAAAATAAAGCAAGCTTAAAACTCCTTATAACTCCTACGATGTTTTTCTCTCTAATAAACTTCCTCCATCCACAAAATACACTAGCAAAAAATCAATTTCAAAAATTTCTTGGCCAACACCAAAAAAATTGTGCTATGGAGAAATTGTGCATGAACTCTAACACCACCCGCTGCGTCCACTTCAACGAAGAAAAACCCTTTCACGTTATTCGAATGCGGAACCTCCCATTTGGGTAGCACGCCAACAGCCTAGCCGCTATCGGTGCGCCAAAGGCATCCGATGAGGTTTAAACCTCACTCTATTTCCCTTGTACCTTCTACACTAGGGCTAAAATAAACAACAGGCCTCCCTGTCTTCTAATGCAAATGACTACGACAAAACCTTACAGTGGATACAAAAAATGAGCGACGGATATCTGAACAGCAGATCACGAAAACTCAACGAGGAAGGAATCGAACATCAGATCACGAAATCACAACGAGCAACACTTTTCAAAAATGTAGATGGGATAATATTTGATCTTCATCATGGGAGATTTATATGCATATTTCCCATAAACTCTTGATGTCGACGAGGAGTTTAACATGTCGACGAAGGAGTTTAACATGTTGGCGGAGGTCTTGGCTAGCGCCCACAATCTTAGAACATAGCGCCATCAAAGTTAAGACATTTGCGCCATGGGTTAGGAGAACCCAATGCAAACAATAAATTAATATTTATTTAAAAAATAATTAAAAGGAACCTTAACAAGGTTTTTAATTATTTAAATAAATACTTCCTCTTGGACCCAAATGCATTAAACTAATGCATCCACATGTAGTCTTTAAAACTGCCAACTTGGGGTTTACAAAAGACCTTTGAAACTGTCATGCCGTAACCTTCATCAAAACAAGTTGTTTGACATCAAATCAAATTCCTTCAAGAGCTTCTTGACATCAATGACAACTTATACACTTGAGCAAAGGCAATTTACCCAAAGTACCCAAAATTGCCAACAATATCCCCCTTTGTCAGTGATGGCAAACATTTACTGAAAACACTTCTCAAGAGCCAAAATTGAAACCAACTGTGCTAACTAACCAACTGTGCCCACAACTGAGAATATTCCTTTGAAGTTTTGCTCCCCTTGACTTAAAGCTCTCCTCTTCACTTTGAAGCTCTCCCCCTTACTTATATCTTTCCCCCTTTGTCATCAATGGCAAAGGGTCACCTTTGGGGCTCGGGACTAAGAATGAGCCTCTTAGCTTAGTCCCTGCCCCACCTCCTGATGAGGTGATTAATTTTGGGGTGGGAGTAAAACTCCCATTATGCACTAATCATCATCAGCGTCTATAACTTCCTTGCCGGTCCTTCTCTTGAAATCTTTGCCCATATTCCTGTTCTTGTTCTTGTTCTCATCCCTATTCTTGTCCATGCCTTGATCCTTGGACTTGATCATGCCACTGTTCCTGTTCATGTATTCTAGAATTTTAGCTCTACACTGTCTGATTATGTGAACTTCATTGTTGCACTTGAAACACTTGATGATTTTGTTTCTCTGAGATAAACCTGATCTTTGAATCCACCAGTTATGACCAAACCTATTCTAACCAAACCTGTTCTGACCAAACCTGTTTTGACCAAACCTGTTCTAGCCAAACTTGTTCTGACCAAACCTGTTCTGACCAAACCTGTTCTGGCCAAACCTGTTCTGACCAAACCTATTCTTGTTATTTGCCTTGCAATAAACTGCCTTGTGCCCAAACTGTTGACAAGAGTAGCAATACCCTTGAAAGTAACTACCACTTCTGAAACTGTCATTTACCTTCTTCGCTTAAGCCATGCAATGTGAAGCCATGTGACCAAACCTGTGACAAGCAAAACATCTGCCTTGAAACTTTCCTTTAATTGACGTCTCAGGTTCTGAAAACTTTTTCTTCTCATTCTGAATTTTGTTTTCTGTTTCTATGCATCTATCATTCAAGGACTCCTTTTCTGAAATAATTTCCTCATCAGACCTCTCTTCCTTTTGGAGTCTCTTACTAGACTCTCCAACTTGTTCCTTGTGTGGCTTAACAAAACCAAGGCCTTTTTTATCTATTGTCATTCATTGACCTTTGATGAGTGACTTAAACTTTTTGGAGCTATCTTGAAACCTGTAAAGATTATCCTTGTACTCTTTAGTTTCCTCTTTCAAAGAAGCCATTTTCTGTTCTAACTCACTATACTTAAGAACCTTAGACTCTAACTCATCCTTGAGTTCCTGTGTCTTAGCTATAGAGAAGTCAATACTTTCTATAAGATCGCCTCTCTCCATACAACATTCATCTAACTTATCCTTGAGTCTAGCATTCTTATTTCTTTCTTTTTTCAAAGCACTAAGAGCACTAATAAGTTCACCTTCAAGATCTACTTCACCTTCCTCTATATCTTCCTCTATTTGTTTGCTTTTTGAATCATCAAAGCCTTTTTCAAAATTTTTATCACTGGAGGTGCTACCTTTTTCAAAAACCATACATGCATCTTCCTTATAGTTTTCTGAAGCATCCTCATACATACTAGAAACCAAATCATTATTTGTGCAATCATCCTCAAGGTGACCAAAGTTTCCACATCTAAGACATTTCATGATAATGAAATGTATGTTTCGGTTCTTCCTCCTTTTCTGATATGAACAACATCTCATTTTTATTATCACTTGAATAACTTTCACTATCACTACTAGAACACTTACTTTCTTTGTCTAGGTAGAAACTCTTCTTGTGCTTGTGAGAATACCTCTTTCCTTGATTGTGGTGCTCATATTTGTTTTTCTTGTGATGCTTGTGCTTTTCAGAATCCTTGCTCTTAGAATCCTGTTTATCTTCATCACTTTCATTCTTGGGAATAGTACAATCAGTAGCATAATGACCAAACTTTCCATAATTGAAACATCTTATATTTTTCATACTTTTGTGATTTCTATAGAACTTGCCTTTCTTGCTGTAATATGCCTCTTCATCACTAGAAGACTCATCACTATCTTGAAGCAGTTTACCCTTGGATTTCTTGGTAGCCTTGAAAGTTGCCTCTTTCTTGACATCAACCTTCACTTAAGTTCTTAACTCAAATGCTGCAAGTATACTATGGAGCTCATCCTTTTTCAACTTATCCAAATCTTTAGCTTCCTCACTAGCAAAAATGTTTTCACTAAATCTATTAGGAAGAGATCTTAAAATCTTATCACAAACATCATTTTCAGCAAGCTCAAGACCTAAGTCTTTCATGGAGTTAACAACCTCATCCATACGAAGCATGTAGTCACTAATATTTTCATCATCATTCATCTTGAGTTGTTCAAACATACCTTTTAAGTGTCTCAACTTGGCATTTCTAACATTTGTATCACCTGTATGAACCACCTTCAACTGATTCCACATTTCACTAGTTGTCTTGCAATGAATCACTTTGGTGAGATCTGCTTTCTGTAAGCCTTTTAGGATTTCATTCATTACTTTTGAATTGCTATGATGTAGGAGCCTTTCTTCTTTAGTATTAGGACCATGTTTAGGAATAGTGTACTCATCTTCAATCACTTCCCAAACCTCATTCCCAAGTGCCATTAGATGAACCTTCATCCTTGCACTCCAAAGACCAAAATCTGACCCATCAAGAATAGGTGCTACATTGCCACTTGAATGATCCATTGTGTTATTTACTAGCTTTTCCTTCAAGCTGTTAAACTTTTCGAAGGAACTCGCTTTGATACCAATTGAAGAACACAAGCTTATACTAAGAGGGGGGTGAACAGTATAATACCTCTTTTTACTTTTTCCATTATACTTCAAAATAGTAAAGCAATATACCCAAAGAAATATCAAAGCAATGCACAATATCATCCACAAAGTGACACCAATTTTAACGTGGTTCACCCAAAATTGTTGGGCTACGTCCACAAAAATTTTCTCTAAAAGTTATCTCAAAGTTCTTTGGGAATCCTTCCCAATTACAATGTTTATGAGCCTCGGCCCAAATGAGATACCTTCCCCCAATCAGAATTTATGAGCCTCTACTCAAAGGAGATACCTCCCCTCTACTCTTGAAATGATCCCTCAAAAGATCAACTGCCTCTACCTCTTGCCAGCATGTGGAAATCCTTTCCATCGAAGACCTCCTATCCTCAATGCTTAGCCTAAGAGACCTCTGCCTTCTATGATCACGTCCTTAGCAGCTCAGCAACCTATATCAAACACAGTCAGTCTGTCTAGTACAAGTCTTCCTCTATCTGTCATATCTGTCCAACTCTTGAAAAAATCAATCCTCTACATACAAGCCTTCTCAAAGACTTGCCAAATCTGTCCTCAGGTTCTTCTCATAGAACTAGTGCACCTCTATCCTCAAGTTCTCTGATAGAACTATCAAACTCAGCTCACAAGTCCTCTGCTAGGACCTGTCCAAATCTGCTCACAAGTCCCCACCGAAATCTATCCAAAACTTCTCACAATTCCCCACCGAAACCTGTCCAAAAACTGCTCACAAGTCCCCACCGGAACCTATCCAAAAACTGCTCACAAGTCCCCACTGGAACCTGTCCAAAAACTCAGCAAGCTCACCAAGAAAAACTTTCTTAGTAGAAAATCACAAAGTGAATTGTTAGAGACCCAATGTGATTTGTCAAACTAATAGAAGCATAAAGAGAATTTTTAGAGACTCAGTATGTTCTATACTCAAATCCCAATCTCAAAACTCAACTCAAATCAACTCAGCTCAATCTCAATCTCAAATCTGAAAACTCAACTCAATATCTGAAATGCTTTCTTTCAAGAACATGAAACCCCAACAATTACCAACTATGCAAAGAATCACATAACAATGATACTCATGTTCTTTTCACCATCAATTAGGGCTTCAACAACAATGCTTATCAACCAAGGTTCAATCAACACCATTTAACTCAAAACACAACCTTGAAGCATTTCACAATCAACATTAGAAAAGGAAACAAGTAGAACTCCTTTTCTCTCCAACTTTGTTTGAAAAAAAAGCATCCATCAACTCAAATCTCAATAGCACAAAACAAATTTTCAAATCATCAACAAAGAAGTAAGCCCAACACTTTAACCAAGTAAAGAATAGCTTGATTATAACCAATTTAATGAAAGCTAATGTCAATCTCAAAGCTGTCCACTTAAGGTTTCACAACTTCACACAAGAAGCAATTCTAACCTTAAAACATCATGCTTTCATTTCCATAATCAATCAAAAACACTCTCAACAATATAAGAATTATTTATCCCTTATACACCTTATTTCTCCCTTATAGTCTTATCAACAATAAACTTTATCTCTCATAATAATGCAATAAGATAATGCAAACAACACCTTAAAAAGAATGTTTTATCAAAATAAAGCAAGCTTCAAACTCCTTATAACTCCTAAGATATTTTTCTCTCTAATAAACTTCCTCCATCCGCAAAATACACTAGCAAAAAATCAATTTCGAAAATACCTTGGCCAACACCAAAAAAAATGCGCTATGGAGAAATTGCACACGAACTCTAACACCACCCGCTGCATCCACTTCAACAAATAAAAAGCCTTTCACGTTATTCAAACGTGGAACCTCCCATTCGGGTAGCGCGCCAACAGCCTAGCCGCTACCGGTGTGCCAAAGGCATCCGATGAGGTTTAAACCTCACTCTGTTTCCCTTGTACCTTCTGCGCTAGGGCTAAAATAAATAGTAGGCCTCTCTGTATTCTAACATGAACGATGATGATGAAACCTTACAACGGATACAAAAAATGAACGGTGGATATCCGAAAAACGGATCACGAAAACTCAGTTAGGAAGGAATCAAACATCAGATCGTGAAATCACAGCGAGCAACACTTTTAGAAAATGCAAATGGGATAATATTTGATCTTCATCGTGGGAAATTTATATGCATATTTCCCATAAAATCTTGACGTCAGCGAGGAGTTTAACACGTCGACGAAGGAGTTTAACATGTCAACGGAGGTCTTGGCTAGCACCCACAATATTAGAACATAGCGCCATCAAAGTTAAGATATTTGCGCCATGGGTTAGGAGAACCCAATGCACACAATAAATTAATATTTATTGAAAAATAATTAAAAGGAACCTTAACAAGGTTTTTAATTATTTAAATAAATACTTCCTCCTGGACCCAAATGCATTAAACTAATGCATCCACCTGTAGTCTTTAAACCTGCCAACTTGGGGTTTACAAAAGACCTTTGAAATTGTCATGCCGTAACCTTCATCAAAACAAGTTGTTTGACATCAAATCAAATTCCTTTAAGAGCTTCTTTACATCAATGACAACTTATACACTTGAGCAAAGGCAATGTACCCAAAGTACCCAAAATTGCCAACAAAAATTTAAGTGAGTGTTAATAAGTTTGGACTAAGGTTTGTAAGCATTTATTAATTCAATGAGTGATTGGTTGAGTAGAGTTGGTTGAGCCTAGTCAAGTGGATGTGTTGAAGTGATTGTTCAATTTCTATGGAAGAAATTGTTCTATATTCTGAATTGAGTTGATAAAGTGATTGAGAGTTTGTGAATGTGAAGCATATTGAGTCTCTAATAATTCTATATATGTTTCTAAAAGAGTGAGTGAAAGTGATTGAGCATTGAGGTGAATGTGAAGCATATTGAGTCTCTAAAAATTATCTATATGTTTCTAAAAGAGTGATTGAGAATTGTGGTGAATGTGAAGCATATTGAGTCTCTAAAAATTCTCTATATGTTTCTAAAATAGTTATTGAGCATTGTGATGAATTTCAATCATATTGATTCTATAACAATTATCTTTATGTTTCTATGAGATTGGACAAGTTCTAGTGTGGACTTCTTGTGTAGATTTGAGGTAAGTCTTGAGAAGACTTGTGGATATATTTATGTGATATTTTATGGAATCTTTCAATATAGTTTGAGAATAGATATTGAGAGTAGATTGGATAAGATCTAGTGAGGACTTACTAAGCAGATTGAGACAAGGCTTGGTGAAGGCTTGTTGATCAGATTGGAAAACTTCTAGAGAGGACTTCTTGACAAATTAGTGTGAGCTTTTGTGGAAGCTTACAAGGTAAATTTTAGAAAAGTCTTTGAGAAGACTTGTGAGTAGAGTTTATTGATTGATTTGTGAAAACCTTGAGTTAAGGTTTGGAACAGATCTAGCAGAGTTTATTTGAGATTAATTCAAGCTTTGTGTTAAGGCTTGAGAACAAATATTGAGGACATATTTGTGCTAGATTGAAGGACTGTGTTTAGTGCAGATCAGAGGAAAAATATTAGGGAAAAATTTATGCTATAATGAAGGACTGTGTTTAGTGCAGATCAGAGGACAAATATTGAGGATAGATTTGTGCTAGACCGAAGGACTGTGTTTAGTGCAAATTTTAGGACAATGTTTGGTGCATATTTGAGGATATTTTTGTGCCAGACCAGAAATAGATATTGAGTAGATTTATGCTAGATCAAAGGACTTTGTTTAGTATATATTTGAGACAGATATTTTAAGGTGATAGAGTATGGAGGATGACCTTCTCCAATGGATAGAGATCCATTAGCCATGACATTAAGGACAAGTCTCTTTAGTGGATAGAGATCCATTAGCTAGAGCAGTGGAGGTAGTAGTTCTTCTAGAAGATCACCGGTCAGAGCTAAGGGGGAAGGAGTTATCATGTGGATAGATATCCAAAAACTTGATTAGGGGATTGGTGTCTCCTTTGTACATATGTACATAAACATTGTAATAGGGAAAGGATTCCCAAGATATTGATTGAGAAAATTTTAGTGAAATATTTTCTCCATGGAGTAGACCACATTTGGTGAACCATGTAAAATTTGTGTCTCTATTGTGTGTGGTGATTTATGCATTGCTTTGATTATTTTTGTTGATATTGCTATCTATACATTGCATAATATTGATTGGGAAAGAAAAGTAAAAAGTGGTCTTATACTGTTCACCCCCCTTCTCAGTATAAGCTTATGTTCTTCATTAATATTTTTAGATGAGTCCTTTATCTTCAATAAATCATGGCTATAATCTAGTATCCAAATAAATGTAACTTATATTTAAATCCTCAATATCTAATCCTTCAAACATATAAAAATAGAGTCCAAGTTTTCACTACTTTTGAAGTAGATAGAATATTAAAAAAAAAGACTATAAAAAATGGATAGAGTTAAGAAGTAGCTCTGATACTATTGTTGGATTTTAAGCCAAATTATGTCAGGTTCCCATATAATAAAGTAATAATATATCAGGTATTAGTATAAATAATCAAGAGTAGAATAAAATATAAGAGCAATCAAATTATGTAGTGACCGATATAAATTATAATAACATTCACAATAACATCAAATATGAATGTGAATGGCCAAAATAATTCATTTACTAGCATTAAGACTACTTATAATAATAGTTTTCAAAATTTGTATACAAGCTTTAATATTTTAAATTCTTACTATAGTGATTGTTTATAGATTTTTTTCCTAATCCATTGTATGAAGCTTTATATCCATAGTATGGAAATAGAAAGGTCACTCTTCAATACTTGAAAATTGCACTCCTCACACATCTAATATTTGTAAACTTTCCTATATTTTACATAAGACAAGACTCTCATGTCTTTTGGATTATATTCTTTCCTCTTGTATACAAGACTCTTCAGTATCTGCTTACATGTACACTTAAATATATGACACTTACACACTTATACATGAAACTTACTCTCCTACATGCACATCCTTATTACTCTCTTACCTACACACTTCTACTTGTGCACATCCTCCCATTACATATTTTTAAACATGCATACATGATGCTTGTGCACTTCCTCTCATTACAGACTTGCACTCTTGCTTACATGACACTTGTTCATATCTTCCATATTACACACTTACATAAAACTTGTACATATCCTACACATACAAACTTATATAAAAGAAAAATATGAATAGCTCATGTAAGCTATAGATTCTAACTCTAATCTATTACATATTTATATTTGCACCATAAAGGTACCATAGAAGTATATTTGGATATACCAAATAATGTAATATTCTCCAAAAATCCCTATATTACATTATTTGATTATTGAAGACTTTAGTCTTTGATCCATTCCTTTGACATTTTTCTTGATCTTCAATTTGAGATTCTTCTTTAATTTTTGCTTCATATCTTTTGTTCTCTTTTATTTTGTACTTTCATTTATTCATCTTCCTTGATTTTCTTTTCATCTTGATATGTGATATAACTAGAGGTGTGACGTTTGAACAATGAGTTAGTAAATCATCATAATAGTATATTTTATATTTTTAATGATTCCTTATTGAAGCTAACATAAGCTTCATTCAAATCATATGTCTCACAACTGAGATCCTTTTTCTCTTGTCTTTTTTCTTAAGAGGTCTCAAAAGTGAGTAAAGACATACATCATTAAGTATTCTTTAGGAGAAAATATAATGATTATTTGTGCATTCCACAAAGTTCTAATTTTTTTTCATGAAGGTAGCTAAAGAGTTCTAAAAACTTTACATTATTTAACAATATTGTCAAATATAGAAAGCTGATCCCAAGAAGCATCAAGTGGAGACTCAACAATGGAGTTAAAATTTATTTTTTGTGAAAATACATGGTTGGAGGATGTTCCCCTCATGGAGATACCTTACCTTACTACCCTTATACCTAGACTTACTCAAACCTTTGGATCTAAAGTGGTGGATTTCATTGAAGAAGTGGGTGGTCTCGAGAAGTGCAAGGATATTAGGAGTCCTTTTTTGAACCAAGATGATGTGGAATCCTTGAAGAACATTTCCCTTATGCCGAGAACCCGAGCCATCAAACACTATGCTTGTGAATATTCTATAATTTGGAGGGAGGATGATTTAAATCTACTTATCATCTTGTGGGTGTAAATAATTTTATATCGTTTTCTTTCTCTAAAATTTGGTCCAAATAGCTTATTCCTAAGGTGTATTTATTTCTTTATATCACCCTCTAAACTAAAATTCTATCCTTGTACAACATTAGAAAGAGGATTAGTTTCCATAAGCTATTATTATCTCTATGGTTTGAATGAGGACACCACCCAATTCCTTTTTCTTGAGTGTCCCTTCTCCCTTGAGATCCTCTCCTCAATTATTTCTTCCTTAGATATCTATTGGGTGAATTATAATTCTCAATTAGACCTTTTTGAGCAATGGTCCCTTTCTCCTTGTTGTTCCCCCTTGTGTAGAGCATTATGAAAATTTTGATTTTTCCTTTTTTGAGGTGTGGGTCTAGAAAGAGTGCAATAATAGGGCCTTTTATAACCTTTCACAAAACCTATCCTAGGTTAGTTCTAAAATTTGTTGTTCTCTTTTTTAAAATGTTTCTAATACACCCTTTGGCCCTTCTCCCACCCCCCTTTGAATATTTCCTAATTGCTAGCCTAGGCCTATCTATCTGAGAAGGCCCTCAAGCCAATCCTCCTAAATGGAAAACCTCATGGACTCCTCCTCCTAGGGATTGAATCAAATTTAATTTTGATGGAGCTTCTAAATGTAATCCTGGACTAGCAGGGGCTAGAGGTCTAATTAGAAACAATAAGGGAGAGATCATTGTCACCTTTGCTAAAAATCTTGGAACTCAAACTAACCATTTTATTGAGGCAAAAGTGCTCTTCCAAGGTTTGGTCCTTCTTGTTGGGATGGATGTCAACATAAATGGTAGATCCTCCACCAGTTGGAATATAAATAATATTTTTGGATGAATCAAAGAATGTGCTAAGTAACTTTGAAAACTTGCAATATCGATATACATACAAAGAAGGCACCTCATCTACAAACCTTCTTGCTAATATGGCTACCCAAATTTAAGGACTAAATGTGTGGAAAGATAACTTTCCACATGATCTCATTTTGGTAGCAAGAGAATACTATGAGCATCCCAATGAATATTTATAACATGTTACTTGCAAGGACTCTTTGGGCCTCCCTCACCAAGCCTATAAAGATATTAACTATCTATATGAAGGAACTCACATAGATGTTGAGGTATTTAAAATATCCTCAAGTCTCCTTCTATGTAATCATTGAGTAGTTCAAGGGGTTCTCCTACTCTCCTAATTTATCCTATTTGCTATTCTTTCTCTATCATGTATTTTTGGTTGTTTGGATCTCTATCTCATTTTTCTTCTAGAGAACTTTGCTTACATTACTTATGGATGATTTGGTTTCTGAGCTTCACCGCTATTTCTATTCTAGTATTTTTGGCATGTATGAGAGTGTTCTCTTATTGATTTATTTTTTAACTTAGTTCATGTTCACCTAGTGTTCCACTCCATCCTATCTCTTTCAGAAAGTGATGTAATTATGTAAAAGGTTTAAGGACCCTTTCAAAACCCCTTATTTCCATCTCATAAAAAAAGATTTGTGATTTTTCATCCTTTGCATTATTGAGAAATAAAGATAGTTTCCCCTTTAAATAATTTAAAATTTCTTTCTTTCCATCAAAAAAATCTATGAAATTTTGTGAATAGAATTTTAGCGTATTCACCATTTCTTCACTATCTTCATTGAATGAAGTTTTAATAATTTATTTTATTTTTTTGTAATTCAATTATTCAATTTCTTTGAAGTTGATTTGTTTTTTAATCCAAAATTGCTTTCAAAAACCTCTCAAACAACAAATTTGCAAATTTAATTTAATTTATTTTTTAAAATTCTTTGAAGTAGCAAATTTTTTATTTGCCTACTTTATTAAATTTGCAAAATTTTAAAGATATTCAAATTTCAAAAATTTCCTAATTTTAAAATATTCTAAATTCAAATCTACTAACTCTTCAAATTTTAAATCCTATTTGCAGAAACCCTTATTAATCAAAAATTTAATAAATATTAATAAAATAAAAAATTGGAATACTAATTTCAATATATGTGGTAGAAAACCTTATAGATCCCACCTATATTTTATTTTACTAAAAAAAGGTTGTAATCCTTTTATATCCCTCTAAATAAATTAATTTTCTAAGTTTGTAAATATTTCATATGATCCTTAACTTAGAAGTTTTATTGATTGAAAAAGGCAATGCTGCATACCTTGCCTTCCACATGGCTAAATAATACTTCACTATAGAATAAATTAGGGTTAAATAACACTTCACCAACAAATATTATTCTATGAATCCTGATTATGGTAGAATGCATCGAGAAGATTCATTTAATCTTTCAAATCTTCTTTCTCTAGCTCTGCAACTTTGAATTAAATGAGGTGCTCAAATCATGCATTGGAAGATGTTCAACCTTTTTTTTTTTTTATTTGTGGAAAACATCCCAAAAGGGATGCCACTTTCGGGTAAGACCCAAGGAGGTAGGGGTATCCATTCTACCAAAAATGCCCAGGACTCGGACCTGGCCTACCACCTTTGACATACTCAAGGAGCAAACAAACACACAAAACCAATTTAAAAATAAGTAAATAACAACAAAAATAATAAAATAAAATAAAAAAAATGCTCCTTGAGTGTGTCAAAAACAAAAGCACAACCAAACACGCACAATAAGATAAAAGAAACCACAACACAAACCACATAGAAAAACACAAGAACCACATAACAAAACACAAACAAGACAAAAACAACAGAACACTACAAAGACATAACCCAAAAAAACATGAAAAATAAACACAACCAAAACCTAAAAAATAAAATAAAAATAAAAATAAAAAACAACCAACAACAGACAATAAACAAAAACAAAAAACATAGAAAACACTCACACATAAAAACACGAAATAACACAAACAAAGAGAAACCCAAGAACAAGAACGAAAAAAACACAAGAACAATAACAAAAAACATAAAAAAAAAAAAAACAACAAAAACACAAGAACAACAAAAAACAACACAAAGAACACAAAAACAAAACAAAACAAAAGAACCCACCCACCTTAAAAAAACTAAACAAAAAAAAACAAAGAAGAAAAAAAAAATGAACAAAACAATGACCTATCTAGACCGGAAGACTATTAAGGCAAGAATCAACAGAGGAAACAAAATAAAGAATAGAATGAGCTAGGGAACTAAAAAAAACTGAATGAACCAAAGAGAAGCAAAAAAAAAAAAAAACAAGAAGAAACTAGGTACCTTCAGAACTGGAGCCATCCAAAGAAATGATAGAAAGAAGAGCTTCCCTAATTTGAGAAGCCCACCATATAGGAGGGTGGCCATAACAAGTAAGATCACCTTTTTCCAAAGCCCAATTAGCTAAAGCATCAACACTCTTGTTTTGATCTCTGACCACATGATTGTAATCAACTTTCAAAAATCCCATCCGGATTAACTGAATCTTCTCAATAATTCTTTTTATTCTCCAATCCACCTTATGATTCTTAGAAGGAGTCTTCAAGAGATTAATCATAAGTTGAGAGTCGAACTCAACTAACACCTTTTCCCATCCAACCTTAGTAGCCTCCTGAAGGCCTCTGAGGATACCATACCCCTCAACAAGGTTATTGGAAAGAATACCCAAATTCTCAAGAAAAGTAAAAACCAGGGAGCCATCCGAAAGTCTACCAATTCCTCCCACACTAGCTTTTCCAGGGTTCCCTCTAGAGGCTCCATCAGTATTGAATTTTCCAAAATCCTTAGGAGGAGGTTGCCAATTTCTAGTCCTATCCATCTTACTAATACTCACATTCCCTTTAAGTTGGTTGCCCTTAGAAGGTTTAATCTTCAATATTTGCATCACTTGATCCCATCTTTGGTGGGAGTTTTGGGGGGTGATTAAGGAGTTGATGGACTGATTCAACTAAGTTGGCTATGGTATTTTGCCAAATATAGTGAATATCCTTCCTATCTTGATTAAAAATTTGGTTGTTCCTTTCATTCCAAATATTCCAAAGAAGAATGGTAGAACCCATCCAAACTAATTGCCTAAAAAAATGATCAACACCCTCTTGATTAGGCCAATCCCTCCAAAGTTGTTCAAAAGTAAAAAAATTGGACCACTGTAAGCCAAGTAAAGTGGCCATTCTCCTCCATAGCTCAGAGGCTAAAGTACACTCAATAAAAATATGGTTGATATTTTCTACATTCTCTTCACACATTTCACATCTAAAAGGGCCATGAAAACCATGCTTCATAAGTTGCTCACTAGTAAGCACCCTACGATGCAATAAAATCCAATTAAAGAACCTCACCTTAGGCTAGATATTTTGAGCCCACAATCGAGAAAATATGTCAGAAGAATGGTTGGGATTATTATGGCATAAGGTCAAATAACCTTGAGCAACTGAATACTCACCCTTAGTAGTGTTGTTCCATCCAAAACAATATTTTTCATGGGACCAAGAGAGGGATCTCATATGAAGGATGCCTTGGATATCTTGTCTTTGCCTTTCCGGGATTTGAATAGGCTAGTCCTCAATAGGGATCCAATATCTACCAACCTTTGAATTACCAGTATGGTACCGATAGTAATTAGCCACCTTTATCCAATTAGCTCGGTGAAGCTCCTCCATCCAAGGCCTCCAATCGAGAAACTGAGTTATCAAAGGCTTGTGACCATCCCAAGAATCTATCCAAAAATTTGCATGTTGACCATTATGAATGATCCAAAATAATTTTTTCTTTATCAAATCCTCACCAGTCTTAAGAACCGCTAAAATGGGAGAACCTTTGGTAGGAAGTTGATAGCGAACAAGGTCTTCGGGACTTTTGTTCTCAGGATATTTAGCACGGAGATTATTGGCCCAAAGAGCATTGGGGTTATGCAACATCCTCCAATATAATTTAGCAGCTAAAGCTTTGTTGTTATTAATTGAAGACCGGAATCCTAACCCCCCTTCACTCTTAGGAAGACATAAAGTATCCCATTTCACCAAGGCCCATTTTCTTTTCTCCTTAGTACCACTCCAAAGGAAACGATGACCGATTTGATCCAATTCTCGAAGAACAACCTTTGGGATATTCAAAACGGAAGAAACATAAATAGGAATAGCTTGAAGGACTGATTTTACCAAGGTGATTCTACCCCCGAAGAAAGCCACTTGTTGGTCCACTTTCCAATTTTCTTCTTGACTTTGTCCAACAACCAATTCCAATCTTTATTTTTCTGCCTTTGAATATTTATGGGAATACCTAAATAAGTGATTGGAAGAGAGGTCTTCTTATATCTTAATTTATCCAAGACCATGGATTCCTGTCTAGCAGAGCGAGTGAAAGAAAATAACTTTAGATTTGTCTTCATTGATCAACAGCCCAGATAGCCTTAGAAAAATAGCTAATGATTTTCTTAATATTAGAAGCTTCCTTAATCGTAGCTTTACCTAAAAGAGTAGAGTCATCCACAAATTGAAGATGAGAGATAGGTCTAGCTCCATGAGCAATGGTAACTCCCTCAAGGGTTTTGTTTTCCCTCTTTTTGGTTATAGTCCTACCCAAGCATCAAGCAAGAATGATGAATAAATAAGGGGATAGCGGGTCACCTTGCCTAATACCTCTGGAAGTCGGGAAATACCGAGAAGGCCTGCCATTGATAAGAACTAAGTAGGAAACTAAAGAGATACATCCCATAATCCAATCCATCCAATCCTTAGAGAAACCAAATTGCCTCAAAACTTTGATAAGGAAGTGCCAATCCACTCTGTCATAAGCTTTGGATAAGTCTAACCGAATGAACATGGAAGGAGAATTTTGCATATCCATGGAATGGATGGCTTCCCGAGCAAGAACTATCTCATCTACTATTTGACGTCCTTCCACATAACCCCCTTGCTCTGGGGAAATAATCTTATGCAAAAGAGGCTTCAACCTTTCTTCCATGATTTTAGTAATGATTTTGAGAAGAACATTACATAAAGCAATAGGTCTAAAAGCTGAGATATGATCAACCTCTTGAGCTTTTGGAACAAGAGTAATATAAGTTTTATTGATAACCTTCAAAATTTCTTTGGCTTTCCTGGCTTCTTCCACCACCTCTAATAAATCAACATGAAGGATATCCCAAAACTCTTGGTAGAACTCAATAGGAAAACCATCAGGACCTGGGGTCTTCCCTTTTTGCATTTTAAAAACTACTTGTTGAAGCTCATTGATAGTAACAGGAGCAGTCAAAATAGAGTTCTCCTCGAAGTGATAAGAGAAGGGATTGCTTGAAGAACATTTTGTTGTGAATCCGAGTCAAGAGGAGTAGTAGCAAAAATATTGGAAAAGTAATCAACAACAATAGAGTTCATGCCATCCCAAGTATAAACAACATCTCCAGAATCTGATTTTAAGGAAGAAATAAAGTTGTGAGATCTTCGAGCTAGAAGAGATTTGTGGAAGAAATTTGTGTTTCGATCTCCTTCTTTGAGCCATTGAATTCTAGATTTTTGCTTCCATAAGATTTCTTCTCTTTTTCCCCATTCCTCTAATTGAGTTGTGAGTTTAATTTCATTCGCACTTCTCTTCTCTGTGAGGCCATCTAAATGGATTTTCTTATTCAAATTTTCAAGATGAGCAATAACTTCATGTTTTTTTTTATGAACATCCCCAAACTCTTTCCAGTTCCAAGTCTTGATTTTGGATTTAATGTATTACGATATTTTGGCAAAATAGAACATCTTAGTCCCATGCCTAGGTTTACCTTCCTTCCACCATTGTTGCACACGAGGTCTGAAGGAAATGTCTCTAAGCCACATTAATTGAAAATGAAAAGGAGAGAAACTCACATTGGTTTTCCACATTTCCACCATGATTGGCCAATGATCCGAACCAACATTATTAAGAGTCTTCACTTTAGGAATGTGACCATGGATTAAGAAATTTTCAAGGCAAAAACCTATCCAATCTCTCCATTATACAAGCTAAGCCTTGCCTTCCGTTAGACCAAGTCATAAGGCCATTATCTGGTTGGATATCCACAAGATGGAGGTTTGCAATATATTCGCTCATGAGGTCAGTGCTTTTTTCCAAATTTCTATTTCCCCCCTTTTCTCATCCAGAGAGAGGATGGTATTGAAATCTCCTCCGATCAAGATCCAAGCTTTAGGAAAATGAGAGATAATATGAGTAATATCCTTCCACTGTCTTCTTTTTCCTCCAAAGAAGTCGAGGCATAAACAGTAATGCAGAGCATAATCTGGTTGGAATGTCTACTTTGAATAGCTATAGCCAACAAACCCCAACTGCCAACCATATGGTGAATAACTACCTCTTTTGGGTCCCAAAGACAAGCAATGCCACCCGAAGTCCCTTGGGAACTGAGGGAAACCACTTTTCCAGTGGCCAAATTTTACTGGCAATTAAGTCCATATCCTCCATTGACATCTTTGTTTCTTGAAGGAAAACAAGATGTGGATGATTTATCTGAATCATTCTTCTAATTTCATTTTGTTTTGAAAGACTCCCTTTGAGTCCTCTAATATTCCAAGTGATGATCTTCATTAATACCAGGGCTAAAAAATTTGGGAAGGGCATTAATCTTACCTTCCTCTACAAGCTTTTCACCTTCTTTTACCATATGATATTGATTGGTCTTGCGACCTACTTTTTGATTAGAATCCATCTTCAATTTTTTTTCCCTCTTTTCTTGACTTATTCCAATTGAATCTGAGATGGCTTCTAACCTTGAAGAATGCTCATACACAACCAAAATTTTACTAGATGGTTCAATGGAGTCTATATTGGGACTTGCATTATTTGAAGTTTTGACATTTGAAATATTGTTTTTCTTGTGTAAATTTTCTCCTTTTTTTTTTTGTTGAAAACCTTTGATTTGTTGGTTTGTCTCCGAGTTCTTCCCTTCATATTTAAATTGTGTTTCTAAGATTTCAGTTTCCATTATTTCCTCTTCCTCACTTGGGACATCATTTGTGGAAAGGATTTCAAACATATTAGCAAATGACTTTGATTGATCCTTCATAACTGGTTTTTTCTGAGTGTTCTTCTTCTTAGGTATTTGGAAACCTGCTGAGTTTATATCTTCTTTCTTTTGATCAAGAATTTTATTTGGGCAAGCATTGGCCAAATGACCATATTCATGGCAAATTCTACAATGAAAAGGAATGTTCTCATAGTCCACTACTTGCTCCCAAGTGTCTTCCCCAAATTGTAATGTGATCTTTTTAGGTAGGGGTTTGTCAAAATCCATTAAAACACAAATTCGAGCATAAATAATATGTTCAAAATTTTGAGTACAATCAACAATCATCATAAAAGTTCCTAAAGAGTTTCCAATTGAAGAAAAAATAGTAGGATTCCAAAATTCAATAGGGAGGCCAAAGAGTCTAACCCACATGGGAGCTATAGAAGGCATCTCTTCTTCGGATTTAAATTTAGTATGCCAGGGCTTCATGAAAAGCCCTGCCCTTCCAAAAAACCAAGGACCCCCTTGAAAATTTTTCTCTCTATCTTCATTATTAGCAAATAAAACAAGAAAATAACCATTTGGATAAATAGAGATTTGTAACTCACCTTTAGTTTTCCAGATTTTTTCAACCCAGACTTTGAAAGCAGATAGACTCGGACGAAAACCCACGAACCGACAAATTAGTCCTCTTTTTTCCAAATCTTCAATGCCAATCCGAATGTTACCCATATCAAGCTTAACAATAGGAGTTCCATCAACCGCTTTAAGACATCCCGACTCCGTTTTCCCGGGATCAATATTAGGCATTCTTAGAGGTTTATGGGAAGCCCTAATATTGATATTAGCATTGGGCCGAGGCTGTCCACCACGAAGGGCATCCCTAAAATTCATTTTTGGGACTGAGTCTTCGAAATTCTTACCCTTGACAGGGGTTTTCACAGTAGAATTATTTTGTGGGTGCACCTTAGCACCAGATTCACTTGAGATATGAGCCATTTTTTGATCAACTGCTTGAAACTTGTTTCGTGATCTCTTTAATCCTTGCCCTAGATGTCGTGGAAAGGTATGGTTTTCACTTTTCTTTTGTGCAACAAATTGGAAGTCGTTGTCACTCAAGTTCATAGTATGATCTATTGAAAGACAAATTTCTAACCCATATTGTATCCCCTGCAACATTTCTTGCTAAAATATTGAGCATAAACCACAAAAATATTGGCCGCTAGGGCCCGAAGGCCCTAAAAACCAACCCCTGGAGCTGCTTGCACTCAACCCAGATGAAACCCTCGCATAGCCGCTTGCCAAATATATCATTCACACATAGGGATGCGCTAGGATATGTGTTGCTCCAAATGATATGAAAATTTGTGGAGACGTTCTAGGGTTTTTCAGGCATCTACCCTCAAAATTTCAGCTCAATCCGAGTTCGGATGAGTGAGATATGGCCGAAACGAGTTCGGCAGTTTGGGCAGTCCTGTAAAAAACGTCCGTTTACCTTCAAGATGTTCAACCTTATTCTAAAAAAAAAAACTCACTTGTTTATCTTAAGGAAGCACATTTATTTAGGAATAAATCTTCTATTGTCTTCTAGTGATGCTCTTCTAGTTTATTTTAGAGGTCTTATTTTGGCGTCTTCAGGTGACACTCTTCTAGAAGCACTCTTTTGTTTCCTTTAGGTGTCCCTATTTTAGATGCTCTCTTATGTTATCTTTTTGTGGTTCTCTTTTAGACTAGATCACACTATTCTTTATACTATGATATGATCTCCTAACTACATATTTCTTTTAAATTTTACTATGATGTGTTGTCCCTAGCTAATATGTGCTCTCCTTAGCTATGATGTGATCTCTTTGGCTAAGATGTGGTCTCCTTGGTTGGGCTGCACTTAGATTTTTAATTTGGTTAGAACATGCTTTCTTAGAATGCACTTGGCTATTATATGCTCTTGTTAATATTTATCCATTTAGATTATTTTCTTGTTGGCTACTGAGGTTCCCTAAAATGTTGACCACTAACATTCCTCAGATGTTGGTCACTCATATTCCTTAAAATTTTATTTCTTAGATTTATTTCTTTTCTAGACACTCATGTTCTTTTCTCCATTTTTCACTTAGACTACTTTCTCCTCCAGTCACATGGATTCTTCTTTCTATTCATTGGTTATTTGGATTCTTCTATTCATAAACCTATCAAATTAATAGTATGTTGGATGACTTCTATAGTGCTTCCAATAAAAATCCTTCTACTACAATGCTCATGTTCTATGATACACTATAAAATACCTAGGCTCTTTTTTTTCTTGGTTTTAATAGTTTTTTTGAACATATGCTTTAATGCCTTGCTACTCTTAAAAGTATATATTATATCTTTCAAAATTTTGTAGAATGATTAAATCCTTTTAAATTTTCTTTCTACTATATTGTGACATATATCTAAGTTTTATTTTATCTTCAATCTCTACAATATCTTTCAAATTCTATTTTGGGTGTAATATGTGATTATCCTCATTTCTAGAGAATCCAAATAAGTGTCAGGATGACTTTGAATGCCCTCTCATGTGCACATTTATTTTGATTTGGATCTTAATATTTTTAGCTAAGTATTTTATCTTCACTTAGCCATTTCTAGACTCTAGCATCTAAATTAGGATGAATTTTATTTTTCCCATCAATTTCTACTCCTTCAAACCTTTAAAAATAGAATCCAAGTCTTCACTAGTTTTAAATGGATAGACTCTAAAATATGATACTATAAAAAATGGATGGATTTAAGCAATACATTTTATACCACTATTGGATTTTAAGACAAATTATCTCAGGTTCCAATATAATTAACATATCTCAGGTCTTAACATAAATAGTCAAGAGTATAACTAAATATAAGAGCAATTAAAGAATATAATGTCCAATATAAATTATAATAATATTCACAATAACAATAACTATGAATGCAAATGGCCAAAATCATTAATGTACTAGCATGAAGAATACATACAATAATATTGCTCAAAATTTGTATACAAGCTTTAATATTATAAAATCTTGATATGGTGATCGTTTACATACCATTTTTCCAATCCATTATATGGAGATTTATCTCCATAATATACACATAGAAAGGTGGTTCTTCAATACTTGAATATTATAATCCTCAAACATTTGGGATTTGTAGCCTTTCCTATTATTTATATAATAAAATACTCTCATATCCTTTGGATTCACATCTTACCACTTGTATACAAGACTCTTCACTCTCTACTTACATGCACACTTAACACTATGACACTTGCAAACTTCTACATGAAACTTACTCTCCTACATGCACTCCTAGTACATGATACTTGTGCGCATACTTACATTATATATTTGTACACATACATACATGACACTTGTACACTTTCTCTTATTACACACTTGCATTCTTGCTTGCATGTCACTTGTACATATCCTACACATTACACAATTACATGAAACTTGTTCATATCCACATAAACACGTACATAAAATATAAATATAAATCATTCACCTAAACTATAGACTCAAACCCTAATCTATTGTATATTTATATTTATGCTATTAAGGTACCATGGAGGTACATTTGCATGTACCAAATAATATATTATTCTCCAAAAACAATTCAAAATTTAATAAATCCTGCATACCCACAATAAATTAAATATGAATATGTTAAAAATATTATCCAATTCAAGTGGAGGTTATAGTGGAAGCAAGGTGCAAGATTCAAACCCATAAAGAGGTGATTAAAAATATAATGAGTTATCGATTCCTCTAGTATATGCAAAAAATAAATATTTCAAATAAAAAAATAAATCAAATACATGCTCACTCTTGAAATATGTAGCAAAATTTTAGCCTATAATTACTACACTGACCTTTTATCTTGGTCACACATAGAAACTAACATGGGTGGCATTTTACTTCAATATTTTTATTGTCATTTTCAAAAGTATCTCCTCTACAAACACTGCTATAATAAGTGTTGTAATTTCTCCTCTATGCTCTCTAACTCAAGTAGTAAATTAGGTGCATAAAATCATTTCATCTTAGGTTTATTTCTCCTTTGCATATATTCCTTTCATCTTCTTGGATGTAGTCCTTGAGCATAATCTTTTCCTCTTCTTTGACACAATCCTTAGGCTTCATAAGCGCTTCCTTTTTTCTTGATTTTCATCCAATTTTCCTCAATGAAATTCCTCTTATTTCCATGTCTTAAACAACTCCTTTCATGTCCTTATATTCTATAGCAATTCCTTCATGTTATCATAATCTATTATAGATATCTCCAATAGTAGGTAGCCAACACATATTCTCATGAACAAATAAATTCATTCTTCCCTACTCTTCACTCTTTAGAAAATCTCCTCCAATATTTATTCCTACAAATTGTCTATGCATTATTATCTAGCATATTATTTACATCCATTATGTTCTTCACGTTCTAATAATTTTATCCTTTGTAATCTGGCAACTACTTTAGTAATCATTCAATCACAATATCCTCCAACAATTATCCAATCAATCTTCTCAATATTATCAACCTTATACTTTGAACTAGTATTGGAGATTCACATTATAAAATAATATTCATAAATAACACAAGAATTATTCACATTACAAAATATATTTGATTAATTTTCAAAATAGATTAGAAAGATATTATATATCATGGATCATTAACTCTAATATATGAATTTACAAATGATTTTTTGATACTCAACTATTTCTCTCCTCAAAATCATAGGAGATGCAACCTTTTACATGTATCACATGATCACATAATATTTCACTTTACATCTTGACACATTTTACATGGCTCTTAACTTCTATTCTTGACACCTAATACCTATGACTCTTCACTTATTCACTTGACACCTTGCACACTCACACTTGCACACTTGCACACTTGCACACTTGTATACTTAACACTTACTTTAGACAGATATTAAACACACTAATATTTAGAGCAATACTCAATGGTATTCAAGATACCAAATAATGTAATACCTCTAACACCATGGATATTTCAAAAAGTTTACCACAATATATTAGGATTAAATGTAAATAAATAAAACGGAAACAAGTGGATTATAAAAATAATGCATACCAATGTCACAAATATTATGAAAGTATATACATGGTAAGATATTGTAAAGTGAAAATTTTAGAGAAAGAGATTATGAAACAACAATATCATATCATAGTAAAAGCTAGTACAATTCAAAGATTTTTAATGTTAATAAAGTGGTAGAAAAATGAGTCCTCTGCATGATAATATGGTAAAGGTCATTATAGTTTGATCAAATCAACTATTAGAATGAACAAATGACACAAGGATGAAGAATTACAATGGAAAAAAATAAAATTCATAAGGATTTAAATATGTGAAAGAATTTGGAGAGGCATATTTTAAATTAATTGAAGTGAAGGATATCAAGGTTAATCGAAGTAAATCATCTTCATTTCTTTCAAGTAGCATAAAATCTTCTCCTTATAATAAAAATGAAAGTAATGTAAATCATATCCATTACACATTATAGTTAAAAGAGTAACAAAAAAAGAAATTTATATGAAAGATATTCATGGAAATTTAGGTTTCTAGGGATGCATAAGGAAGTAACTAATAGGGATAATCATCCTTGTACTCTAGGGATTATTGGATAAAATAAATAATAAATAGGTTATGAGTCCATTACTTGAATTTTAGTTTCTTTGGGCTAGTATAAATCTTTAGAAAATAAGTCTCATTAAGAACAATATGTAAAAATAGAATATATTTATGAATATGAAAGTGTTCGTGAGAATCGAAAAAGGATATGAAGATTTTAAAAACATTAATAATGCTAAAAAGAAAATTAAAAGGATAATGATGTGGGAAGAGAGACAAAAATATCACAAGAATTATCAAGAAATGGGACTATGACCAGTAATAAAAATAAAATATGATGATGAAAATGGTATCATGTAATATTAGTGGTATGAATGAGACACATAAATAAATACTTATTGAGGAATTAATAGGTCGTTATACTCCAAAGTTTGGGAAAACCACCCCACCGTATACAATTCCCACAAAGGCTGGATTTGCTAGAGAGAGAATATAAGCCTTATGGGGTGAATTGTGAGGGCTATTTTGTTCTCTACACTCGATACTAGGGGGAAGGGTTCAAAATGAATGGATTTAATGACTCATTCCAAGTCCATAGGAATTTCGATAATGTTTGATGTATTCAATTAAAAATAAAGTACCTAGATTTATCCTTTCTAGATCTATGCTATAAAAGACAAAGGACAACGCAAAAATACAGAAATGCAGGAATACAAGAGCTAACCATAGAATGATTCTTTCTTTAGAATGCTCTTCTAACCTAGGATTCTAAGTAACCTTTAAGCAAGGGTTCAATAAAAGATGCATAAATAGAATTAACTCTAAGTGCACACTATATGTTGTTTTCATTTCAATGCCTAGAATCAATTAAATATACTTAATAAAATCAGATCTAGGGTTTTATAAAAAAAATAAAAGCATTGAAAAATCATCCTCAAAGACTAATAAGAAAACTTATCTTATCCAATGTTTATATTTGTTTTTATTGTTTTGTACAAAGATATTGATAATACATGTTCTTGCAAGATAACTCAACAAACATTTAAAAATGGAATTAGTGTTAGGGGTCCTGCTTAGGCCACTGTACAATAGTGCATGGAGGTGTAGCAGTCAAGACCCCTAGGTCCTTTTAGCTAAACTTTGATAATTAAAGTAGAAATTGACTTTTGAAGGAAAACAAGCATTAATGAAATATACCAGAACATAATAAAAAAATCACAAGATAAAATATGCCACTATGCTCTAGATGCAAATTGGAATGCAATGGAGAAAATAGGGACAACATATTACCCCCAGTTTGGTTTTAGGAAAAATCGTACCCCATAATGAGTGATCGTGATAATGCTAGGCAAATTCGTGCCCTGTAGTAGATCGGGCACGATTTCACATGAACTATATGAAAAATAAAATATGGATGCAAAAATCCAATCATGCCTTTCAAAAAATATAAATGTACAAGTAGAAGAGTGAATTCAAATGGTAGAGAGTGTATAAGCAAAAATAGAAGGGTTTTATATCTCTCGGATTGTCAATGTCTCCTTAGGGCTCCAACAAAAATCCACCAAGAGCGAAGAATAACAATGCAACAAACAATCAAACTCCAAACTCCAAATTTGTTTGTGAGATAAGAAGGATGCAGACCGAATAGAAACACTTTGCGATAAATAAAATATGAGAAATAAAATCATTACATAATAAAATGAGAACGTGTTAACTTGTGTATTAGTGTGTGTGAAAATTGAATTCAAACCCTCTTTATATAGCGTATTTGAAGGTGAAAAGAGTGGGAAAACCAAGGAGGGTTGACGTAAAGCATACCAACCCAAAAAGTTAAAGTTTTAATGTGTTAAACCCTAAAAATGTAAAATCACATCCCGTTCAGACCGACTGAGATATCACAATGTGAAGTCACATCCCATCAAGGATCGAGTGCGATTTTGCATAAAATGAGAAAATAGGAAAAATAGAGGGGAAAAATCCTTGTCCTTTCCCTAGCCAATTCTAAGGGGTATCCCTAGAGGGCTTAGGGAAGATTGCCTACTGAAGTGGTTCAATTTTTTGTTTCTACATTTTACCCCCTATTTGATGCATTTATGGCCTGATAAATGTGTCAAAGAAGATATGTAAACACCCACAAACAAAAAAACAAGCAAAAATGGGGTGGTCAATTTAGATGAACGGGATGGTGCAAAAACGGTGTTACTCTAAACACTTTCAAATTTTGCACACAAATCAATGAATTAGGGACATTAATGCCTCTAAGTCTATTGTTCCCCCTAGATTTTTATTAGGGGCATGATCTTCATAAAAACTCAAAAAAATGTAGACTCAAAAGAAGAAGAAGTGAGAAAAACCAAAAAAGAGAAAAAGCATGCCGAAACAGGGTTAAAAAGTGAAAAAGGAGTAAAACCCTAATTAATTTTAACCATGCGAGCAAGAATGAAGGGTATTTGGAGAAACAAAGAATATGGCACTAATGATACATCATTAAGTGATCATGAGGGGTAATACTGACATAGACGTAGAGTGGGTATAGGTAGGATCGAAAATCCTTCCTTGCATATTAATTTTTTTTAAATTTTCATGCATTTTAGTGGTTTTCTGCCAAAATCGATGGTTTTATCGTGAACGACCTGGGCATGATTTAATGGTCCCATCATTATTTTACCCTAGGTAGCAAAGGTGAAATTATATATGGAAAAAATCAACCATACGGGATTTCATGAAAATTCGCCTAGCGAGCGTGATTTCACTAAAAAAGGAAAAAAGAGAGAAAAAGGGAAAAGAAAAGAGAGAAAAGAAAGGAGAAGGAAGAAAAGGGGAAAATAGGTAAGAAAACAACTTTAAATACATAGAATTTTATTATGCTATAATTCTAGATTAATTTTAAATTAATTAATTAATTAATTTTAATGTAGTAAATTTTTGTTTAAAATTATTAATGAAATTTTTTTATTTTGTTATTATTGTAGCTTAGGGTACTTGAGATCCACGAGTGGAGAGAAATATCCCTAGATGTGGATATAGAGGTACTAAATAAGGTAGATAGGGTTAATTTATCAGTGGTGGGGCTAGAACATCTGGCTAGACTACCTCGGGTAGAGGCAGATAGGGCTCTATTGACAACATTGGCAAAGAGGTGGTACCCAGAGTCATCTACATTCTAGTTACCTATGGGAGATATGACCATCACAGTAGAGTATGTGTGGTGCATCTTGCAAATCCCCATTAGGGGGAGAGAATTTTATAGAGCGCGAGGTAGGTCAACTACCTTGTAGTGATTTTCAAGAGGCTGGACCCACCAGGTGCGGGAAAGAAACATAGTCGTGGATGACCTGGTGGGGCAATATGGGCTATACCCATTGAAGAACATGCTCTATGGGGTGGTTATGGGTATATTTAGGTGTCATACTAGTAGGCAACATATTCCATAGGTTATGGTGGGTGTAGTGGTAGACATGCAAGACCAAAGGGCTAGGTTTGCATGGGATCCATATGTACTGGTACACTTGTACATGATGTTGTACAATGTCGTGTACAAGTAACATACAAGGATAGTGTGTATAATACTGCTCTAGGTGTGGATATGGGAGTACATAGCAGTGTAGAAATTGTATGCACTACTAGGTCCATTATCTAGTATGAAGCGACCAACAACATATAAATGGCCTAGATCCTTAGAGTAGGCCACGAGGACCTACGCTGAACATATTCCACTAGCGATATGGATAGTAGACGAGATGAGGGAGGTAAAAATAGTATGGTGACACTAGTGTCTACACCCAGGATGAGATAAATATAGGATAAAGTTGGTGAGGGTTAGGAGGATTAGGTGGCTGACTATGGAGAAGGGGGAGCCAAAGATCTTCTAATTTGATCAAGTTTTGAGGTAGTTTGGGATATTATAGGGCATCATAAACCTATGATACTACTATTATTGAAGAGTATATCGAGACCCATCAAGGGTGGGAGGTAGACCCGACCTGACTAGGTGGATCAAGGAGGACCTAGATGATCCTCCTTACATGGATCCCAAGGTGGATGATTTAGGAGTGGCCTTCAGATACTGGTCATGATACATAGGAGTCATTCCATGTAGGGTCTCCTTACCAATTTTGATATAGAGGAACCAGGTGATAAGCCCATGCATATAGTGAGCATTCCAAGAGGTAGCTTACAGGGCCACAAAGAGGGCTTAGTAGGGACCAAAAACTCCTAGACAAAGGTAGGCTTGGATCAGGATTCCTAGACTTGACCTAACTAGGTGTATCAAGGAGGACCTAGATGATCCTTCTTACATGGATCCTAATGTGAATGATGTAGGAGTGGCCTTTAGATACTGGTGATGATATAGAGGATTCATGCCATGTAGGGTATCCTTACCAGTTTTGATACAAAGGCATCAGATGATGGGCCCAGGCATGTAGTGAGTCTTAAAATAGGTAGCTTGTAGGGCCATAGAGAGGGATTAGTAGGGACCAGTAGCTCCTATACAAAGGTAGACTTAGATCATAATTAAGATTGTGATGGAGGACACTAGTACTATTGGGACCAGGGAGGCGGGGCATTCAGGGTTACCTCCATAGAGGCAAGGGTACTACGAAGTGGAGGATCAAGAGATGCTTCCACATCAATAGAATTTGGTCAAGCTTCAGGATGAGGGGATCCAAGGGAGGAGGAAAAGGTGCTATGGGTACAAGTGATGACTCTATAGAGGTAGGTGGAACTACTCTAGGAGGATAGGTCCAAGAGGATTGAGTGACTATGAGGTTCACTTAGTATCATAGAGAGTTTAAGAGATGCAACTTGAGTAGAGGCCAATCATATCTAAGGATAGGTGAGCCAACTAGACAGAGAGTCCATGAGAGCTCAAGTAGAGGGAATAACTATCATTGGGAGTAGCCAGGCTAGCGATAAAGTCCAGATTCTATAGGTGTAGCTAAAGATGGCATGAGAGAGGCTAAAGGTGACCATTCAATGGGCTACATTTTATGAGACTATGTATTTCCAAGCAATACCAGTGGGGTAGAGGGTGACACTCTCTCTGTCCCTCTAGTCAGCTAGAAGGTCACGGTATTGATCATGGATATTTTTAGCATCTTCATCTATGGGTATGCGGCTGCCTAGACCACCTCTCCCTCCAAGTGGAGCAGAGGAGATAGTCTCTTAGAGCTAGGCTAGGGATCGATATGACATACCAATTTTGATTGTGGTATGCATCCCTAACGGTTAGTTGTGTATGAAGACTAGACTATGGTACACTAACTAGACACAATTGTATCTTTCTCTTTTCGTTGAGTAATACATAGCTTCTTTCTCTTTATATTTTATGAATATGTGCATGTGATTATTTTTTATCTTAAATGTTATTTAATATGATTTTTTATGAATGAAATCTATCTTAAATGCAATGCTATAAGAAAAGCATGTACGGAAAATGGATGAGATGGATGAAAAAAAAAGAAACATAAGAAAAAGAAGAAGAATATGAAGAGGAAGATGAATAAGAAGATACAAAAGAAGAATATAATCTAAATTTCAACTGTATGAAACAAAGAAGGATGGGTGAAACATAGTATTGAAATCAGCATAGGTCGCAAGGGATCAATGTGAGTAAATACTATGAATCATACCAGAAAATAAGGAAGCTAAACCCGCTATGGGTGTAGTGCTCATTGAGAGGGAGGAGGTATTGGATTCTGATCTGCAATGGGTGGTTGCTCACTTATTGACTACAATGGGGTGATTACCCACTAGGATGTATGTTGGGGCCTTCTGAAAATAGCCAAGGAGCTTATCCTATAATGGGGTGTTGATATCGCTGATTCAAAAGGGTGTATAACCCAATAGAAGATCATATCTAATAAGATACCTGCTAGGATGTATAGCTATCCCATGTGGGGAGTAATATAATAATAAAATATATATTAGGTGAGTGATACCCTCTATAGTAGTTTAGAGCAATAAACAAGCTAGTGAGTGTGTGCAGTTGTACCAAAAGATGACTTTGAAAAGAATAAATGAAGCATATGCATTTCCTTATTAAAATAAAAGGAAGACAAATAAAAATAAGGTAACAAAAAAGTGACAAGAAAATATTTACGAGCGATCACCCTTGATCTAAGAGATACTCTCACTATTTCTAATATCAAGGAAGATAAAACTTGATGAGGCAAAATGCAAGAAAGAAAACTAAAGAAGAAAGCCCTAGGTGGGAATATTACTAGGCATCAAAATATTAGAGAGTACAATGCATGCGATCTATGACCTAACTAGGTATCATCACATGCCATTATCGCAATATCCCCATAAATCTATGTGATCAAGTAGTCATGAATGAGCAATCATGCAAAATATGAGTTTTTGGCATGCAAGATGGATTAAAGGTCAAGCAAACAATGCAAAATGATGAAAGGTAAAAATACAATATGAACAATAATATGGATGCAATGGAAATGCAAATGCATAACTAATTGATGATTAATTGAAAAAATATTTTAATTTTTATGTTTTATCATTAAGTGATTTGAATAAGTTAATTTAATCAAGTAGAACGAAAGTCGACACAACATCTAAGTGTATCACCTTTCTTAACAAAAGAATAGGTTTGCCATGGGTTGTTTTTTCAAAGAAATATCTAAAAGGTAAGCCTTTTTAATAATTATAATTACGGAGAGGCTCCTTCATAGCTCTTTCTTTGGTAGCCATAGCATGATAATATATGCACTCATGAACATAACCATTATTTTTAACATGAGGAGTGATACCTAACTTCATGAGATCTCTATAGTAAAACAAAGTAGGATCCTCTGCTAAAATAGAAGGTTCATTTTAGAGCATACAGAATCAATCATATTGTAAAACAAGACATTGGAAGAAAAAGGGGGACCATCATCCTCATCACCCAATACTAACTTTTGATAATCCATATATTTAACATAAGTCATAATATGATCATCATTATCAAATTGTAAAGGTTGGTATTTACTAGGTATAAAACCTATGCCACATCTCCTAGGCCATATTTCGACATCCAAAGGCTCTTGAATGCCCTTTTGTTGTGGCCACAAACATTTACCTATATATCCCATACTAGATAGGATCTTTTTAGGAATTGGGTAGTCATTGGAAAGGTTACAATTAGTAAAATAATGCTCAATGGAAGAGGGTTTTCTACCATGTATTTTATATTCGAAGGTAGTTCCTATGAAGATAAAGGTACATGTGTCAAAGTGTACAATATCACCTTTCTTTTCGAGCAAACCCATGGATATTTGTGATGGTGGTAGCTTGGCTAGATCCATAGGTGGTGATTGAAGAAACTAATTATCATGATATTGAGATGAAGAATTTAAGATATGTTCCTCACTCATTTTGAAATTTTGATTTTTTTTTTTATATCTGAAATGAGAAACGTGGAGAAACCATTGAAGATATTGAGGGACATAGGTAAAACTTAGATCAATCTTGCTCTACATTTGAAAAAAATTCAAATGATCGAGGGTCATCCATAATAGTGATAAATTGAATCTTAAAATCAAGCTTGAGACACTGATGAAGAGTACGAGGGATGTCCTTCATTGCATAGATCCAAGGTCATCCAAGAAGAATATTAAAATATGTAGGACAATGTACCAAATAAAACAAAGTATCCAATATTTTAGGACCAACTTTGAGAGAAAGAGATATGACACCACAGGGTTATTGGGACTCACTATTGAAAGCTTTTATAATGATATCAGATTTTGTTAAATCTTCCTCTTTTAATCCAGATTTCTGAAAAAATAATATGTACACAAATTGAGGGAAGAACCATTATAAATAAGAATTATTTTGATAAAAGTATCCCCAATAAATGCAGTGATGTAAAGTGAAGAATATTCTTGCAAGTTTGAGGAAGGTTTATCATCATCTAGGAATGAGATAAGATGTATCCCAAGAGAACATATGACATCAACTATAGCATTGGATGAAATATTTGAGGGAACCAATTTTTGCTTTAAAATTTCCATCAAAGGATATCTATGATTGGGAGAAGTTTGAAGGAGCTCTAAAACTGATATCTTTGCAGGAGTGATAGCCAACTATTTTTGGATATCAAATAAAATATTAGGTTGTGGTCTCAATACAATAGGTGGAATCCCTATATCTAAAGTTTTTTCTTGATTTTTACTCAAAACTAAACTAGGTTGTAACACAAAATTCTATCCTTGCTTAGGGTGATGAGTTTTTAGCTTGTCTTCTTGTAGTTACCCCAACCATGCCAACCATATTACCATAGGGAGGAGGATCATTAGGATGAGCCACCTGAATTTTTGCTTGTTGATTATATTTTGGTAATGGATCTTTAAATATTTCCATATCTTGATTGGTAGTCACATTTTGTTGGATATGTACTTGATTATTTAATTTTTGAAAATTGCTTAAGTCAATACGTCTTGCATCAATCAGATCTTGAACCACATGTTTTAACTTTTTACAAGAATTCATCCAATGCCATTCTCCTCTATGATATACATAATTATGACCTGCCTTATACCAATGAGTTGTAGTATTTGGTTGTCTAATAGGAGGTAACTCAATTACCTTAGCTTCTAAGAGTTGTTTCAAAACTTCTTCCATAGACATATTAAGCCTTGTAAAATTCCTTTGTGGAGGTTTATGAAGTACTATCTTTTGTAGGTTGTTAGTAACATTATTAACGGACCTACTATCCATTTCATTATCACCTATATATATATATATATATATATATATATATATATATATATATATATATATATATATATTTATGTTGAGACTTAGTAGGTTTCTCTTATTTAACTTTGAGTTGGTCTCTCTTGATGAGAGCCTATTCTACTTTTATGGATAAATCATTTTCTTGATCAAAAGATGAAATAGTAGTAGTCTCTAATGCATAAGATAATTTTTCTTGTAAAGTATCAATAAATATCTCAAGCATATATTTAGGAGGTAAAGTATATCTCAAACTTCCAAATAAGCTTCTCCAATGAGCCAAAAACTTTGAAAAGCTTCCTTATTTACTTTGTTTTAAATTATAAACATCTTTCATTGTTACTTCGTTCTCAATGTAAGCACCAAATTTCTAAACAAATAATTATGTTGTTTGTTCAAAAATATTTAAGGAATAATTAGTCAATTGATAATACCACTCTAATGCCATACTACCAAGACTCTTAGGAAATGTTTTAAGCAATAACATATCATCATAGATGAGATCATGGTAAAATTTTCTAAATATTCTTAAATTCTCTATTGGATCTTCTATACCATTATAGATAGGCAACACTGGTATAGAAAAATGCTTAGGTTAAGGCCTAGTAGAAACAATAGGATCCAATGGCTGATTAAAAATTTCATTATAATTATAAGTAAAAATTGAAGGCTGAATCATCTCAACTTTTGAAACCAACTGGTTCACCATGTTTGCCAAATTTTATACTTCTAGATTACTATTATGTATCGTTCCTAGATTACCATATGCATGCTGAGGCATAAATTGTTAATTCAATTTGGAAGTGTGAATGTTATATGTGGCACCTTGTGAATGTGTACAACTACATTGAAAAGAATAGAAGCAAAAGTGTTGATATTAGCAGATTGAGGAAGAAATTGAGAATATTTTTGGGTGAAACTACTAATTGGAGGATCTTGTATATTCCTTCCAATGTTGGTGGTTGTAGTAGTATTAATAGATGATATCAACTTATCAAGATGTACTGATTTAGGCAAGGCATTTTCATGGTTAAGCATAGGGGAGCTTATTTGTGGAGGAGGAGGAGTTTCATCTCTGTGAAGGTGAGCTTCTTACCCCATGCCTTCCAATATTCTATTCCTATTAGCTTTCATAAAATCCCAAATATGATAAAATGATGAAAATACAAAGCTACCATTAGGTCCCTCATAAGAATAAAAAATCATTTCAGTATCCATGTTGTCTTATTCTTTTGGATCTATGTTAGGATTCTCTCTATCAATATGATCATATTTCTAAGGAACACAATCATATTCAAGATGATTTTGCTGAATTCTAAGGATATAAACCATTATATAAGATAAAGGATAGAAAAGAATGCTAGCAATAGAAATAAAAATATTTTTAAAGATATTATTAAGATTCTCTAACCACATAAAAAAAATTAATGATCATGTTTAAAGGTTTTAAAGAGAAAAGGAGGTGTTCACATCGGGTTCACCAAATATGTAGAGGAGGAAAAATATCCCACTGTGTACAATTCCCACAAAGGTTGGATCCACTAGAGAGAGAAGAGAAGTCTTATGGGGTGAACCATGGGGGCTGCATTGTTCTCTATACTTGGTGCTAGAGGGGAAGGGTTCACCAGGAATGGCTTTAAGTTTTGAGGTAGTTTGGGATATTGTACGACATCCTTAACCTGTGATACTACTAGTACCAAAGAGTCTATCGAGACCCATCAAGGTTGGGAGGTAGACCCAACCTGACTAGGTGGATCGAGGAGGACCTAGATGATCCTCTTTACATGGATCTCAAGGTGGATTATTTAGGATTGTCCTTCGAATATTGGTTATGGTACATAAGAGTCATGCCATATAGTATCTCCCTACCAATTTTGATACAGAGGCACCAGGTGATGGACCCAAGCATGTAGTGAGCATTCCAAGAGGTAGATTTCAGGGCCACAGATATGGCTCTGTAGGAACCAAAAACTCCTAGATAAAGGTAGACTTGGATCCGGATTCCTATACCCGACCTGACTAGGTGGATTGAGGGGGACGTAGATGATCCTCCTTACGTGGATCCCAAGGTGGACAATGTAGGAGTGGCCTTCGAATACTAGTGATGGTATAGAGGATTCATGCCCTATAGGGTCTCATTACCATTTTTGATACAAATACACTAGGTTATGATCTTAGACATATAGTGAGCATTCCAATAGGTAGATTGCAAGGCCATAGAGAGGGCTCATTAGGGACCAGTAGCTCCTAGACAAAGGTAGGCTTAGATCAAAATTGGGTTGGTGAAGGACACTAGTATTTTTGGGACCAAGGAGGCGAGGGCATTTAGGGTTACCTCCATAGAGGCAAGGGTACTACCGAGTGGAGGATCAAGAGATGCTTCCACATCAATATAATTTGGCCAAGAAACAGGATGAGGGGATCCAAGGGAGGAGGTATAGGTGCTACGAGTACAAGTGATGACTCTATAGAGGTAGGTGGAACTACTCTAGTAGGATAAATCCAAGAGGATTGAGGGACTATGAGGCTCACTTAGTATCATAGATAGTTTAAGAGATGTAGCTTGAGTAGAGGTCAAAAATATCTAAGGAGAGGTGAGATAACTGGACATAGAGTGCCAAAGAGCTCAGGTAGAGGGAATAACTATATTGGGAGCAGCCAAGCTAGTGATAAAGTCCACCTTCTATAGGTGGAGCTAAATAGGGAACAAAAGAGGCAGAAGGTTACCATTAAGTGGGATACATTTTATGAGACCATGTATTTCCAAATAATACCAGTGGGATATAGGGTGACACTCCCTCCATCCCTCTAGTCAGCTAGCAGGTCATGGTCTCCATCATGGATATTATCAACATATTTATCTATGGGTATGTGGATGCCTAGACCACCTCTCCCTCCAAGTGGAGCAGAGGAGATAGTATCTTAGAGCTAGGCTAGGGATCAATATGATATACCAATTTTGATTGTGGTATGCACCCCTAGGGGTTGGTTGTGTACCAGTACTAGACTATGGTACACCAACCAGACACAATTGTATCTTTCTATTTTCATCGACTAATACATAGCTTCTTTCTATTTATATTTTGTGAATATGTGCATGTGATTATTTGTTATCTTAGATGTTATTTAATTTGATATTTCATGAATGCAATCTATCTTAAATGCAATGCTATATGAAAAGCATGGATGGAAAATAGATGGAAAAAAGAAAGAAACATAAGACAAAGAAGAAGAATATGAAGAGGAAGATGAATAAGAAGACACATAAGAAGAATACAATCCATAGTTCAACCATATGAAACATATAAGGATGGGTAAAACATAGTAGTGAAATCAGCATAGGTCGCAATGGATCAATGTGAGTAAATACTATGAATCATACCATAAAATAAGGAAGCTAAACCCTCTATGGATGTAGTGCTCATCGAGATGGATGAGGTAATGGATTCTGACCCACTATGGGTGGTCATTAACTTATTGGTTACTACGGGGTTATTACCCACTAAGATGTATGTCGGGGCCTTCTAAAAATAGCCAAGGAGCTTATCCTATAATGGGGTGTTGAGCCCGCTGATTCAAAAAGGAGTATAACCCCATAGAAGATCATATTTGATAAGATACCCACTAGGATGTATAAATATCCCATGTGGGGAGTAATATAAGAATAACATATATATTAGGTGAGTGCTACCCTTGATAGGGGTTTGGAGTAGAAAACAAGCTAGTGAGTGTGTGCAGTTGTACCAAAGATGACTTTGAAAAGAAAAAAATGAAGCATATGCATTTCCTTGTTAAAAGCAAAGGAAGACAAAGAAAAAGAAGGTAAGAAAAATTGATAAGAAAATATTTATGAGTGATCACCCTTGATCTAAGAGATACTCTCACTATTTCTAAGATCAAGGAAGATAAAACTTGAAGAGGAAAAAATCAAGAAAGAAAACAAAAGAAGAAAGCCCTAGGTGGGAATATTAATAGGCATTAAAATCTTAGAGAGAGTGCAATGCATGTGAGCTATGACCTAACTAGGTATCATCACATGCCATTGTCGTAAGATCCATATAAATCTATGTGATTAAGCATTCATGAAAAATTAATCATGCAAAATATGACATCTTGGCATGCAAGTTGGATTAAATATCAAGCAAACAATGCAAAAGGATTAAAGGCAACAATGAAATATGAACAATCATATGGATGCAATGGAAAAGTAAATGCATAACTAATTGATGATTAATTATTATTTTTTTTTATTTTTATGTTTTATCATTAAGTAATTTGAATAACTTAATTTAATCAAGTAGAACGAAATTCGACACAACATCTAAGTGTATTGTATTTCTTAACAAAATAATAGGTGTGCCATGGGTTGTTTTGTCAAAGAAATATATAAAAGGTAAGTCTTTATAATTATTAGAATTACGGAGAGGCTCCTTCATAGCTCTTTCTTTGGTAGCCATAGCACAATAATCAATGCACTCATGAACATAACCATTCTTTTTAACATAAGGAGGAGAAATACCTAACTTCATGAGATCACTATAGGAAAACAAACTAGGATCCTCTACTAAAACCAAAGGTTTGTTTTTAGAGCATACATAATCAATCATATTTCAAAAAAAGACATTATAAGAAAAAGTGGGACCATCATCCTCATCACCCAATCCTTTTTTTTGATAATACATATATTTAGCATAAGTCATAAGATGATCATCATTATCAAATGGTAAAGGTTGGTCTTTACTAGGTATAAAAACTATGCCACATATCCTAGGCTGGACTTCAACATCCTAAGGCTCTTGAATGCCCTTCTGTTGTGACCTCAAACCTTTACCTACATATCCCATAATAGATAGGATATTTTTAGGAATTGGGTAGTCATTGGAAAGATAACAATGAGTAAAAAAATGCTCAATGGGAGAGGGTTTTCTATCGCATATTTTATCTTCAAAGGTAGTTTCTACAAAGATAAAGGTACACGTACCAAAGTGTACAATATCACCTTTCTTATGGAGCAAAACCATGGCTCTTGGTGATTGTGGTAGCTTGGCTAGATCCAGAGGAGGTGATTGAAGAAACTAATTATCATGATCTTGAGATGAAGATTTTAAGATATGTTCCTCACTCATTTTGAAAATTTGAAACTTTTTTGATATATGAGATGAGGAACATGGAGAAACCATTGAAGATATTGAGAGACATAGGCAAAACTCAGATCAAGCTTGCTCTACATTTGAATAAAATTCAAATGATCGAGGGTCATCCAGAATGATGATAACTTGAATCTTAAAATCAAACTTGAGAAAATGATGGAGAGTAGAAGGGGCATCCATTGCATGGATCCAAGGTCATCCAAGAAGAATATTAAAATATGTAGGACAATGTACCAAATAAAACAAAGTATCCAATATTTTAGGCCCAAATTTGGGAGGAAGAGATGTGACACCATAGGTTTCTTGGGACTCACTATTGAAAGCTTTTATAATGATATCGAATTTTGTTAAATATTCCTCTTTTAATCTAAATTTATGAAAAAAATAATGTGTACACAAATTTAGGGAAGAACCATTATCAATAAGAATTATTTTGATAAAAGTATCCCCAATAAATGCAGTGATGTGAAGTGAAGAATATTCTTGTAAGTTTGAGGAAGGTTTATCATCATCTGAGAATGAGATATGATGTATCCCAAGAAAATATATGACATCAACTATAGCATTGGATGAAATATTTGAGGGAACCGATTGTTGCTTTAAAAATTCCATCAAAGAATATATATGAGTCAGATAAGTTTGAAGGAGCTCTAAAACTGATATCTTTGCAGGAGTGCTAACCAACGTTTTTTTGGAGATCAAATGAAATCTTAGGTTGTGGTCTCAATACAATAGGTGGAGTTCCTATATCTAAATATTTTGCTTTATTATTACTCAAAACTAAACTAGGTTGTAACACATAATTCTATCCTTGCTTAGGATGTTGAGTTTGAGCTTGTCTTCTTGTAGTTACCCCAACCATGCCAATCATATTACCATAGGGAGGAGGATCATTCTGATGAGTCACCTGATTTTCTACTTGTTGATTATATTTTGGTAATGGATCTTTGAATATTCCCATATCTTTATTGGTAGTCACATTTTGTTGGATATGTGCTTGATTAATTACTATTTGAAAATTGCTTAAGTTAATATGTCTTGCATCAATCAGATATTGAACCACATGTTTTAGTTTTTTACAAGAATTCTTCTAATGCCCTTCTACTCTATGATATACACAATGATGATTTACCTTATACCAATGAGATGTATCTAGTTGTCTAATATGAGGTAACTCAATTTCCTTAGCTTCTAAGATTAGTTTTAAAACTGCTTCCATAGACATATTAAGCCTTGTAAAATTCCTTTGTGGAGGTTTCTAAAGTACTATCTTTTATAGGTTGTTAGTAACATTGTTAACAGGCCTACTATACATTCCATTATCACCTCCTATATGATTATTTTTATGTTGAGACTTAGTAGGTTTCTCTTCCTTAACTTTGAGTTGAACTCTCCTGATGAGAGCCTATTCTACTTTTTGGGCTAAATCAATTGTTTGATCAAAATATGAAATAGTAGTAGTCTCTAATGCATAAGATAATTTTTCTTGTAAATTACCAATAAATATCTCAAGAATATCTTTAGGAGGTAAAGTATATCTCAAACGTCCAACTAAGCTTCTCCAATGAGCCAAAAACTTTGAAAATTTTTCTTATTTACTTTGTTTTAAATTATAAACATCTTTCATTGTTACTTCATTTTAAATGTAAGTACCAAATTGCTAAACAAATAATTATGTTGTCTGTTCAAAAATATTTAAGGAATAATTAGGCAATCGATAATACCACTCTAATGTCATACCACCAAGACTCTTAGGAAATGTTTTAAGCAATATAATATCATCATATATGAGATCATGGTAAGTTTTTCTAAATATTCTTAAATGCTCTATTGGATCATCTATACTCTTATAGATAGGTAACACTGGTATAGAAAAATGCTTAGGAGAAGAGCTAGCAGCAACAATAGGATCCAATGGTTGATTACACATTTCATTATAATTGTAAGTAAAACTTGCATGCTGAATCATCTCAACTTTTGAAACCAACTGCTTCACCATATTTGCCAAATTTTGTACTTCTAGATTACTGTTATGTATTGTTCCTAGATTCCCATATGTGTGTTGAGGCACCAATTCTTGATTCAATTTGGAAGTGTGGATGTTAAATGTGGCACCTTATGAAAGTGGGCAACTAACATTGGAAATAATAGAAGCAAAAGTGTTGATATTAGAAGGTTGAGGAAGAAATTGAGAATAGCTTTGGATGAAACTACTAATTGGAGGAGCTTTTATATTCCTTCCAATGTTGGTGGTTGTAGTAGTATCAATAGATGATATCAAATTATGAAGATGTATTTATTTAGGCAAGGAGATTTCATGGTTAAGCATAGAGAAGCTTATTGGAGGAGGAGGAGGAGTTTCATCTCTGTGAAGGTCAGCTTCTTACCCCATGCCTTCCAATATTATATTTCTATTAGCTTTCATAAAACCCCAAATATGCTCAAATGATGAAAATACAAAGCTACCATTAGGTCCCTCATAAGAATCAAAAATCATCTCAGTATCCATGTTGTCTTATTATTTTGGATCTATGTTAGTATCCTCTTTATTAATATGATCATGTTTTGAAGGAACATAATTAGATTCAAGATGCTTTCACTGACTTCTAAGGATAGAAACCATTAGATAAGCGAAAGGATAGAATAGAATGCTACCAACATAAACAAAAAGTTTTTTAAAGATATAATTAAGATTCTCCAACCACATAAACAAATTTAATTATCTTGTTTAAAGGTTTTAAAAAGAAAGAGAGGTGTTCACATCAGTTTCACCAAATATGTAGGAGGGGAAACTATCCCATTGCGTACAATTACCACAAAGGTTGGATACACTAGAGAGAGAATATAAGCCTTATGGGGTGAACCATAGGGGCTGTATTGTTCTCTACACTTGGTTCTATGGGGGAAGGGTTCACCAGGAATGTCTTTAAGTACTCATTCCAAGTCTACAAAATTTTTGGGAATGTTTGATGTATTCGATTAAAGATAAAATACCTAGATTTGGCCTTTCTAGATCTATGCTACAAAATACAAAGGACAAAGAAAAACTATAAAAATGTAGGAATACAAGAGCTAACTCTAGAATGATTATTTATTTTGAATGCTCTTCTAACCTAGGATTCTATGTAACCTTTAAGAAATGGTTCAAGAAAATATGCACAAATATAATTAACCCTAAGTGCACACTAAATGTTGTTTTCCTTTCAATGCCTAGAATCAATTAAATATACTTAATAAAATCAAATATAGTGATTTATAACAAAAATAAAAGCATTCAACAATCAGCCTAAAATACTAATAAGAACACTTATCTTCTCTGATGTTTATCTTTGTTTTTATCCTTTTATCCAATTATTGATAATACCTGTTATTGCAATATAACTCAACAAACACTTGAAAATAAAATTAGCATTAGGGGGCATACTTAGGCCACTATACAGTAGTTCTTGGAGGTACAATAGTCAAGCTCCCTAGGTTATTTTAGCTAATTTTTGATAATTAAAAGCAAAAATTGATGTTTGGAGTAAAACAAGCATTAATGCAATACAATAAAACATAATACAAAAATCATAGAACAAAATATGCCACTATGATCTAGATGTAAATTATAATGCAATGGAGAAAATAGGGACATCAAATTACCCATAGTTTAGTCTTAGGTGAAATTATGCCCTCTAATGGGTGACTAACTATAATGCCAGGCGAAGTCACACCCCATAGCAGACCAACACAATTTTGCATGAACTAGGCAAAAAATAAAATATGGATGCAGAAATCCAATCACACCTTTCAAAAAACATAAAAATGCATGTAGAAGAATGAATTCACATGGTAGAGAGTGTAGAAGCAAAATAGAAGGGTTCAAAATCTCCTGGGTGAATCTCTCCTTAGGGATACACCAGCAATCCACCAAGAGTGAAGAAGAACAATGCAACAGACAATCATGCTACAAACTCCAAATATGCTTGCGAGAGAAGAAAAAGAAAGGTAAAAACCTTAAAAAAACACTTTGCGATAAATAAAATGCAAGAAATAAAATTATTAAGTGACAAATATAATGAGCGCATGTTAACTTGTGTATTATTATGTGTGAAAAGTGAATTCAAACTCTCCTTATATAGTGGATTTGAAGATGAAAAGAGTGGTAAAACCAAGGAGGACCGAGGTAAAACATGCCAACCCAAAAAATTTGGGTTTTAATGTGTCAAACCCTAAAAAGACAAAATCGTACCTCGTCCGTGTTGATCATGATATTGTAATACGTAGTCATGCCCCATCAAGGACCGGGTATGATTTCACATAGAGAGGGGAAATACGTAAAACTGAGGGGGAAAGCCTTGTCCTTACCCTAGGCAAGTCTAAGGGGTCCCCCTAGAGGGCTTAGGGAAGATTGCCCACTGAAGTGGGTCAATTTTTTCTATCTATAGTTTTAATATAAGAGAAGATTTGTGAGGAATGTAAAGATGTTTTTTTGTAGGGTTGCCATCAATGACAAAGGAGGATATTATTGGAAATAATGAATATATTGAGTTGTTATTTATGTCAAAGGGTATATGAGGCAAAAAAAATTTGATGTCAAAAGTGCATGGTTGTCAAGGCAAAAATATTCCCCATGGTTTTTATAGAAAGCAATGAAAAAAAAATCAAGGTAAAAGAAGTTATTTTTCTAAGAGAAGGGTTATAATATTTAATTTCTAAATTTAAATATTATAAAGAAAGACAAATTTTATAGACCAAATTAATAATATCCTCATTCTTGCCCACATCTTAGTGTTGGGATGGCCTACCATCTAGGATAGCCACCTAGATGAAACTATGAACATGTTATCTTCTATTTGTCTTCAATTTTAGATCTACCTCAAATGATGTGTACACTTTCCTTTTATTTTATTTTGCCCTTTGTTGACTCTATGTGAATGAATTTTGATTGGTGTGCACTCAAAAACCTTAGCTCAATGAATTTTTTACCCTCATTTAAATATGCATTTTGATTGCTCCTTGGAAAAGTTAGTGCTATATTTACTTTTTGCTTTTTTGATTTTGCATTGGCACATTTTAACCTTACACTTGTTTATATTATAATATTTAAAAAATATTATAATAATAGCCCTACAAAATCCCAAGTTATGAGGTAATCATAAAACAACATGAATTAATGGAACTGCAACATAAGCATAATACCATTAAATCAAGTGCAAGACTCAAAGGAAATAATAGAGAAACTACATCATCTTGACCTTCGCCTATTGCAACCCATTTCATGGCATAAGACAATAGATAGAAGTCATTAAAATGTAGAAATGATAAGACACTAAAAATGTTAGTTTTATGATTAGAAACCGTCCTTTTGATTTTGCTCACAAAAGTTTGCTACCCTCTCAAAATCTGAAAAATACTTTTTCTTATTGCTTTTTGGAATGTTACATCATTTCTAGCCCCCCCTAAACAGGTAGGATAGCAAGGTATAAATAATTCTTAGAAGTCCTTTTGCTTCAACTTCTTTCACAATTAAAATAATAAATGGATATAAGAAAATAATCCATCATTATTTTCTGTGATTTAATACAATAAAATAACACTTCTAAACATTATTTTAAACAATAATAAAACCAAAAATATAATCTTACGTAACACCTTATGTCTCCCCTTTCTCTTATCACATAGGCATTCTACCCAAGAACACCCCTTTAAACCCATAAAAATGAATAATTAAAAACATTTAACTATACCTTATAACCCCTACAATTTTAGGCCTCCTTTAAAACATTGAATATAATCAAACAACATTCACATTAAAATCAGGCAGGCCAATCTCATTCAATGATATTTTCACTATGCTCTTCAAAACTAAGGCCTAATGGTATCTCTTCGAAGCCATACCAAACGTGCCCAAGGATTGGGATGATGTACACCATCCTGGGTACTTTGGATTCCATATAACCTAGTGAGGCTATCACACCATCAACACAGCCATGGCGATGTCAACACCACGTCATGGTGCTACGATCGATGTAGCCATGACACTATTAAAACAATATCGCCATGGTGTTGCATTGGATTGCAGCCATGGCACTATCAACACCACATCAGGGGGCTGCCATCAATGTAGCCATGACGCTGTCAACCCTTTACCATGGTGCTACCATCAATCGTAGCCATGGCGCTGTCAACACCATGTCAAGGGGCTACCATCGATGCAACCATGGCATTGTAAACCATTCACCATGGTTGTCGATATCCTTGCTCTCGCACTCACATTGTGCAATACCAACAAAAAACTTTCCATGCTCTCGAGGTAGACCTTTATCTCCATCGATTAGGGTTACGAGTTGCCCTAATAATGTTTCTTTGTTGGCTTGTTTAATGGTATACCTCTAGTTTCAATCATTTTACTGTCAAATCTAGTGCCTTATGTGTTGTCCTCCTGAAACCCTAACACTGTCTTTGGATCGCTTCCTCTTTTGCCAATGTTACATAGCCTCGAACATTTTGGAATAGCCACCCTTGCCTTCGATCATTTTGAATAGCCGCCATCGCCTTCTCCTATAATCAAACATAACATGGTCAAATATATTATTATCACATCCTTTTTAAAGTATATTATAATAATATTATTATATACAATATAATAATATTATTATAATAATAACATTTTAGAATAAAATAATCATAATAATTTTATTATAATAATATTGTTTTAGAACATTATGATATAATCATAATAATATTATTTGTTGAGCAAGGTGCAGCAACAGTATTGTCATTTTTGTCAACACAGTCAGATAGATCTATTGATGCAGTGGACTGGAAGTTCAAAAGCTATTCAGATGCAGAAGACAGGAGTTCAAAGGTTATTCAGAGTATGTACAGTGATTTTCCAAGAAGATCGAAGTGCCCCATTTGTAAAAGATCAAAGATAAATACAAGTAAGAAAATTGTCGTGATTTCATGACATGTTGGAAGAGATATAAAAAGTAGGAAAAACTATCACGATTTCGTGACATGTTGGAAGAGAGAAAAAGCAAGAAAAAATGTCACGATTTCATGACATGTCGAAAGAGAAAAAGGCAAGTGGAAAAACTGTCGCGATTTCATGACATGTTGGTAGAGAACAAGGCAAGTGGAAAAAATATCACGATTTTCATGACATGTTGAAAGAGAAAAAGGTAATTGGAAAAACTGTCACGATTTTGCGACATGTTGGAAGAGAAAAAAGCAAGTGGAGAAACTGTCCCGATTTCGTAACATGTTAGCAGAGAACAAGGCCAGTGGAAAAACTGTCGTGATTTCACGACATGTTGAAAGAGAAAAAGGCAAGTGGAAAAACTATCATGATTTCACAACATGTTGGAAGAGAAAAAAGCAAGTGGAAAAACTGTCACGATTTCGCTACATGTTGGCAGAGAAAAAGGCAAGTGGAAAAACTGTCGCGATTTCGCGACATGTTGGAAGAGAAAAATGCAAGTGGAAAAACTATCACGATTTTGCGACATGTTGGAAGAAAAAGAGAAAGTAGGAAGAAGTGTCGCGATTTCACGACAAATTCGAAGAAAAGAGAACAAGTTTGAAAAGTGTCACGATTTTGTGACATGTCGCATTTTCGCAACTAAAATAGGAGAGAGAAAGTAAGTTGGAAAATTGTCACGATTTCATGACATGTCGCATTTTCGCAACTAAAATAGGAGAGAGAGAGTAAGTTGGAAAAGTTTCACGATTTAGCGACATGTTGCATTTTCATGACAAAAGAAAGAGAGGAAGCGTACGAAGCAGAACTGTCGTGATTTCACGACAAAAGCAAAAAGCAAGACTTCGGGAGCAGAAATGTCACGATTTCGTGACAATAACAAAGAAGTGAAGTACAAAAACAGAAGTGTCATGATTTCACGACAAAAGTAGAGAAGAAGACTTCAAAGGCAAAAGTGTCGTGATTTCGTGACAAAAGCAAAGAAGAAGACTTTGAAGGCAGAAGTGTCATGATTTCATAACAAAAGTAGAAAGCAAGACTTCAGAAGTAGAAGTGTCATGATTTTACGACATGTCACATTTTCACGACTCAAGAAGGGTAGGCAAGCAGGATAACAAAAGTGTCGCAATATCACGTAATGTCACATTTTCATGACAAAGGAATAGTGAAAGCGTACGAAGGCGAAAGTGTCACGACATCGTGACATGTTGTATTTTTGTGAGCCAAAGCTAAGAGAAAGAGCAAGGAGAAAAAGTGTCGTGATATCATGACATATAGCTTTTTCATGGTCCGATACAAAGAAAAAGAGAAAGAAAGAAAAAGTGTCGTGATATCACGACATGTATTTTCGAGGGCCAAAGCAAGGAGAAAGAGAGAGAGAAAGTGAAAGTGTTGCGATATCGTGACATGTTGTATTTTTATGGTTGTGTTGAAGCCGATGAAGTTCGATGACAACCAACTAAAATTAGGGTTTATAGTTGTCATGAAAGCCGACCAATATTAGGGTTTACAATCTATTAATATTAGGGTTTTAATCATAAGAATTCTATTATAAAAGGAGGGCTATTTGGAGATTTGAAAAATGTTGATGTGTGCGAAGTTCGGTCGTAGTGCACAGAGAGCAAGTTGTATCGAATCAAGCTAAGTGTGAATCTCACTAAGAAATTAGAGTGCACAAAAGGGAGAAGATGATCATGAAGTTTGACTGTAGAGAAGTAGAGTGAGCAAAGTGATTGCATAGAGAAAGCAGAGTGCACAGAGAAAAACATAGGTGAAGAACACCAGTCAGGGTCTAGTAAAAGCAAAGGTATCTTACTATCAATCTTCTAGTTTCAGAGTTGAAGTCCAAGTTGGTACTTGGCATCAGGGGTTGGTGCTCCTTCCAGTTGGTGTTGGTAAATCAGGGGTTGGTGCTCCTTTTTTTTTGGGTAGATAAATTAGGAGTTGGTGCTCCTTCCAGTGGGTGCTGGTAAATTGTTTGTAAAGTTGTTGCTTTGCAAAGGCTGGATTTGGATGGTAGTCCAAGCAACCATTTTTGAGGAGTACCCACATTGGTGAACCTCTTTAAATCTTGTGTTGTGTGATGTTCTCTTGTGATACTTGCTTTATCTGGTTCTAAGGTTTCTTAATTTCTAGTTTTAAGAGTTGTGAATTTAAGTTTAAAGAGCTACACTGATTCACCCCCCTCTTAGTGTCATTGTAAGACTAACAATTGATATCAGAGCTAAGTTCTTGTATAAGCTTAACCATCTAGGGTGATCTTGGAAGTAACATAATGGCAGGTTATGAAGGCTTCTCATCAAACAAAGCACCATTGTTTGATGGATCTAATTATGTGTTCTGGAGAATTGGGATGCAAACATATCTCTGTGCTTTGGGTTACGACATCTGGGATTCAGTAGTTAGTGGATACAAAATACCCATCACTCCTCCAAAAGAGGTTTTCGAAAAGAAATTGTTTGAAAACAACTCAAAAGCAAAAAATGCTCTCATGTGCAGATTAGCAGACAGTGAACTAGTAAAGATCATGAACTGTAATACGACAAAAGATATAGGTGACAAACAAAAATTTGAGAAGTTACAAAAATATGAAGGTGGTTCAGTAAAGTTTGGAAACAATGATGGAGCTAAGATAGTTGGCAAAGGTTCAGTTAAAATTAGTGATGAAAAAATTAAGTCAGAAGAAGTCTTATTTGTGGATGGTTTGAAACATAACCTATTGAGCGTAATTCAGATCTGTGATAAAGGTCATGAAGTAGTTTTTATGAAGCAGGGTTGTGAAGTCAAAAAACAAACTGTGGAAAATTGATAGAAACTGGATCAAGGACATTTGGAAACCTGTACATGCTCTCTGAGACTTCAAAAGGAGTTTGTTTTATTAGATAGGAAGAAGAAAATTGGTTGTGGCACAAGAGACTCGGTCATATCAGTTTTGATAATCTAGTAAAAATTAGCTCAAAAAGGGCAGTGAGAGATATTCCCACCATCAAAAAACCTGCAAACAACATTTGTGCTTCATGCCAAAAGGGGAAGCAAACTAGAGTCTCATTCAAAACAAAATAATACTACACAAGCAAACCTTTGGAACTAATACACACTGATTTATGTGGACCCATGAGAACACAAAGCATAAATGGTGACAAATATTTTATGTTGTGTATTGATGACTATTCCGAATTACATGGATATTTTTCTTGAAGCATAAATCAGAAGCTTTTGATATGTTCAAGATTTTCAAAAACCAGGTTGAGAATGAAACGAGAAAGAGGATCAAATGTTTAAGATTAGATAGAGGAGGAGAATTCATTTTAGAGGATTTTATAGAGTACTGTGAAAAATAAGATATTAGGAGATAGTTTTCATTAGCCAGGATGCCTCAACAGAATGGAGTGGTAGAAAGAAAGAACAAGACAATGTAGGAAATGGCACAGACTATGTTGGCTAAAAATAAAGTATTAGACAGATTTTGGAAAGAAGCAGTCCATACTACGGTGTATATCCAAAATAGGTACATGTTGAGAACACATGAAAGAAAAACTCCTTATGAGTTGTGGTTCGATAAAATGGCAATAGTAAAATACCTCAAAATCTTTGGCAGCAAGTGCTACATCAAAAGAACTGAAGATAATCTTGGTAAGTTTGAAGATAGAGCGGATGAAGGTATTTTTGTTGGTTATTCATCAAAGAGCAAAGCCTACAAATGCTACAACAAGAGGCTAAAGAAAATTGTGGACAATGCCAATGTTAAATTTGATGAAGGTAGAGAACGAGTAATTATCTATGAAATGAACTACCCAATTTATGAAGAGGTTATTGAAGGAGATGAGAAAAATGAAACCGAAAAGATACAAAAAATTGACTTAGAAGATTTAAGTTGTGATTCAGAGGTGGAAGAAAATAAGAAATTCAAAATAGACAGCTGGTAGAAAAATCATCCTAGAGAGCAAATAATTGGAGACCCCAAAGTTGGTGTTCAGACAAGAAGAAAAGTAGTAAGTAACTACTCTCTATTATCTAGCATTGAACCCAAAAATGTTGCAAACGTAAGCAAAGATGAAAGTTGGATGAAGGCAATAAATGAAGAATTAGATCAGATCGAGAAAAACAAAACTTAGGAGTTAGTACCTAGACCTGCAAATAAAAATATAATCAGGACTAAATGGATTTTTTGAAACAAATTGAATGAAGACGGACAGGTAGTTAGAAATAAAGCAATATTGGTATGTAAGGGTTATGCACAAGTTGAAGGTATTGACTTTGAGGAAAAATTTTCTCTAGTAGCTAGAATAGAGGCAATCAGAATGTTTTTGGCTTTAGCAGTCTACAAGAATTTCAAAGTTTATCAAATGGATGTGAAATCAGCGTTTTTGAATGAAAAACTTGAAGAAGAGGTTTATATTGAGCAACCAGATGGTTTCCGAATTGGTGATAATCCCAAATTTGTTTGAAAGTTGAAGAAAGCATTATATGGCTTAAAATAGGCATCCCAAGCATGGTATGCAAGTCTAGACAACTATCTCACCCAACAAAGGTTTAAGAAAGGTATGGTGGACAGTAATTTGTATGTCAAAATAGAAAAAGGGCATCTTACTGTTCTTGTTGTATATGTAGATGATATCATATTTGGCAGCAACAAAGATGAGTCATGTAAAGATTTAGAAAATAAGATGTAGAAAGAATTTGAAATGTCAATGATTGGTGAACTTTCGTATTTCCTCGGGTTGCAAGTTAATCAAAATAAGAAGGGCATATTTATTTCTCAAGTTAAATATGTGAAAGAGATGTTAAAAAGTTCATAATGGAGGATTGTAAGCCAGTAAGCACTCCCATGATGACAGGTTGCAAGTTGAGCAAGGATGAAAAATCTCCACCTGTTGATCAAACTATGTACATATCTATGATTGGAAGCTTACTGTACCTGACAGCTACCATACCAAACATTTTGCAAGTAGTATGCATGGTAGCATGATTTTAGGCTAATCCCAAGGAGACTCATGTGACAGTAGTAAAGAGGATTATTCGGTACCTCAAGGGTACTATGGAGTATGGGTTATGGTATCCGAAAGGTAAAGACTTCATCCTCATTTCGTATTCAGATGCATATTGGGTAGGTTGTGTAGATGATAGAAAGAGTACCAGTGGAGGTGCATTCTATCTTGGAGACAGATTGGTCGCGTGGCACAGTAAGAAACAAGAGTTAGTTTCTCTATCGACAATAGAGGCAGAATATATTATAGCAATAACATGTTGTATGCAAGTATTGTGGATGAAAAAAACCTTAAAATATCTTGGTATCAGCTTCAGTGAGCTAATATCAGTTAAGTGTGATAACACAAGTGCCATTAACATCTCCAAGAATCCGATTATGCATTCACGCACAAAACACATTGCTATCAGGTATCACTTTTTGAAGGAGAAAGTTGCGAAAGGTGAGGTTAAATTGGATTTTGTTCCAACTACAAAGCAAGTAGCAGATATCTTCACAAAACCATTACCCAAGGAATTTTTTGAGTACCTTCACAGTAAATTGGGAGTGGTCACACTTCCCAAGAACTGACTAGCTACAGGGATCACATTCTCAGGGGGAGTGGTCAATATTATTGCTAAGTATAATAAATCATGCCTGAGAATGTTGTGCATGGAATCAGGGGGAGTCTACAGTAGCCCTTTGGTATTATTGTCAAAGGGGGAGAAGAGTTATAGGAAATTGCACATGTGTTGCCAATAATTCCAAAGGGAGAGATTGTTGATCAAGGTGTAGCAATAGTATTGTCATTGTTGTCAACACAGTCAGATAGATCTGTTGATGCAATGGACAGAAAGTTCAAAAGCTATTCAGATGTAGAAGATAGGAGTTCAAAGTTTATTCAGAGTATGTATAGTGATTTTCCAAGAATACCGAAGTGCCCCATTTGCAAAAGATCAAAGAAAAAGACAAGTAAGAAAAGTTTCATGATATCGCGACATATATAGCAGGAAAGAAAAACTGTCATGATTTTGTGACATGTTGAAAGAGAAAAAGGCAAGTGGAAAAACTGTCACAATTTCACATGTTGGCAGAGAACAAGGCAAGTGGAAAAACTGTCGCGATTTCGTGACATGTTGAAAGAGAAAAAAGCAATTGGAAAAACTGTGGTGGTTTCACGACATGTTGGAAGAGAAAAAGGCAAGTGGAAAAACTGTCATGATTTCATGACATGTTGGAAGAGAACAAGGCCAATGGAAAAACTATCACGATTTTGTTACATGTTGAAAGAGAAAAATGCAAGTGGAAAAACTATCACGATTTTGTGACATGTTGGAAGAGAAAAATGCAAGTGGAAAAACTGTCATGATTTCGCAACATGTTGGCAGAGAAAAATGCAAGTGGAAAAACTGTCATGATTTCACGATATGTTGGAAGAGAAAAAGGCAAGCGAAAAAATTGTCATGATTTCGTGACATGTTGGAAGAAAAAGAGAAAGCAGGAAGTGTCGCAATTTCATGACAAATTCGAAGAAAAGAGAACAATTTTGAAAAGTGTCACGATTTCGTGACATGTCGTATTTTCACGACTAAAATAGGAGAGAGAAAGTAAGTTGGAAAATTGTCATGATTTCGCGACATGTCACATTTTCGCGACTAAAACAGGAGAGAGAAAGTAAGTTGGAAAAGTGTCATGATTTTGCGACATGTTGCATTTTCATGACAAAAGAAAGAGAGGAAGCATACAGAAGTAGAACTATCGTGATTTCATGACAAAAAAAGAAAGCAAGACTTCGAAGCAGAAGTGTCACGATTTCATGACAATAGCAAAGAAGTGAAGTACAAAAGTAGAAGTGTCGCGATTTCATGACAAAAGCAGAGAAGAAGACTTTGAAGGTAGAAGTGTCACGATTTCATGACAAAAGCAAAAAGTAAGACTTCAGAAGTAGAAGTGTCACGATTTCATGACATGTCGCATTTTTGTGACTCAAGAAGGGTAGGCAGGCAGGATAACAAAAGTGTCACGATATCGCACAATGTCGCATTTTCATGACAAAGGAATAGAGAAAGCATACGGAGGTGAAAGTGTCACGATATCGTGACATGTATTTTCGTGGGCCAAAGCTAAGAGAAAGAGCAAGGAGAAAAAGTGTCGTGATATCGCGACATGTAGCTTTTTTGCGGTCTAATACAAAGAGAAAGAGAGAGAAAGAAAAAGTGTCGTGATATCGCAACATGTATTTTTGGGGGCCAAAGCAAGGAGAAAGAGAGAGAAAGCGAAAGTGTCACAATATCATGACATGTATTTTTACGGTTGAGTTGAAGCCGACGAAGTCCTATGACAACCGACTAAAATTAGGGTTTATAGTTGTCATGAAAGCCGACTAATATTAGGGTTTACAGCTGACTAAGATTAGGGTTTTCATCACAAGAATTTTGTTATAAAAGGAGGGTTGTTTGGAGATTTGAGAAATATTGATGTGTGCAAAGTTTGGTCATAGTGCGCAGAGAGCAAGTTGTAACGAATCAAGCTAAGTGCAAATTTCGCTAAGAAATTAGAGTGCACAAAAGGGAGAAGATGATCGTGAAGTTTGACTATAGTGAAGTAGAGTGAGTGAAGTGATTGCGCAGAGAAAGCAGAGTGCATAGAGAAAAAAAGAGGTGAAGAACACCAGTCAGGGTCTAGCAAAAGCAAAGGTATCTTACTATCAATATTCTAGTTTTAGAGTTGAAGTCCAAGTTGGTACTTGGCATCAGGGGTTGGTGCTCCTTCTAGTTGGTGCTAGTAAATTATGGGTTGGTGCTCCTTTCTGTTGGGGCAGATAAATCAGGAGTTGGTGCTCCTTCCAGTGGGTGCTGGTAAATTGTTTGTAAAGTTGTTGCTTTGCAAAGGCTGGATTTGGATGGTAGTCCAAGCAGTCATTTTTGAGGAGTAGCCACATTGGTGAACCTCGTTAAATCTTGTGTTGTGTGATGTTCTCTTGTGATACTTGCTTTATCTGGTTCTAAGGTTTTTTAATTTTTGGTTTTAAGAGCTGTGAATTTAAGTTTAAATAGCTACACTGATTCACCCCCCCTCTCAGTGTCATTGTAAGACTATCATTATTATAATAACATTTTAGAACATCATAATAATATTACTATTATATAAATATAATTAATGTAATTATATTAGGCAGATAATAGCATATTATTTTCTATCACAATTTCTTTGTACCTTTTGTATCCTCTTCTTGTTTTAGGTAATATTTTGGTTAGGCCTTGCTTTATTAAACACATTCCATCACTTTAGATAGTATGAAGAACATTTAACTCTATTTATTAAAATGGATTTTAATTAATCTAAGCATTAATGCCTATATTAATTAATCATTAAATATAAAATAACTAAAGCAATTAAAATAATTAACATAAATGGTCAAACATCACTATTCTTACAAGACAAATAAAACAAAAAACCTTTAATACCAAAACATGACAAGTGGGTCCCCAAGAATCTTGGGGTGGTTGTGGAAACTCCACAACAAAATGGCGACTTTGTTGGGAAATGCTCCTGAACATTTCGATGAGAACCCAAAAAGAAAATCTGAAAACACACTCCAAACCATGAAGCAACAAGTGTCAGCAAATGCATAACTAATGTCAATAGACTCATAAGAATAGCAAAATATTAGAATCATGAAATATTAACTATGTGTGTGTGAAGTACTCCACACCTTATTGTTTGTAACTTTTTTGTATTGCATCACCAATTTTACTTGACCAAAATTATCGCAATGAATATGGATAGCTTTAAGGGTAAAAGTTTTATATCATGGGCAGCACATTCTATGGTGGCTTGGGAAAACACCTCAAAAATGTCTAACCATATTAGGATCAAATGTGTGTGCGATGAATTCATTGACCAGATCTAGAGCTTGGTTATGATCCATCATCATCAATGGTCAGTGTGTGCAAGTGGACATTAGAGCTTTAGGAATCAGATTCTCAACCAAGGTGTGATGTGAATATAACCCTATCCTTTACTGCTCTCATCTTTGACCAAACTAATTAAATCGGTTATGGATGAGGTCATCAGACTAATCTATCCTCATGGTGGACATAAATGTCAACCTTATAGGAGTCATGTCACCAGGCATGAGTGTACTCCATTTTTAGTCAAGCATCTATAGCCCTGGTGGAAGTTAACCCCATAGTCTAGTCTTCTTTTCTTGGCTTTGCTCTATATTTTTTTCCTTAAAAAATTTTGGGAATGACTACCCACCCTTCTAAGGGACAAGTAGTACGATCCTTACAATTTAGTTTAGAGTTTTGGGGAATCAGATTCTCAACCAAGGTATGATGAGAATTTGACCCTACCCTTACTACTCTGATTTGTAAATCATGCTAGTGGTGATATCCACTGTTTTATGAGCATAAATAGTGTAGTGGTAAAAATCACTATTCATGTACTATATGCAGGGTGGGATAGACCAAAATTATTTTTTTGCCTCACATCCCCATCCAAGTATGGTTTCATATTATTTTACCCAAGATGTTGGACATGAAAAGAAATGTGATAGACCCACGGAAACTTCGACAACACTTTCCAAACCTAAGATCTTCTTAGTGTTATTTGTGCCTTTGATCCAAAGATAATTGGACTTCACTTTCAGTGTTTGGTTTTAGCATATGGAGGTGGATTGGTCATGATGTTTATGTGATAAGAATGTGCCCTTGAGACATGGGTGGATGATATGCAAAAATCAAAGACTTCGTGCTTCATGAGTTGCAAACAATATTCACATTTTCAAGCCCTTTTGCCATATGATTCCAATGTGATAGGTAACACAAATAAATGCAATTGGTAGAAAGCCATGTACATGCAATGCAAATGTTTTTTTTTTTGAATTTTTTAATTTGAATAATGTACATATATTACAAGCAAAATGGTTAGTAATGTGGATTAATAAAATGGAGGTGGTGGTTCATTAGTTGGTTTGGCTTGCTCTTGTGGAAGAAGCAAGCAAAGGATGGGTTAATGGATGGGGAACATATTAAGGTAAAACTTAGCCTGTTTAGTGTGTGGAATGATGGGCGCTGATCCCTCATTAGATTCATAAGAATCAATTGACATAACATTAAATTCTTCATATATTTCTTCTTCAGAGTCATCAATGTGATGGATATCTTCTCCTTAATTCAAATGTAAACCTTGAAAGGCTTGTTTAAGAGAAAAAATGGATGAAAGTGGATTATAGCCTAAACCTGAACGGTCATGTGCTTCTCGATATGAAACATCAATAATTTCATGCATTTCCTATTCATGTCATCCTAGGCCATGTCCTTTCTAATTAACTATGTGGAAATATTGAGATGGAAAACCTGACATATGTTGTATATTGGCAGGTGTTGGTTGCATGGGTTCATATAGGGAAGTTAGATTGGACAATGAATCAATCCCCCAATACACAAAATTAATGTTATTAAGCACTAAACCCATGTTATACACTGCTCCTATAGATAAAAGTGGATCACTTGGGTGACCATAATCCTTAGCACTTTGAATGTTGAGTGATGTGACTATGATGTCTTGGACCATATATTCACCAATACTAGGATTAGTGAGGTGGACCACAACTTGGGATGATGTGGATGTGGAAGTGGAAGTGGATGACTCATGATTTACTTGAGGTATGGATTGGGATGGTATCTCATAATCCATCAATTCAACTTGTGAGACGTTGGCTAATGTGGATGGAGGTGGATTTGGTTGATGTGGTTTTTGAATGGGTGATGATGTGGAAGGAATGATGGTGAATTATGATGTTGATGTTTATGATGTGGCTGATGTGGATTGGGTTTGACCACATGTGCATGTAGTCAAAGGTGATGAATATGGGGGTATGGAAGTGGAGGCTTGATGCAAAGTGGTAATGGGAAGCTCCTTTGGAATAGGAGACTTTGATGAAGATGTGGATTGTATGATTGATTAAGTGGTTGATGATGTGAGAAAAAGGTGATTGGAATGTAGCATGGATTCATAGGTCTTTGAGATAAAATTGAAATACTTTAATGGTTCAACATGTGATTGCATGCAATGAACTTGTCCCTCATGCACATATTTCAGACATTGATGTAGTATAGAAGGGACACATCTCATTTCCCTCATCCAAGGTCATAAAATTAAGTCCATTTTATTTCAAGCATTCAATCATTTCATTCTGGTCAATCCAGAATTTTAGTTTCTTCTATTTTCATTTTGGTCCTTTTCCAGAATTTATGCTAATTTCCTTTTAGTTTCATTTCTATTCTGCTCCATTTCCAGAATTGTTAAGCTTTCAAGTTATTTCCATTCTGGTCATTTTCTAGAATTTTTGCACCTCCAAAATTCATTAATCTAAGATTTCAGATAAAAGACATGGTTTAGGAAGGATACTAACCTGCTATTTCATATTAAATTAAGATAAGAAATCAAAGCTAATTTTGCTAACATTGCTAACACGCTAAATTCTACTAACTACTATTAGGGTAGTGGCATCAACATAAGGAAGATAAAATGAATCCAAATATCTAAAAATTACTTTATCTTAAAGGCATGGACATGAAAATGAGGTGGACAATTCCATATTTTATCATTTGAAACCTTTTAAGTGAAGATAAAATACTTTACTAACAGGGATTCAGGGTAGCATCAATTTAAAAAACCCTAAAAATAACTGCTTTTATTTTGCATTTGCTTTTAGTTAGATCTTTTAATCATTAAGCATTGTTTAGAACCAGCAAAGGCCCCTTGTTTGTGGTCACATGCATCATTGAATTATTTTTGGCATTATTTTAATATTTTAGATATTTTACGAGAACCTTGGAGAAGTTGAATGTTTATCATTTGGTTTCTTTTCAAGAGATATTTTTTGTTCAATACTCTGCATGTGGTGGTATTTTGCAATTGGGAAAAATATATACTCAACAAAACTAACTATTGCAAATTTAAGAACAAGAGATAAAAAAACAATGTTTTCTTTGTTTTTATTTTTGATAAATGTGACAATATAGTTTGGGTATGAAAGCTATCACAATATTAGCTGGAGAAACTCCATACTTTTCTTGACATGGAATTCTTTAGGAAGAACTCCACCAAACAACTCCAATAATATGAGTATCCTGACTTCACAGAAAGGTGTGCCACCTAATCACTCGGGTGGTGGTTATATGTGTTGAGGTGTGCTACGCTATTTAATATGAAACTACTTATTATACCATGCATGTGGTATTTTTTTCCAAGAAAACTGGAGCATAAAATAGTTGGACAAAACATAGAAAAACCAAAAACTAAATATTATTAGACAGTTTCTTTTTATTGTATACAAATATGCCAGAACTAGAAAATGGACATAATAGTAATGGTAAGATGAAAACCAACATAGTTTTAGTCAGAATCCGATATATCATAATATTCAACTAGAGATAAGCTACGCTCAAAATAGATTACTGGAAGAGGAATATTATAGTGAATTACAATATATCTATCAAACACATAATATGGCCAAGGAGTGCCACAACATCCACACAACACAAGATCCATTTCTATAAAACACTGATTCTGAGCGAATCTCTAATTAATTTCCCATAATAAATGAGTATGCACATACCTTTGATACAAAAAACTCTAATAAATCTTGCTATCAAAAACAATCTTTCTAGTGGGAACATATTTTTTGACCACATCCAAATAATAGGATGGTAGAAATTGAAATGGAATATTTAGAAGATCACTTATAGGAGGTAACCAAGAATCCCAAAAATAGACATGGAAAGTCCAGTTAGGATAACTGAATAATCGATTGAACCACTCAAAACGACTTAAGGGAATTTCAAAAGCTAAATAATTATGGGAATTATTTCTTAGCCACACATCACAAAGTGCATTCTGGAAAAAGTTATTGAAATATATATGTTCCATGTATATAAGGGCATTACGAGATTTGATATCTTGACTTTGTAATAAATTATGCAATCCTTCCCTTTGTTGAAGCAAATTTTGAGGAGATCAAACAAAATATTCATAAAATTTGTGTTGCCCTTCTTCATAGCAAAAAATGATAGATAATTATTGACCTAGTATCCTACTGAAAGGAAGTTAAGAGAATTTTTATCTCCCTTTTCGATAAGGTGTTTGATGTCAAAAAATAATCATTACAGATTTGGAAAAGAAGTACATAAAGGTAAGACACTGAAATAAGTGTGCACGAAATCAACCTAGGAAACCATTGAAGGTGAAAATGATAGGACCTTATGTAAATATGAGAGGACACGTGCCACCTCAAGAATTGATAAGGCAAATAAAAATCTTCAAAGGGACAATCAAGATGAATACGAAGAGTGTCATGGAAGCCAAAGGGTCCACCTTTAAAATATCAAGATGCTATCGATTAAATGAACGGATCAGATTAATAGGTTGGAAACTAAATCGGATAATCACTCAGATCAAGAAGGAAAATTTAAAAAGTGATTGTATGTAATAACTTACAAGTTTTAAACCTTTAACCTACTCATGGCATCCAATACGATCATATTCATAGTAGGATTTTTCTGGATGATATTATTTATATGTGGGGTAAACCCCATTGTATACCTTATGATCCTTTTGCTTTTGCTTATCAATCTAGTGATGCATTTTACCTAAAGGAAAGAAACTACTAGATAATTTTACCATATCTAAACAAGAAGAAGGGGTAGTTATAGCAAGGGATACAACAATGAGAAGAACTAGAAGAACAACTATGGGAACAATGAGAGAGTCTTCTATGCAAAATGTCAAGGAAGATATTTGGGCATAAGAAAGAAAAAGTTTGGAGGTCGAGAGAGATGTTGCCATTGCTGAGTGAGATAGGCTCAGAGTGGAGATATTACAAAGAAATAATTTGATATTAATAGCGATGGTAGCCATGATCATAGAAAATCCACAATTTCATCAATTAAGGGAAGAATTTAATGCTGCATTTATGGAATCTTGTTTGGTTGCCTTGCTAAATCATGATATGATTATTCCATAACAACCTGGTGTTAATACACATCATGGGAGTAGGGGAGGTAGTGATCAAGAAGCTATTAGAATATTAGCTGCACCACCATCTCTTGCCATAAGTACTAGCATAGTACAAGGAGAATAATGGACACAAGAACATCAACCTTAAGATCCTTTAGACCACCACTTTGTAGACCACCATTTTATAGTAGTTTATTCATGCCAAGCATGAGGTAAAAACATTGGCAACCCTTTTAAATTTCATATTTTCATTTGTATAAGATGAATTTTATATGAATATTGTTGTTTATAATGAATTTAGTTAGTTAGTATGTGATTTAAAGGAATGCATGAACATTGATTTTTGTTAAAATAAAAATTAAATTAATTTTGAGGATGGATTGGTGTCCATTCTTGGAGAAGGTATGAGACTTCTTCAAGATGATATAAACCAGGAGACATCTGGGTGGATTCTCTGGTATTAAAATACATATTAGGATATATGTGAAATTGAGAATATGAAATTATGATGTGTCTTTGTTAATACTTGATTTTATTAGGTTAATTCATGGTAGAGGTTAACCAAATTATATTGTGACACTCCTTGGTGGGAGTTTTAATAAAATTAACAAGAATTTTTATGTCTAATAAGGTACAAATGCATAATTTCATGATATCTCTATAACACCATTTTGAAAATTCCATTATGGTAGTGCTTTAAATTTAGTATTTGAGCAATAATAGATGGTTTAAAACTGTAATATTTATGATGTGACAAGGTATTGATAATATTTTCAATATTTATTGATATGCAAAATCGATGTTATATTGTTTATAAGGACATGAGACTGCTGATATTTTGCATTTTTGTAGGTCCAGATAGTCTCATGGATGGAAGATGAAGCTTGCCATCAATATTGAAGTGTTGGATGAAAGAAGAATATGATTGTAAATCAATAGGATAAATGCCAGCTTTTTCTAGATAAAGTATTTTTGTAAGGTAGAAGTACAAATACAGAGGATTGTGTTTAATCTAAGGGGGGTGTATGTCATGAACTATAACCCTCCTACCTTATTTAAAGGATATTAATTGATTTTGGGGATCAATTAATTCCTGAGAAAAAGGGCATAGACCTAAAGAATACTACAAAAATTATAATAAAATAATTTTATGAAATATAAGAAAATATTAATTATCTTTTAGAAAATATGATTAATTAGAAACTAATTATGAGGTTTTGTGAAATATAACTTTGAAGAAATTATCTTTTGCAAAATTATAACAATATAGTAAGTTATGTGCAAACAACCTAGTGGATCCAATTTAGATGGGACTTAAAAGGACTATAGGATTTTTAAATATTATATGAACTATCCTATCCATTGGGGAAATACCCATATCGATTCTTTATATTTGTGGAAATTAAAAAGGATATACCTTACCCTATCAATAATAGTTCTAACTTTGTATCTATTGTTTGCCTTAATAGTATTAGTCCCCATGGGAAAAGATACAAAACAAAAATAAGGACACCCTCATTATATCTAAGTGGACCTTTTTTTCTACTATTGGTTATACTATAGAAGACATGATGAGTCATAATGGGTCAAAGGCATATTTTTAATATTATAATAATATGACCACTATTTGGCCATGAGGGGAGAAGTGTCCTATAAATAAAGGATATCTTGTGAGGAAAAGGGTATCTAGGAAGCCTAGGAGGAAAATATTAATGGCCCTAGGGAGTATGCTCTCCACCTTGGGTGGATCAAAAACCAGAAGGCTTGAAATATTTCCTAGCTATAGTAAAGAGCAATCTTGGAGGATTAGAAGGAGTAAGCAAAGAAGGAATATTAAGAAGGTGCTCTTGTAGGCAAGCCCCAAAGGGAAGTGAAGTCGGGGGAATTAGGTTGGATATTTCCTCTCTTCACTATGATTTATTGTGGATATAAATTAGATTAGCATAGGATCTTCTTTTATGTTTAAAAGTTAAACTTTTTTTTGATATTTTAAAATACGAATCTCTTTAGCTTTACTCTGTATTAGAAGCTAAAATTTTCCTTAATATTTTGTAATACAGAAATCATTAGCTTTATAGTTGGAGACTTTCAAGAAAATTATCTATTCTTAATCATTTTGCTTCAGTAAAAGAAATTTAGCTTTAATATATATATATATATATAATAGGGACTCATGACCTGTTGGGCCTTTTACATATATATGTTTTAAAAATGAATAGTGGAGAGCTTTGACGAGAGTGGACCCCATGAACTCGTGCTAGTGTCCAATCGCTCTATAGGACCCAACAAAAATATAAAGGGATAACAATATTCTTGAGTCCTTATCAAGAGGACTTAGGTTATAAAACAACAACATGATTAAAACATATATTATCAGTGATGTGAATCGACCATATTACCTCACGTATAGAAATCCTTACTAGCTTGTGGTAAACCAAATACAACCACCATAGAACGGATACAATATGAAAGTTTTAATGAGTTTAAATATCTATGATGTCTTCCACGTGAACCAATGGGGATGATTTTCCTCTGTTCTACGGGTTATAATCCATTGCTTTGATAACATGAGTGATATAATTAATAAACCAAACTTTAGATCTGCTTATAAGAGTTTGATTTGATATGTGTAAGTGGTTTTGCCAAGACTACCTTGGTAGCACAACTGTGCTATTACGAATCATCGCTAATCTTCTTTGGAGTATCCTATGAAGTCCTGCATGCATGTTAGTAAAATTTAAATCAGGGAAGGTAGTCGTAAAATTTGGTGACCTTGAAATTGAACCACATAGAGACCAATGAATATTAGACCTCTGCTGTTTTGATTAGTGGTATTCCTCCTTGAATTACGAGGTCTTAGGTAAAGAACGCAAAATGAATGGATGATGATGGCTCTTTTTGTAGCTATTTGAACCCTACCATCATCAATGAGATCTCTATGTTGTTGAATACTTAGAACATCGAATGCTAGACCCAAATTTTATATGCACCATGGTATGATTCAAACTTAGTAGAAGCCTAGAAGTATTGATTGATGGTGATTCCCTTTGACGCTTGACTAATGATAGCTTATTCATTCAACTAGCATGGAGATGTAGTGATGGTAATAACCCCCAAGGTATATGCTTTGAAAGGTAAATCACACTAGGTGTATTACCCACAAACGGGGTGTCAGTCAAGAGGCATGCTTGGTGGAGAGTATAGTTGACACTTGGAAGTTTGATCTCTCATATCACCATACCTCACCATTTTTACCTTCGACCGCTTGTTGTTGATTAACTCTGAGTGGTTATAGATAAGGGATGAGTCATATTTTTACCTAAGAGTGATGATGTATTTAAAATAAAAATACCCAAATTTCCAAGTGAAAGTAGTCTACTCGATGAGAGAAGACTTATAGTCGACTATGTGACACAAGTCATGGCCCCATTAATAATAGAGCAACTTTCACAATTGATTTTAAATTGAGTTATGCCACATGATTAGTTGTGTGTAGCCATCATTATATATGTCCGATTGGATGTATTCAATGAGTCAATAATTATGACTAGCAGGTATTAGACCCTTATCTAATCAAGACAAAATATGATTATGTTTAGGAAATAATTAACCCAAATAACTTTTATGGATTTCATCCTAATTTCAGAATTTAAATACTTTGAAAAATATTTTTGGACCTAGCTCCAATAGAGCCATTTTATGGGAATCATAAATACTTTAGAAAATTAATAGGATGATATTTGAGAAAATAGTTTCAATTTAATTGAAATAATTGATTAAATAAAAGGATAGATACTTAATAATTTAAGGTTATGGGACTTTAATTTATGAAGTGAAAGTTGATTCTTGAGGGAATTTATAAAATTCCCTCTAGTGACAAAAATTCATCTCCAAAATATAGAACCAATTAATATTGTAAACTTATACATGATGTTATAAAATCCTAAGATGATTTAAAGAAAGGAATCAGTGAATTCCTTAAATACATCCTTAATTATGAAGAAGCAGAAGGTTCCTCATTGGTAGGTAAAATATCTTAATATTAACATGATGTCTTAGAGAAAGGAATTAAATATATCCTTAATTACATCATGTATGTGTATAGGATCAGTAGCATTCCTTGAATTTGTATATTGAGAAAAAGGGATTCATTGATACCCTTATATACTTGTAATATTTAACATCTTGAGTTTATGAATATGAGGAAATATCATATTTTTATGACTAGGTTTATTTCCCATGAGGTTTACTAGGATAAATCATTGTGTCACTCTATTTTATGGTTTGATGTGTTACTTCTTGTTCCTACAACTTTTACTTTCAAAAGAAAATGATATATGTGACTGAGATGGTTAAATGTTTAAATGGGATAGTTATGCATGTGTCTAGATTACTACAATGTTTATATTGAATATGTTTTATTAAAAATTTCATTTATGATTATAAGAATGTATTCTTAATTTGATGACTTAATATTACGTGAATGTGCCATTTAATTTTTGGGTTAAATTGAGTAATTATGAATGGACTAGTTAAGTTCTTACTCTTTGTAATCAATGGTTGTGTGGATTTATAAGTTGATCATAATGGAATGAATTATTTCTCAATTAAATTTCTTATGTTTTTTTTCAATCTAAGATTATGATGTAATGAATCTTATCATCATTGAGTTATACACACCTCCTAAAAACTCATGATGAGTTAATTAAAATACATTGGAATTTGGAATGGGATGAAACTCACATGGAAACAAGTTTGTCTAGAATTGAAAACAAAAACAAACCTTATATTTTAAAGCTAAGAAGTTTAGTGTGCATGAAGAAGGGTACTTCCATGATGGATAAGTATTGTATTTAAAAAAAACTTATGAATAACAAACTGGATACCTAAATGAAAGAATAGACAAATAAATTTTAAGAGGTTTAAATTTGCATAATCTTTCTTAAGATGACATTCTATGGATTCTATGAGTTTAATCATGAATAGTGATCTATTATCCTAAATATTCCATCAAAGAGATGTGGATTGGATCTAATATCTATAAGCATTGGTGTGGTTATTTCATCTATGGTGGTTTTCTATTGGTGTGGTTCTCCATATTCAAGGCAATAACAAACATAATGATCTTGGTGGATAGTATATTTATTGTTAATTCTCATTTTATGTGGAATGAAACCTAATTCTTGGCCATTTTTCTCATATCATTGAGGTATGAGGGTTTCGTAGAAGCTGACCACTTCTACTCAAAGAGACTCTAATCAAGTCTCAATAGCTCTTGATGTATCTGCCTTGATAAGTTACAATCTAGTTGGAATGGTTCTACCTTAAGTCATGATTATATTCCTTATCTCATGAACAATATATGAATATAAAAAATAAAATTATGAGTGGTTGATTAGTGACAATTGGGGTTGTTACACATAAAACTAAAAAAAATACATCATGTCCTAGAGAATTTTTTGTATTCATTGCATGCATTTCTATCAATATTTCCTCCTTCATATGGAAGTCTAATTCTATTTCAATATCCTTGTTAATTTTTCTTTTGGTGTTTAAAAATCCTATCCCTAATCTAATTTGACTCCCATCAAAGGTTTCAAATTCCTTATAAATGTAATGAAATAATTTGTAATTTTTATCTTAATGATGATTAAAGGAACCCTCAAATTATTTAATTTTATTAATAAGTAATGTACTATATTTTTTTTGCACCCTTGACACCACATTTAAGTTCTATGAATATAGATCTATTACTTCCACCCTATATCCTACATTGTCAAATTAGTCTAATTTGATGCTAGATTTTTCGACTAACATACCTAGTTGCTCACAAAAGGATTAGTCTCAAGTTTCTTATCAACCTTTATAATAAATTATTATATTAATTAATAAGCATACCACATAACATATATATTTAAATGTTTAAAACACTAGTCACATGAAGTGATTTTATAAATAGTTAAAACAAAAACTTGAAAGACATGTACTTAACAAGTCAATTCTTAATTTGTGGAAAACACTCCTTTTGGGGTGCCACTTTCAGGTAAGACCCAAGGGTAGGGTTATCTATTCTTCCAAAATTACTCAAGACTCGCACCTAGCCTGCCCACTTTGACACATTCAAATATCATGTCTAAAACAACAAAAGCACAAAAATACAAACAAATAAACACAAACAACCACAAATATGAAAAACGACAAAAAAACACAAAAAAATAGAAAAACACAAAACACAAATGCACCAAAAAATTAAATTGAATGAAAAAGTTGATTACATTTATGGCCTTTCTAGGCCAAGAAGCATTTTAGCTAATATTCAATAGAGGAAACATAAAAATTATCTTTCTGAGCTAGGGATATGAAATACATTGAAAAAACCAAAGAGAAGCTAATACAAATAAAAAATAAAATGGGTACCTCTAGTATTGGAGCCATCTAGAGAAATGATAGATAAAAGAGCAACCTTTATTTTTGAAGCCCACCATCTGGGAGGGTGGTCATAGCAAGTAAGATAACCTTTTTCAAATACCCAATTAGCTAAAGCATCATCAATGATGTTTTGTTCTCTAACCACATGATTGTATTCAACTTTCAAAAAATTCATCTAGATTAATTAAATATTCTCAACAATTCTTTTTATTCTCCAATCACCCTTTTTATTCTTAGGATTTTTCAATATATTAATTATGGCTTAGGAGTTGTATTCAACCAACACCTTTTACCATCCAATCTTATTAGCCTCTCAAATGCCTATGAGGATACCATATCCGTCAACAAGGTTATTGGAAAGGATACAAAAAATTCTCAGTAAAAGTGAAAACTAGAGAACCATCTAAAAGTATACCAATTGCACCTACTCTAGCCTATCCAAAGTTTCCCTTAGAGGCTCCATCTATATCAACTTTTCTAAAATCCTTAGCAAGAGATTTTCAATTTCTTTTTCTATCCATATTTTGATTACTCACATTCCCTTTAATTTGGTTGCCAATAGTAGAGTGAATCTTCAATATTTGCATTACTTGATTCCATCATTAGTGGGAGTTCCAAGAATGACTAAGGATTTTTTGGACTTATTTGGCTAAGTTGGCAATGGTATTTTGCCAAATATAGTGAATATACTTCCTTTCTTATTTGAAAAATTAGATGTTTATTTCCTTCCAGATATTCCAAGGTAGGATGGTTGTTCCCATCCAAACTATCTGCTTAATAAAATTATCAACAACCTCCTACTTAGGCTAATAACTCCATGGTTGTTCAAGAGTAGAAAAATTAGACCTTTGTAAACTGGGTTAGATAAATATTATCCTCCATAGCTCAGATGCTAAGGGACACTCAATAAAATAATGGATAATATTTTCCATATTATTCCCACACATTTCACATCTAAATGGGCCATGAAATCCATGTTTCATAAGTTTCTCACTAGTGAGCATCTTTGATACAATAAAAGCCAAATACAAAAGCTCACCTTAGGAAAAATATTATGATCCCATATTTGTGTAAATATGTAATAGGACTGGTTGGTATTATAATGGCATAAGGCAAAATAACCTTGAGAAATAGTATACCCACCTTTAGTAGTGTTGTTCCATCCAAAACAGTCCTTATCATGGGACCAAGAGATAGATCTCATATGAAGGGTGTATTGGATATCTTTCCTTTACTTTTCTAGAATTTGAATAGGCTAGTCCTTAATAGGGATCCAATATCTACCAACCTCTAAATTACTAGTCTAGTACCAACAATAATTAGCTACCTTTATCCAGTTATCTTGATGTAGATTATCCATCTAGGACCTACAATCAAGAAATTAAGTTATCAAAGGTCAATGACCATCCTAAGATTTTTTTCAAAAATTTATCTATTGATAATTATAAATGATACAAAATAAGTTCTTATTTATCAAATCCTCCCCAATATTAATATTCACCAAAATAGGAGAACCTTTGGTAGGCAATTGATAGCAAACAAGGTCTTCAACACTTTTGTTTTCAACATATTTGGCATGAAGAATATTGGTCCATAGATCATTGGAGTTATTCAAAATCCTCTAGTACAACTTTACAACTAAAGCCTTATTATTTTTTATAGCAGATGAAAATCCTAACCCCCCTTCATGCTTGGGAAGGCATAAAGTATCCCATTTCACTAAGGCCCATTTTATTTTCTCCTTAGTGCTACTCTAGAGGTACCAATGATTGATTTGATCTAGTTATTGAAGAACATATTTTGGGATGTTCAACACAGTCAAAACATAAATAGGTATAGCTTTAAGGACTGATTTTACCAAGGTAATTCTACCCCCATATGAAATCCACCTATCGGTCCAATTCCTAATATTCTTATTTAATTTGTCCAACAACCAATTTTAGTATTTTTTTTGTCTCTTGATGTTGATATAAATGCATAAATAAGTGATCAAAATGGAGGTCTTAATATATCCTAATTTATCTAGAACCATGGATTCCTATCTGGTAGAGCAATGCAAGAAAATGACTTTCAATTTATCTTCATTGATCAATTTTCACATAGCATTAGAGAAACAATGAATTATTTGATTAATTGTAGGGAATTCATTAAATGTATATTTACCTAATAGAGTAGAGTCATAAACAAATTGAATATGAGAGGTAGTCATAGCTCCATGAGCAATGGTAATTTCTTGTAGAGTTCCACTTTATCTATTTTTGGTCATAGTATTGCTCAGGCATTCAGTACACTAGAAGCTAGAAATATTATTGCCTAATACCTTTAGAAGCTATGAATATTTATTAAGGGTAGCCATTGATAAGAATTGAATAGTACACTAAAGAGATACATCCTATAAAGCTTGTCCATAGTAACACTAGTAGTCAAAATAGAGTTCTTGGTAAAATTCAATGGGAAATCCGTTAGACCCTGGGGTGTTCCCTATTTTGTATTTTAAAAGCCACTTGTTGAATCTCATAGATAGTAACTGAAGTATTCAAAATAGAGTTCTCCTCAAAAGTTATAAGAGTTGGGATCGCTTGGAGGACATTCTATTAAGATGTCACAACCCATTTTTCTACAACCTTAGTTCTTACTAAACATTTTTTTATTCAAGGAATTAACCTTAGTTTGCATGTCAAACTATTTGGAGTTCCCATTTACAAGGTATTATCTCCCTAAAATATTTCTCCATTCTATCTCTTTTGAAGCTCACCCATCCCTACACCTTACATATTTTAGGCTATGTAAGTGCATTAGGTGTAGATGTTTTATTTACAAGCTATCCTTCTTATTTTATTTTAATGAGCTAGATTTTCTTCTTTCATTCCATTAAAAGAAGCATGCTATCCTTCTCACACCTCATAAGTCCTTCTATGTGGTACCAAGATCAAATTAGATGCAACTATCCTTCTCATATTTCAATGAGCTAGTTATTATATTTCTATTCCTCATCACAAAACTAATTTGGGAAATCTACCCTTTATGTAGAACCATTACTCATCATATCCTATGGCTATATTCTCTCACTTTATTGGTTATATAGCACCAAGAATTTCTCCATATCTCTTATTTTAATTGAGTTATCTAGAAAAGTTTAATCCAATCATTTAATTGATGACTAGCATCTCCTTCATTAAGAGTGAGCCATAATGAACTACCCATATACAAGATCATAACAATTCTTTAATATTTTCAATTAGGTTCCTTTTTAAACCAAATTAAATTAGCTACTTCTCAAATATAAGCAAGATATGAATTCAAGCCTCATAAAAAATCCATGGAATTACATTTCAGATTTCTAGAGCATAAACCAAAATGCATTAACTCATAATGATTCATTATTCAAGGACATTCTAGATCATAACTAAAGTTCATTTGATTAGTACAACATATTGCCATAAATAAAAGCACACCACAAGTTCACACAATACCATATTTACCCTAGGAAAAACCCCAAAGGGAAAACCCAACCTTGAACATACTTCCATTTTATTTCCATAGAATATTAAATATTTACATTGAAATAGACATGACCTCATGTCTTTATTTCATAATAGGGATATTTTTTCTTCCCTTGATTTCTACACAAAGGCTTACTCCTCTATATGCAAAGGAATAATTTTATTCCAAATAAACTGGGACAAAATAACAAAGTGTGCTTCTGACACTTATGAAACCCAAGTTACTAAAGAACATAAGCTTATACTGAGAGGGGGGGGTGAAAAATATAAGATAAAACTTTTATCTTTTCTTTCCAAATAAATAAATTGAAATAATATCAATGCAATAATAAATAAATGCACATAATCACCATTCACACAAGAGACAAGGATTTACATGGAAACACCCTTTTGGGAGAAAACCACAACAAAATATTGCTTATATTTTTCTTCAATAAATTTCATGGGTACCAACCCATAGGAGACACCAATCCCCTATACAAATTCATGGGAATCAACCCATAGGAGACACCGATCCCCTATACAAGTTTTTGAAAACCAACCCATAGGAGACACCAATCCCCTATACAAGTTTGTGGGCACCGAACCACATGAGACACCAATCCTCTTGCTCAAGTTCATGGGCACCAACCCATAGGAGGCACAAATTCTCTATACAATTTTATGGGCACCAAACTACAAGAGAAACCAATCCCCTTGCTCAAGTTCATGGGCACAAACCCATAGGAGACACCACTTTCCTTGCTCAAGTCTACTTATAAATATGCTCACAAGCACTTCTCAAATCTGCTCCTAAATATGATCACAAAACTACTCAAATATGCTCATAAATACTACTCAAATCTACTCCTAAATATGCTCATAAAAACTGCTGAAACCTGCTCACAAACACTACTCAAATCAGCTCCAAAATATGATCAATATTTGTTGATTATAATCCCTAGTGTACCTTGCTTTTACTCTTTAAATTCTTCCCTTTTCTTAAATTTGCTTTCTTCAACTGAAAACAATATATACATATTCTACCTAGAATTATTTTAACTTCATGAACATATAAAGTATGATATCCACTAGTGTAGAAAGCCTCAAATCACCAATATGTTCACATTAATTAAGTTTGTCACTTCCACATGTCTCACATTTATCACAATTTAAAGTAGTCTTAGTCTACAACTGGATAACTTACTTGTGTGTTTAATTGGAGATACTAATATCTTGTTTTTCTTCCACTATCATTAGCACCTTTTCTTCTTCTTGAGATGATTGAATTATCCTTCCTCGTTAATTGAATGCTTGGGTGAATATGTGCACTTAATCCTCTTACTATATTCCTTGATGCCTTGACTTCTTCAAATCTATGTCGTACAAATATGCCTCAATAATGATGATCTTTTTGTATGTGCTTTCCTAATCTGCCTTGACAAAATAATTTTACTTTTGTATGTGCCTTCCAAATTTACCTCAATAATCCTCTTTTTCCCTTCTTTATTTAAATATCAAATCAAACACTTTAAAACCTTATCACTCATTTTAAAAACATACACAATAAAGATTAATTAAAATAAATTATTTAATCTCCCTTTTAAAACTTACAAAATAAAAATTTACAACAAAATAACTCCTTATATCTCCCTTTTAACACTTGCAAAATAAAACTTTATTAACAACAAACTGACTCCTTATATATCCCTTTAATAAAATTTAATTAAAAATTTACCTTGAATAAAAAACCATAGAAAGCCATCGAGGAGATTCGACCCTCTAACCTTCTGCCCTATAATGCCCAAACATAGGCTTGTAACCAACTGAGCTAACCACTAGATGATACTAAAAGGCAAAATATTTTATTTAAATATTCTATACCTTGCACATTAATCACTTAGAAAAAAAGTTGCAAAAGGGATTTGAACTTTGGATCTTCTGCACTGCAGTGCCTTGACATGGGCTAGCAACCGACTAGGCTAACCTAAAAGTTGAGACTTAGAGAATATAATATTATATTTGAACCTTCCACACATTGCTCTTCAATCGCACAATAAAAAGTCCATCGATGGGATTCAAACTTCGGACCTTCTGCTCTGCAACGTCCTAACATGGGCTAGCAACTGACTGGGCTAACCCAAAGGTTGAGACTTAGAGAACACAATATTTTATTTGAACCTTATTTAGATCACCGCTACATCGCCAAACATGAATCCTTCAATGTTCATACCACATCTTGAGGACATCCTCCCTAGTTCTTATGTCAAAGGATATCTGATGCATCTACTTTCATCAAAATGAATTATTGGCCTTGTATTAATATATTTTCACTTTGCTATTTGCGCCCAAGGAGGTCGGCCCATGCATATTAATATTTTGAATTTTAAATTCACTTTTATATGGTTATCAAGTCAGCCCATTCTCTTTTATATTATAATATTTAAATCTATGATTTAAATATTATAATATTTTAATATTTAAAATTTTATTCAAAATATATTTAAATCTTTTGATTTAAATATAAAACTTCCACTTTAATATTTAAATATTTCATTTAAATATTAAAGCATATAATTAAATCACCCTTGAAGATATCTGCCTTGACATCAATGACAACATTAAATCACCCTTGAAGATATATGTCTCGACATTAATGACAACTCAATAATTCTAACAATTACCAATTTAACTTACAACATCCTTGTCTCATAGAGTATGTATGTTTCCAAAACCAACATAGAGCTCATCACTCTTAACTAGTTTCTTCTAGAAGATACAATAATATTATCAACTCATTTATCTAATTTTGTCATTACCATGAATGAAGAGGTGCTTCTCTAATATCTCCTCATGTTGTCCAACTCTCTAAAGAAAATATTATAACACCAGAATAATATACATCTAAAACCATCAAAATTATAATAAGTTGTAAGGATTATTAGTTAAATTTTTCTTATGATATTTTAAAATAACCTATGAATATATTATTATTTTCAAATATATTTTAAAATAAACTTGTACTCAATTCATAGCACTCAAACTTTATAATTGAAAATTACTATTCAGCTACATAGTACCTAATAATATAGCATGATTATAAGATTATGAACATCCTCAAGTTTTTTATAGAAAGAAAACTAAAAGAAAGATAATAAAAATACAAATAAAAATTGCCTAGACAATGAAAAGCAAATATGGCATTGCCAATGTCAGATATTGGATAATAATATTGTCGAATTTATTGAACCTTCTCTTGGAGATCACATATTCACAATTTTATTTGATAAAAGTTATGGGCTACCTAGATCTAAACACATGCATGAAAGGAATGATAGAGAAATGTAAAATTATGAACCAAACCTCAAGGATCAAGGGATTGAAGGAACACCATATTAACAAAAATAGAGAGACCGAAAAACAAAAAGAATATAATAGAAGCTAACACAAAATTAGAAACTATAATATCATATCATATATAGTAATTTATTATGAATATAATGGATAAGCATTACTTAAATAGTAAAGGAAGATCTACCACAATTTTAGGACCAACAAAGAGATAAGGATCAATATCCATCGTACATACAGGGAGGTGCAATATGATCCATGGAGAAAATATATCAATCCTCCAAATGTAATCAATGGGTGTAACTTAGTAGGAATGCCAAATATCCCCATAATATCTACAAAATATTAAAAACAAATATCCACACATAAAGTGTATGGAAAATAAACTAAACTAATATATATATATATATATATATATATATATATATATATATATATATATATATATATATATATATATATATATAATAAGTACCTAGGTGATCACGAGCTAGAGTCTAAACACCTACTCTAACACCACCCTCAAGTGAATATAGGGATAAAAAATAAGTGATATATCCATAGTATGAGTCCCGAAAACAAGACCTAATTAGATACTCATATACAATGTGTATCCAGAAGCTCTCAAACTAGGAGGGAAAACAACATTGGAAAATCCATCTAACTAAAAACAGAGAAGAAGAAGAAATAAAGGTGACCTCATTTACATCCCCCGAGGACAACTTACTTCACCCCAATCATCTCTTGTAACAAATTAAAAGAGTAGATGGTAAGGGTATAGTGAATATGTCTACAATCTATTATTGAGGGGAATGTAGTCCAAGCTAATCACTCCATCCTGGATAAGCTATCAAATTAAGTGCATATAAATCTCAATGTGCTTGGTCCTTTAATTCTCAAAAAGATTGCAAGAAATATGTATGGTAATTTATTCATCACACCAAAGTGAAGGGTTGTACTAATCCTGTGAGAAGCCCAGTTTTATAAAAAAGTATTGAATCCAAAGGCTCTTAACTAGCCAATTCTGTTACTTCTATTGGTGACAGTGCAATAGTTGTTTACTTTTTCACACCTGAGAAATAGGTTAAGAACCAAGGTAGGAGACATAACCATAATTAGATTATCGAGTATAAACATAGCTTATCCAATAAAAATCTATATACCTAGCCAACTATAAAGCTCCCCTAGAAAAGTTAATCCCAAAATGTGAAGTTACTTGAAGATACCACAACATCTACTTGGAAACCTACCAATGACTATCATGTGGATCATGTAAAACCTGGGAGAACAAACCAACTACAACTGATATGTCAAGATGAGTGTGAGTTAAGTCAAAATCCCAATCAACTATTTGTAAATGGTGGCATCAACTCTTGGAGTAGAACATGTGGTATTCAAAACAACACCTAACTAGAAAGGAGTAGGATATGGCTTGCAGTAGCCATTCCAAATTTCTAAAACAAATATAATGTGTACTTCTATTGATAAATAGACATCCTTGAATCTAACTGTGAAATCTAAAATCTAAGGAAACAATGTAGAAGTCTAAGATCTATCATCTCAAAATGCTAAAAAATAGAGTGTTGCACAACCTAGATGCATGAATTAGAACTACCTATGATCAATAAATAATCAACATATAAGTGTTATAATCACAATGACACTGAGAGGGGGGGTGAATCAGTGTGTTCTTTAAAAACATAAAAGCAATTTAGAATTTTAAATAAACAGCAGCAGATTAAAACATAAATAATAAAAGTACTAAGAGCATCACACATAACACGGCATTTTAATGAGGTTCACCGATGTGGCTACTCCTCAAAAATGACTGCTTGGACTACCATCCAAATCCGATCAAATGCAAAGCTCCAACTTTACATAATCATTCACCAGAACCAACTGGTAAGAGGCACCAACCCCTAAGTTTTATCTGCTACAACAGAATGGAGCACCAACTCCAATTTTTCCAGCACCAACTAGAAAGAGGCACCAACCCCTTTTTCAAGCTACAACTTGAAGATAATAATAAAAATTGCAAAATGTAAACTTTCACCTCAATTATCATGATCTGCTATTTTTCTGCGATCTGCTGCTTGTCGGCATTCGACTGCTGCTGTGAAAAATGATTCGCACTTTTTCAACCACTCCTCTATATCTCTCCGCGTTCTCTGCTGCAACTTCATAGAAATATCACTTCTACAGCCAGCACACTATCATTTCACACTCAAAACACGACTTCTGCATACCGTGTTCTTATCTTCTCTTCGCACCACTCACACTGCTGCACCCGAACTTCATACACATATATCACATCACGCTCCCTCTTCAACCTTGCAACAGTCCCGCATTTTTATAGAAGAGAATATCCCATCAAAACATTCTCAAACACGTCGGCTGCAACCCTAATTAGGTCAACATGAAACCCTAGAATTTTTTGGTTGCTTAACCTTGCTTTGTCAGCAGGAAACCCTAATTGATCCGTTGCAAAACCCTAGCAACATCGGATTTGAAAACAAGCCGGTGAACAACTTTAATTTAATTTTAAAATATTAATTTAAATTTTAAATAAATAAATAAAATTTAAACTGGATATTTAAAATTAAATATCTTCATCATCGGAGCACATTTTTCAACAAAACGAAAAGCTAACTTGGGTTTTAAGAAAAACCCATTTCAAAACTCACGACCATGGATTTAAACAAAACCTATAATTTAGTCTGCCTTGGTTTTCACAAAAACCCTTCCGCTCTTTGACATCAATGACAACATCAACACTTGAGCAAGGGCAATGTACCCAAGGTACCCAAAATTGCCAGCAATTTCCCCCTTTGTTATTTATGGCAACCCTTTACTAAAAACACATCTTCAAGAGCCAAAACTGAAATCAATCTCTTTGAAGTTTTGCTCCCCCTGACTTGAAGCTTTCCTCTTCACTTGAAGCTCTTCCCCTTACTCATATCTCTCCCCCTTTTTCATCAATGGCAAAGGGCCACCTTTGGGGCTCGAAACTAAGAATGAGCCTCTTAGCTTAGTCCCTCCCCCACCTCCTGATGAGGTGATTAATTCTAGGGTGGGAGTAAAACTCCCATTAGGCACTGATCAACATCAACGTCTATAACTTCCTTGCCGGGTCTTCTCTTGAACTCTTTGACCATATTCTTGTTCCTGTCATTGTTCTAATCCTTGGACCTGATCATGCCACTGTTCCTGTTCCTATATCTTGGAATTTCAACTCTACACTGTCTGACAGTGTGACTTTTATTGTTGCACTTATAACAAGTAATAATGTTGTTTCTTTTAGGCATACCTGTTCTTTGAATCCACATGTTCTGACTAAGCCAGTTCTGACTAAACCTGTTTTGACTAAGCCTGTTAGTGTGATGTTCTTTTGTTTTAAATGAAACTCGGTCCTGTTTACCCTTCTGACATGAAGCACACATACTATTTGCAGGTTTTTTAATGATTGGAATATCTCTCACTGCTTGTTTAGCGCTAATTCTTACCAGATTATCAAAAGTTGTGTCCAAGCCTCTTATGCCACAACCAGTTCTCTTCTTCTTGTCCCATGAAGCACATACCTTCTGAAAACTCTGAGAGTGTGTACAGATTGCCAGACGTCCTTGAGCCGGTTGCTATTAATTTCCTACTATTTATTTTTTTGACTTCACAACCATGCTTCTTGAAAACTACTTCATGTCCTTTGTCACAGATTTGACTCACACTCAATAGATTATGTTTCAAACCATCCACATATAAAACTTCCTCTGACTTGATCTTTCCTTCACTAATTTTGACCGTTCCTTTACCTATTATTTTGGCTCTGTCATTGTTGCCGAATTTTATAGAACCACCCTCATACTTTTGTAGATTTTCAAATTTTTGTTTGTCACCTGTCATATGACTTGAGCAACCACTATCAAGAATCCAAGGAACATGTTCATTCTGAGCTCTAAAAGCTGTCTGCACTATTAAAGAATCTTGTTCGTTCCTGAGCTATTATTTTTGTTTCCATTCTGTTTTAACTGTGGTATTGGGTTCTAGCTGTGACTTCACCTTTTTAGAATTTTGCACATATCCTTCAGTATAAATTCTATTTTATTTTTCTCTATACGGTTGAAATCTGCTTTCATGAGGTTGATATGAAACAGACATACTACGACAATTTTTGGCAATATGACCAAAGTTGTGACACTTAAAACACTCTACTGCATAACTCATTAAAGGAGAAAATGCATTTCTACTAGTGAAACTTCTTGGACCTACGTTGTATTTGCAGTCAACAATTTTATGCCCATAAACATTACACTTGAAACAAAAACCATAGAAATAATGATTAAACCTGAAATATGGTCTTGGCCAGGTTGTTCTTGGAGCCTTGGATCTTCTATTCTTTTGATGTGTGACCTTAGTAAAGCCATCATTGTCAGCTAATATTTCAGGTCTGGCATTATATCTTTCTTTTGCCTGGATTCTTGTCTTTGTTCTTTTCACTTTCAACATTGCTTGCTTTTGGTCCAGTTGATGATTCTCCTTTAGAAAAGCCGAGACCAAATTTGATACCTGTGGATCTCTGATCGCTCAGAATTTTGTCCAATTTCATCGAGCTTTCTTCACGTTTTACATGACAGTTGATTTTCGATCCAGCTCTTGTATCTGTATTCGAAGACTCACATTTTCTTCTTCCAATTTGCTGCAGTGGTCTATCTTCATGGATACCTGTATTTCCAGATCTTCAGACATTTTCTTGTATTCTTCAGTCTGTATTTTTAAACTGGCAATAATGTTGTTTGCATCCTTAAGTTTCCTTGACAATTTTTCATTCTTCTTTTTCTCCGATTCCCATTCCGTAAGGGCAGACACTAGCTCACCCTCTAAATCAACTTCAACTCAACTTCTTCAACTTCGGAGTTCATTCTTTCTCGCCATTTTCGGTTCAATTTTCTCAACCATAGGAACCGAAACCGGTCGGGATGCCTTTTTGGATGAGGATCTATTCTTCTTAGCCATTGTGTACTAATCCAAGATCAACCCTGACTGATTTAGCCAAAATTGGGAACCTGGCTCTGATACCAATTGTTATAATCACAATGACACCGAGAGGGGGGGTGAATCAGATGTGTTCTTTAAAAACTTAAAAGCAATTTAGACTTTTAAATAAACAATAGTAGATTAAAACAAAAATAATAAAAGTACTAAGAGCATCACACATAACACGACATTTTAACGAGGTTCACCGATGTGGCTACTCCTCAAAAAGGACTGCTTGGACTACCATCCAAATCCAATCAAATGCAAAGCTCCAACTTTACATAATCATTCACTAGCACCAACTGGTAAGAGGCACCAACCCCTAAGTTTTATCTACTACAACAGAATGGAGCACCAACTCCAATTTTTCCAGCACCAACTGGAAAGAGGCACCAACCCCCTTTTCAAGCTACAACTTGAAGATAATAATAAAAATTGCAGAATGTAAACTTTCACCTCAATTATCACGATCTACTGTTTTTCTGCGATCTGCTGCTTGTCGGCATTTGACTGCTGCTGTGAAAAATGATTCGCACTTTTTCAACCACTCCTCTATATCTCTCCGTGTTCTCTACTGCAACTTCATAGAAATATCACTTCTACAGCCAGCACACTGTCATTTCACACTCGGAACACAACTTCTGCATACCGCGTTCTTATCTTCTCTTCGCACCACTCACACTGCTGCACCCGAACTTCATACACATATATCACATCACGCTCCCTCTTCAACCTTGCAACAGTCCCGCATTTTTATAGAAGAGAATATCCCATCAAAACATTCTCAAACACGTCAGCTGCAACCCTAATTAGGTCAACATGAAACCCTAGAATTTTTTGGTTGCTTAACCTTGCTTTGTCAGCAGGAAACCCTAATTGATCCGTTGCAAAACCCTAGCAACGTCGGCTTTGAAAACAAGCCGGTGAAAAGCTTTAATTTAATTTTAAAATATTAATTTAAATTTTAAATAAATAAATAAAATTTAAACTGGATATTTAAAATTAAATATCTTCATCATCGGATCACCTTTTTCAACAAAACGAAGAGCTAACTTGGGTTTTAAGAAAAACCCATTTCAAAACTCCTGACCATGGATTTAAACAAAACCTATAATTTAGTCTGCCTTGGTTTTCACAAAAACCCTTCCGCTCTTTGACATCAATGACAACATCAACACTTGAGCAAGGGCAATGTACCCAAGGTACCCAAAATTTCCAACAATAAGGCAATAATGATGATGTCCTATCCATCCCTCAAAGTGTAAACTATAGGATCAAAATGACATCTCAAAAATCTAGAGGATAGAAAAAATAATCCATATTCTCATACCAATCCCTTAGGGCCTATTTGAGGCCATAAATTGATCTCACTAATCTGCACACCAATGAAGAATCCTAGACAAATACTAGAGGATGCTCTATATAAATCTCTTCTTGAAAATATCCATGCAAGAAGGTATTCTTCACGCTCATCTGGTAAAATGACCAACCCTATGATGCAACAATAGAGAGTATAAGACAAATATAATAAAACTTCATGATAGGGGTAAACATATCAAATTAATCAACCCTCTCAATCTACAAAAAATTCTTTGCCATAATTCGAGACTTGTACCTATGAATGGACCCATCCATTACATATTTGGTGTGATACACTCATTTTCATCTAACTATTTTTCTTCCTTTTTGAAGAATAACTAAATCCCAAGTATGATTCTTCTTTAAGTAAGAATACTCATTATTCATGGCATCGTTCCACTCTTGAATTCCATGGGCCTCATCAAACCTCTATGTATTAATAGAAATTGGCTAAAAAATAAGACCCATATCGAAAGTAGAAGTATGCCTTGATGGTAGGATACCTTCAATGAAAGGTGTTGCCTCCTCAATTATAGTTCGAGCCCATATAGGAATTGGGGTAGCATGTGTAGGAGCCTCTGCAACTATCTCAACAATGTCCTCATACTAACCGTGATCATAATCAAAACAACCATCTTCAAAGTGAAAAGTAGATGAGGATGGAGAAGGAGTAGAAAGAGTGGGCTTAGTTGGAGAATAATGCTCATCAAATTGGATATGAGTTCAAAAAATAAATTCATGTGTATCTAGATCTAGTAATCTATAAGTCCTCATATCCTAAAAATAGCGAAATAAAATGAGTGGCTTACTCTTTATATCCAAAGTTATCATTTTATTCATTGTAACATGAGCCCATTCTTGACTCCCAAAAAAATGAAAATAAGAAACATTAGGCTTGGTATTTGTCCAAGCCTCCTCTATAGTCATTTTCTCGATATCTTGATGAGGTGTGTGAATGTAATTTGCATAATAGACTGCTAGGCCAAAACTTGGGAGGTAAATCTTGTGAGTTCATCATACAATTTGCTATTTCCTTGAGTTTTCTATTTTTCCTCTTAGCTACACCATTTTTTTGTGGTGTATGTGTTATAGAGTATTGATGTAAAATCCCCTAACCAAAAAATTTAAAACTCCCTACTAAAATAATCCCCCTCATTATCTATGCAAAGCTTCTTAATGCAACTCGAATATTGATTCTCAACAATGTTCTTAAAGAATTTAAATTTGGCAAAAACTTTACTCTTTAACTTGAGAAAATATACCCAATTTCTCCTTGATAAATCATCAATAGAGGTGAGTGCATACTTAGCTCCCAAAAAAGGAGTGGAAAAAAACATCAAGTCACTGTGCACTAACTCAAGACGGGAAGCTCTCTTGGACTTACCTTTGGGAAAAGGATCTTGATTTTTTTTCCAAGTACACAACCTAGACAAAATTTATCAATACAAGATAACTTAGGTAATCCAATGACCATATCATGAGTGCTTAAATCCTTCAAATATATGTAATTGAGATGGCCAAATATCTCATGGAAAACCTTACTTTCTAAATCTGCACGAGCCACAAAACAAGTAGCTCCAAGTGAAGAATCAAAACCTTCAAAGTGATAAAGATGTGATCTATGGTCAACAAATCCTTGTGCAACAATAGACTATGGGTCACTTAAATCCATAATCTCAACTCCTTGAGGTGTAAACAACATAGTTTTGTCCTCGCTAAAATATCAAATTTGGTAAATGAAGAGCAAATTGGTGGAAATGTTTGGAACATAAAAAATATTCTTAATGCATCCACCATCAAGCTGTATGTCACCTTTTCCCTTAACTTAAATGAAATAAGAATCTCCAACGTCAATGCAAGATGTAGAAGTAAAACACAAGGTGGAAAATGACTCCCTAGATGAAGTCATGTGATGATTCACTCCAGAATACAAAATCTAATCCTCATAAATAGCCTTAGATGATTCCCCAAAACCATTCAATACCTTGCCCTTACCTTTTTAAGGAGTTAAGGATAATTCTTTATTCATAAAGTATTTATCTAAGTCTTGTAATTTTTTCCAACACTTTTCATTGGAATGACCATTGACTCCACAATATGAACAAGTAACATTTGTTATATTTTTTATTTTGGACATCTTAGGTTTACTATTGGAATATTTGGAGGATTAGTCTTTTTTATTTGAATCTTTGGTACTTTTATGAAATGAAGGAAAAGAGGAAGGATTAGGTTGAGACTTAGACTTGGAAAGTCCCTTTCCTTTAGAAGTGGAAGTGAAGGATGCAATAAATACCTTATGTAAGGAGGTGTAATTCTTAGAGTTAAGAACTTTGGATTATTGCCTCAAAATATTGGCACATAACTTCTCAAAAGTAGGCATTTTGTGATCAAAAACCATGGAATCCATATTAGAAAAAATAGATAGGCAAATATATGAAATGGACTCATAAGTTTTGATAAGATCATGAAAGTACATTCTTCATATATTTTAGTTTTTCACTACCCTTTAAAATTATGACCAAGGAATGAAATTTAGTGATAAAATCACCTATAGATGGAAAATCATCTAGATTGAGAGCACTAAGTTTAGCATCAAGATGTAAAAATATCAAAGTGTCCACTTGCCCAAATAGCTTCTCAAGATTCTCCCATATTTGAAAATAAGTGTTACAATAATTAATATGAAATAATAGATTTTCATTCGCATGCATCCTAACTAATCCCTTAAATTCATCCATTTTACAATCACAAACAAACTTATGATACTCTTTTGTAATTTTAGGTAGCTCTTCTTGCATTAATATTGATAACCCTTTAGATTTAAAAAGTGTCATTATGTGTGGCTTCCATATGTGATAATTATGTGATTTAAGTGGCTCAAAATACTCTAAACCCAATTTTCAAACACAAGAAATAAATTGCAATATCCACAAAGATGGTGTTCAAATCGATACCAAGACACCCCACCCAAAAGATTTTTATTCAATGCTTATATAAAGAAGAGCCCCCAAAAATCAAATGCCTTTAAAATTTAGGTGTTATAAAGAATATATTATTATATTTGATTTTTTAAAATCACTAAAATTTTGCAGATCTGAAAAGAAAAAAAGAGTAACAAATTCACAAAATAATTTTTTTACAATGTTGCTTTCAAATACATAGAACTGCCAGTGAAGTATTTTTTAACGTATTTTTAGAAAACTCTGTTAGTAACTTAAATGCATATGTGAGATTGAAATTTTGAAAGATTCCATTGAAGTAGATAAGTTATAGATCTTGGAAACCTAGAAGTAGTTTCAGATATTGTAGAAAACCAGATATTTCATAGATTGTGTGCAGGAAAAAACTTGCATACAAAAAAACATCTATAGATGACAATGTCCTCTAGTGGTCAAAATTTTTTGGTGGTGATTTTGGATCAATGGTGGTTAGGTGAATAGTTTCATGGGTGGTTCTACAACTATTAAAACAACCCACCAAAAAACTCCAAAATAAATTCTAAAAAATAGAACTTTTTTATCATTCATTGTGGTCAAAGGGGTCAACCAAGATGCAATGAAGGGATAAAAAATATATAGAAGCTCTTCAAAAAATAATAGAAGAGAAAAAATATCAATTTTCACCTTCTAGGGCTTAGAAACCTCCAATATCCAACTGCAAAACCTTCAACATGATTTGGCTACACAAACCTCAACAATGGATGTTTCCAATAGTTCTCAAAGCTCTAATAGCATGAAAGGAATGATGGAAAAATGAAAAACACCGAACCAAGTCACAAGGATCAAGGGGTTGAAGCAAAAACACATCAACCAAAATAGAGAGATTGAAAAATAGAATTAAGATAATGGAAGTTAACATAAAATTTTCAATATCATATCATCTATCAAAATTGATTTTGAATACAATGGAGAAGCCTCACTTAAATAGGCAAGGAAGATCCACCACAACCATAGGATCAACAAAGATATAGGTATCAATATCCATCGTATAAATAGGGAGGTGTGATATTATCCATGGAGAAAATATCTCAACCCTCCAAATGTAATCAATAAGTGTAACTCCCTAGGAATGCCAAATATCCCCATATCTAAATAAGATAAAAATAAATATCCATACATATAGTGGGTGGGTAAAAATAAACTAAGCTAATATAAAAGTAAAGTACCAAGTGAGCATGAGCTATAGTCTAAAAACATACTCTAATAATGCATGTGCATGCATACACACGAACATGCATATTATAAAATGTGTAGATTTATATAGTGTATTCTTGTGGTAGCATGGTGGATAGATGTTCTCTTCAAGCACATCAAAACTTTTGGTATGTTATATATATTCTAATTATAATAATTTAATAATTGTATATCTTATAAATTCTCTCTAATTATAATATTGTAGGATTTGGGTCCCACCAGGTGTGTCAAAAATCACTTGGTCTAAAATCCAACAAAGTGGATGAGTTAATCCCTCAAGACCTCAACCAAGATTGAATACCTCAAAACCAAGGGTCTCTAAGTCAACCTTTGAAGAAGGTTGGATCCTATGTTCTTATATAATCTATCTAAATGGGGGGTTGTAGAATAAGTAAGAAAGGAAAAAAGGTTAGAAGGCTAAGTTTAAAGTGGTACGGATTTAGCAACATCAAGATACAATGCAAAGAGTCTCACAATCTAAAATTAAACTAAACTACATAATAGACCAGCTTACTTTCCTTGTGATTTTAAACAATTAAACATGAAGAAATTTACCATTGTTAAGTCATTCCAAAACTACAACAATAAATCCAAGGAGAAATATAGAATGTAAAATAACTATAATAGAATTATCCATTCCTAGATTTAACATAAATTCTTAACTACTCAGTAAGACATACATACATGTTTTGCAAAATAATTGAGGAAGGGGATAGGAATCAATTTAATACTAATTCAAAAGGTGTATAGCCTCAATAAATATAATTATAACACTTGTAAATATCAAAGCGACAACCATGAGAATGGCTTACATTCTAGTATATATAGATTTAAAAATTCATTCAATTATCTAATCATGATTGCCTACAAAGGATATTATAGCTACAGGCCTATCAAAATAGGCATACAGAGTGGTTGTCACACTCAAACCAACTATTCTTAATTACTTAAAGTTTGTTGATTGTTATGGTGTATATTTTATTGCAAGGCTTGCTTACATGCTATATAATTGGATTGTAATTACATGAAATCGTTCCACTCATTTCTATTATGCATAGCCAACTAAGTAGGGGTGGATGTGTGATGAATAAGACCTTGTCCATTGATATATTTTAAAAGTATTAATTCCTAGTGGTTATTTGGCATGTTTTATTATGATGATTAGGATTATTCTAGATGATTTATAGAGTATTTGGTAGTCTAAAGGTATATTGCTTATTGTTAGGTGATCGCATTAGCTAAGCATTGCTTCCTTTATTGCTTTTTCATGGTGAGATTTGTATTTTTTTGTTGGGTGTCGAACATTTATTTATCTTATAATGATGTAAAAATTTGAAGAATCTAGTAGCTTTGGCTCACAATATTGAATGTCAAGAGTCTTTGATTTGGATTTTGATGCTTTGTTATCTATTTGGCTTGCTAGGTATTCTAGATTTTGATGATAACATCATTACTTTTTTAGTCTGACAATTCTAGAAGTCTTGCAAGTTATAACATTGGATGTCAAATATCAAGTTAAATTATTTAGAATGTTTATTGATTAGCATTGCTTTAATAATGTATCAAATATTTTATGCTACTTTGTTGAAATCATCACTACTATCTATCTGACTTTATTCTTTTTAATTTTTCTTTGATACCAGGTATTGGTTACAAAATATTGTGCTTTGCTTTTGATCCTTATATCATACACTGGGTTTTATAGTCTTTCTACTAACATCAGCTTCTCAAATGTCTAGAAAGTTTTCTTAATATCTTCATTCTACTTTTCCAAATTCAATGCCTTATCATTTGTTACCATTCAATATAATTTTACCTATTGCTTTACCACTTGCTTTACTTATTTTCACATTTGGTCTACTTTATATCATCCTTTCTTATTTGAATATATCATAAAAAATTTATCTAGGGTTATCATGGTTACCTTCTATGTTGTTGCATGCTCATTATTATGCCACTGCCTTAACAAAATATACATGGTTTAAACCATACCACATAGTTAATGTAGATAATGAAATTTACCTACATTATTTGCCACTTTTAGGGAATTTTGGTTGTAAAATTGAAAAGTTAGTATGTATTATTTATGGAATAGTAGAGATTTGAGAGGTAATGGAGGTTAAAGATAATATTATTGTATATAATAAAAATGGATAGAGTAAAACATTAAAGTTATGGAGAACAAAGTGACTTAGAGAAGGGGGGTGATGGAGTCAATATGGATATGTAATAGAGGTTGATGTATTCTACAGATACAATAGGTCTTCTAAAATATACCTTAAAATAGGTGTTGATGTTGATTCAATCTCATTCACCTATAAAATGTAAGGCATTTATAGCATGCAGAGGAAGAAAAGTACTAGAGGAAGATAAGGATGAGGTTCATGAACACTTAGAAGGGAAGGGAGATGACTAGGGAGGTGAAGGGTGTTGGAAAATGGGAAGTGAATGATAAATGGTAAGAAATAAATAATTGTAGAAAATGGAGGTGTTTATGCTAGTGGTGAGATATATATGGAAATAGGGTGTAAATTTGTGAAGACAAGGTGAATTTTGGTAAGAAAGAAAAAGAAGAGAATATGGAGATACCTAAGTGCAAGCACATCTAGCAAAATTGAAAACTTCTTGAGCATATTTTTCTATAACTAAACACTACTTCATATCTTGAGCAATATATTTAGGTGAATGTTCACTTATGTAGATTACCTTAGGCAAATATTCTAGGTGCTCACATGCTTGTTTTCTTTTCTTATTTTCTTCTTTGTAAATTTGTACATATGACATGCTCTATTTTAGTGGACTCCATTCAAATATTCATTCCTTCAATAGAACATATGGCTGCTCATAATGGTTGTAGAACTATATGCATTAGAAGACCTTATGCATCCTTTTATATCTATTTTAAAGTAGGTGACAACTGGATCCTTCATTGAATTGGCTTTTGTCAATGTTTGCACTAATTTATCTAATCTCATCATCTATGTGATCACTTTGGTTTCTTTGTTTCTTATTTTATTTAGCCAATCATTGATTTATTCCACAACACTCATTAATACAATATGTTCTTGCTTTCATAACCTTGGTGCAACATATGGATCTTAACTTGGCATGATGTTTACATTTCAACAACGTGCTTCCAAGCACCATATGTACTCAAATTACACATGTCAATGTGCTACATGATGTTATCTTGTCAATATTTTATACTAGCCTTTAACATGAGGATACTGAGAGCATTGATTACCACAACTGTGACACATGACTATAGTCACTCATGAAGGGTGACTTGAGATAACTTTTCCATTGGGTTATGGAGTTAAAAATATGGGAGAAAGGGAGGAAGTTATGAAGTGTGAATGATTCATATGAGAAGAATGTGGATATGGTGATAAGTGAAGAAGAATAGGAAAGATAAGAGATTCATACCTACATATTACATGTTTTAGACCTTTCTTGTTATATTTAGTCATTCTTGTGTATTTGCTCAAGTGTTTGCTCTAAATTTGAACTATCTTGGTATTTTCTTTGTTGGTATCAAAAATAAAGATAATAATAAAGGTGAAGCATCTCCATTTTTCAAATTATTTCTTCAAATTATTTCTTCTCTTATCCTAGGTTTCATCTTAGCAAACCTTTATGAATTGAAGAGTGGTTTGGAATAATCCTCGTAGTTGGTTAGGAATATTGAGAAATAAGGGTGTGTAGACTTACTGACCCATCAGATCATTTGAATCCAAGACTTTCTTCTTTATCTCCCTTTCCTATGAACCCCACTTGCTCAATAACATCAAAATATACTTGAGAAATGATGAGAATAATAGACCAAGAGGATGTGGCTACTGCTATTGAAATCCATCATAGGACAAGAATAATGCTAACATTGTCAATATAGGAACAATCCCATAAAACATCAAGATAATATTAGCTAACACCACATTGGTTTCAGCTAACATCAAGATGGTTTTTGGACTTGCATTATTTTTAATTCTAGATTTAGCTAACACCAGGAAGTCTATGATCAATAATTTTCTTTCAATATTATTTTACCTCTCCTAGGTGCAAATATTTTTAGACTTGATTTCAAATTTTGACAAGAAAACTTCATTATTTTTATTACTAACTCGTATCCACCATAGACCCTCAGGATGAAATTCTTCCTCAATAATGAGTGGCTATTATGAAGAAAGTTACATTTTATAGGATATTTTATTTACAATGTTTTTATTCTAGCTCATACTACTAATTCTAAATATGTAAATATCCAAGAAGCAACATCTCCTTCTAAACTTGTATTGTAGCATGTGATACACCTCGCATGTTTCAAAAATTTATTTGTTATCATTTTTGACTAACTTATTATTTCAGTTGATAAACAACTTTTATTTACTTCTAAGCCTATTTACAAAAACTTGTGGTGTATATTTGTATGCTAGTTGTGCCTAGTCCCTTATATATTGCATCAAAATCTATAGTGACGCAACTAGATAGTGCTAAATATGTGATTTTACCTCTAATATTAACTTTGGCAGTTGTAGCTCATATTGATAAGATTTTACCACTAGCTTGACTTTGAACCTTTGTCGACTTCCCAGAATTCTAGAAATATGGTATTGAGAATTAGTACCAATGCCTTTTATTTATTGATTGAATGATCAATTATCGTCTCAATCCATATTGGTCTATGTAGCACATCCCATATTAGCTAGAGATATTCAAGTCAAAGACTAGCTATCACTCAACAATACAATTTAGAACACCCTTGAGAAGAGTTCCCTCTCCCTTTTGGTTGTCCTATAATATATAGATTTAATTATTGGAGAATGTGACTTGACAAATGATGAAACAAAGCATAGTTTTCTACAAATTGTGCCAAGTACCTATGTGTGACAACCAATATGGATTAAGGCCACTCAGGATATATTCATAACTGATTGATTCTTGCTTAGTTTTTTATCAATTATTTATTTCTATTTCATCCAAATGTATGCTCCTTGTCGATTAATAATTTCCAATGTTATAGGGCTAGAGATTTTTAGACTAAAACCAAACAAATTATTAATATAAGGAATAATTATTTGGTATTATACCAGATTTTCTCCTATTTTTTATAATAAATACCTAGATAAGCTTATACTAAATATCAATTGCAAATAAGTGACTACCACATCTTGAATTGTTGCTAGGTCTAGAAACCTATGCAAAAAAATTGGGATTCTTTTGATGACTCCTACCTTTCGGATTGTTACTCATTTAATCCACAATACATTATAATTAATTTTGTTATATTTTATGCCCATAGCATCATAGACTACTCGAGGCATGATGGAGATATTGGTTTCCAAATCGACTATACAATTGTGTAGCAACCATCCTTCTAAGCACATAGACAAGTAAAAGGGGTAGAAAAAACTTTACCTAAGCCAATTGATGGCTATATTTAGGCTAGTTTGCTTTACATCAAGTTAAACTTTGGGCCATGCAAAGTTGTTTCAACTAAATGTATATTTTTAGACACCAATTAATCTTCCTTCGGTTGTTTGGCTTTTATGATTGTGTTACTTTACAGTATATTGTTTTTCTTGCCCACCTTATTGGCTATTCTTCCATAAACATTTACCACATCCTTCTTTTGGGATCTTGTTATGGCTAGATAATATAATTTTTGGTAAGCTTATTTTTATTGACAATGTAAGCATAATAATTTCATACTACATTGATTCATACATATCCTTGGCCTTTCCCCTTTTTTATTTGGTTAATTTTCCTTTTGCTCCATTTCATACTTGATATTCTCTATGTTTTGAGAAAAAGATTGCTTTTCATGTTCATCCCTTCTTATATCTGAGTCATTTGGAAATTTTTTTTATCATTTTTATGTTGTAGGTGATTGAGTATTATGAGAGCTACAACTTCCTTTGGATATGGATTTACACCTATAATTGGATTCAATAGATAGCTTCCATTGTCATGATCTTTGGCTATTGAACTTTAAAGCTGACCCAAGCTAAAACCTACCTCCTACTATTCCTTATTTGTGTATTCACAATTTCTCATACACAATTTATACATATAATCAACTTTATTTTTAGAGGAGATTACCCTTTTAGCATCTCTATTGTATTATATTTCATGGGATTGATTCTTGATTTCCACTAGCTCTTTTATATTTTGAAAAACTTTCATTATTTATTGAGCTATATAAGTTGTTGATAAATTCTTTGTGTGGATTTTATTCTTTGAATAATAATATGAAGTCATTGTACTTATCGGATTTAGTTATGGAAACCATAGACTCATCAAAGGTATTTGTGGCTCCATTTGATGTAGTTATGGGGAACCCATCAATAGCTCTAGGGGGAAGTATTTCTATAGATATTAATAGGTTCTTAGATTTAATGGCAACATAAAAAATCTAAGAAAAATTTCTCTCATTATACTCCTAGATTTATAGGCACAAATATAGGTTTAAGAATTAGTCTAGTACATATAGACCTATGCTTGATATGGTCATAACTCCTTGGAAATCTTATCCCACAACATTTTTAACTTGATATTTAAATATAGGAGCCTCTCTAGAGGATGTCTTTTGATATATGAAAATTGTGTGAGAAATATAAAGACATCATTTGAATCATCAAATACTAGTATCAGAGGTTCAACTAGGTCTACCCAAGACTTCATGCTACTATCGTCGAAATATGTATACCATTGTAGTGATTTTCCTTGGATAGATTGAGCTATAATTTTGATCATTACATCCTCAAATTTAATATTGTAGATGATAGCTAAAGTTGTAACATATTGGAAATGTTCATAAGGATTCTTCCCATTATCATCATAAGCAGGAATAATTTTCAATACGTTGGTTGGAATTTCATAAAAACCAAAAGGTTGAGCAATTTGGCATTATTCTAGGCTAGAAAAACTTGTCCTACCATAGCTCTAAAATATTTTCTAATGTATTAATGGGTACATCTAGTTGGCACTTAGTGCACTATGTAGGATTTTCAACATTTTTACCATTTGATTTGAAGTGTACTTTTTCCAGCAAAGTTGTTAGTTTTTTAGAATTTTTAGATTAATGGAGTCACCAGGTGAATATACAGTCTCCATAAGTGAGGTCAAGTCTATTCACTAAAATATTGAATCCTTTGGATGATTGAAACATGATATGTGAAATCCCATCCCATTAGGTATGCTAAAAAATTCTTGGTAACATGGTGGGTAGATGTTCTCTTAAAGTATGCCAAAACTCTTGGTATATTAGATAGATTTTGAGTGTTTGAATTGGATCATTGTATGTATTATAAATGTTACCTAATAAAGTGATTGTAGTATTTGAGTTCCACTAGGTATGCCAAAAAATATTTGTTCGAAATCCACCTAAGTGGATGAGTTGTTCCCTCAAGACCTTGTCTAACATTGGATGCCTCCAAAGTAGGGGTCTCTAAGTCAACCTCCAAATATGGTCAGCTCCTATGTGCCTAGATAATATAACTAAATGGGGGATTGTAGACTAAATAAATGGAAAAGGGTTAAAAGGATAAGCTAAAAGTGGTACGGATTCAAGAACATCATGAGACACAGTGTAGAGAGTCTCACAATCCAAACTAGACTAAACAACCTAACATACTAGCATACTTTCCTTATGCTTTTAAATAATTAAACATGAATAAATCTTAGTATTGCTAAGTCATTCTAGAACTATAATGATAAATCTAGGAAGAAATATAGAATGCAGAATAACTGTAACAAAATGATGTATTCCTAGTTTTAATAGAAATGCTTAACTACTTATTAAGACACACATACATGTTTTACAAAATAATTAAGCAAGAAGCCAAACATCGATCCAATTTTTATTCAAAGGGTATATAGCCTCAATAAATATAGTTATGCCAATTGTAAAAACCAAAGAGCTAACCATTAGAATGGCTTACATTCTTGTATATATATTTACAAATACGTTCAATTATCTAATCATGATTGCCTACATAGCATATTACAAGCCTATCAAAGCAGGTGTGGATAGTGGTTGTCACACTCAAGTTAGTCATGCTTAACTTATTCAAGCATACTTTGGTAACATGTGTAGTATATATTTCATTGTAAAGCTAGCTCACATGTTGCGTCATTGAATTCTAACCATCTTATGATGATCCACTCCTTTATGTTACACATAGCCAAATGAGTAAGGGAAAATATTTGATGGAAAAGTTCTTCAACCATTGAGATATTGTAACAATATTGATGCATGGTGGCCACTTGGCATGCATGCTTTTGCTGATTTGGATGATTCTGGATGATTGGTATAGTAGTAAGCAATGTCAACGTGTATTGTTTATTTTTAGGTGATCGTCTTAGCTGAGCATTTTTTCCTTTGTTTATTATTCATGTTGGGCTCTACACTTTTATTTGTTAGGTGAAAAATATTCTTTTCTCTTATGATGACATAAAAATTTGAAGAATTTTGTAGCTATGGCTCACAGTACTAAATGTTGAGTGTATTTATTTTGGGCTTTGATGCTTTATTGTCAAACCCCTTCATAGATTTATTTTTCATCCAAAATTATATTTTGCTTGTCAGGTATTTTAGTTTTTGATGATGGTATTATCACCTTTTCATTCTAATGCTTCTATAAGCTTTGCAATTTATAATATCATATGTCAGATACCAGGTTCAATGTCTTAGAATATTTCTTTCTTAGCATTGCTTTAACGCTACATCAAACATTTTATGATTCTTTGTTGACATCATCACTATTTTTCCATTTGGCTTCATTCAATTATTTTTTTATTCAATTATATGGATCATGTACCATAATATTTTTTTTATTAGTATTTGTGGAAAACATCCCAAAAGGGATGCCACTTTTGGGTAAGACCCAAGAAGGTAGGGGTATTTATTCCACAAAAAAACACCCAGGACTCGAACCTGACCTACCACCTTTGACATACTCAAGGAGCAAACAAACACAAATATTTAAAAAAAAAAATAACAATAAAAATAATAAAATAAAAAACATGCTCCTTGAGTATGTCAAAGAGAAAAACACAACCAAACACACACACACAATAAGATAAAAAACCAAAACATGAACCACATAGAAAAAAAACAAGAATAACATAACAAAACATAAACATGACAAAAACAATAAAATAAAAAATAAAATAAAAAATAGCCAACAACAGAAAAAAAATAAAAACAAAAAACATAGAAAACACACATAAAAACACAAATTAACTCAAACAAACAAAAACACAAGAACAAGAACGACAAACAGAAGAACAAAACTAAAAATTATAAAAAAACACAACACAAAAAAAACACAAGAACAACAAAAAACAACTCAAAGAACACAAAAACAAAACAAAACAAAAGAACACACACAACTTAAAAAACTAAAGAAAAAAACAAAAAAATAAAAAAGAAAAAAAATTGAACAGAACAATGACCTTTCTAGAACATAAGACTATTAATGCAATAATCAATAGAGAAAACAAAATAAAGAATAGTTTGAGCCATGGAACTAAAATAACCTGATCGAACCAAAGAAAAGCAAAAATAAAGCAAGAAGAAACTAGGTACCTTCAGAACTAAAGCCATCCAAATAAATGATAGAAAGAAGAGCTTCCCTAATTTGCGAAGCCCACCATCTAGGAGGGTGGCCATAACAAGTAAGATCACCTTTGTCCAAAGCCCAATTAGCTAAAGCATCAACACTTATTTTGATCTGTGACCACATGGTTGTAATCAACTTTCAAAAATCCCATCTAGATTAATTGAGTCTTCTCAATAATTCTTTTTATTCTTCAATCAACCTTATGATTATTAGGATTCTTCAAAAGATTAATCATGAGTTGAGAGTTAGACTCAACTAACACCTTTTACCATCCCACCTTAGTAGCCTCTTGAAGGTCTATGAGGATACCATACCCCTCAACAAGGTTATTGGAAACAATACCCAAATTCTTAGCAAAAGTAAAAACCAAGGAGCCATTTGAAAGTCTACCAATTTCTCCCACACTGGCTTTTCTAGGGTTCCCTCTAAAGGCTCCATCAGTATTGAAATTTCCAAAAGTCCTTAGGAGGAGGTTGTAAATTTCTTGTCCTATTCATATTACAAATACTCACATTTTCTTTAATATGGTTGCCCTTAGAAGATTTAATATTCAATATTTACATCACTTGATCCCATATTTTGTGGGAGTTTTTGGGGTGATTAAGGATTTGATGGACTAATTATAATAAGTTGGCTATGGTATTTTTCCAAATATAGTGAATATCCTTCCTATATTGATTAAAAATTTGGTTGTTCCTTTCATTCCAGATATTCCAAAGAATAATGGTAGAACCCATCCAAACCTGCCTAATAAAATTATCAAAACCCTCTTCTTTAGACCAATCCCTCAAAAGCTGTTCAAAAGTAAACAATTTGTACCATTGTAAGCCAAGTAAAGTGGCCATTATCCTCCATAGCTCATAGGATAAAGTACACTCAATAAAAATATGGTTGAGAGTTTCTACATTATCTTCACACATTTCACATCTAAAAGGGCCATGAAAACCATACTTCATAAGTTGCTCACCAGTAAGCACCCTACGATGCAATAAAAGCCAAGTAAATAACCTCACCTTAGGCCAAATATTTTGAGCCCACAACTGAGAAAATATGTCAGAATATTGGTTTAGATTATTATGGCATAAAGTCAAATAACCTTGAGAAACTGAATACTCGCCCTTAGTAGTGTTGTTCTATCCAAAACAATCATTTTCATGGGACCAAGAGAGAGATCTCATATGAAGGATGCCTTGGATATCTTGTCTTTACCTTTTTGGGATTTGAATAGGCCAATAATCAATAGGGATCCAATATCTACCAACCTTTGAATTACCAGTATGGTACCGATAGTAATTAACCACCTTTATCAAGTTAGCTCGATGAAACTCCTACATCCAAGGTCTCTAATCGGGAAATTGAGTTATCAAAGGCTTGTGACCATCTCAAGAATCTATCCAAAAATTTTCTTGTTGACCATTATGAATGATCCAAAATAAATTTTTTTAATCAAATCCTCACCATTCTTAAGAACTGCTAAAATGGGAGAACCTTTGGTGGGAAGTTGATAGCGAACAAGGTCTTCAAAACTTTTGTTCTCAGTATATTTTACACAGATATTATTAGCCCAAAGAGCATTGGGGTTATGCAACATTCTCCTTAGTAGCTAAAGCTTTGTTGTTATTAATAGAATACCAGAATCCTAATCCCCCTTCATTCTTAGGAAGACATCAAGTGTCCCATTTCACCAAGGCCCATTTTATTTTCTCCTTAGTACCTCTCCAAAGGAATCAATGACTGATTTGATATAGTTCTCGAAGAATAGCCTTTGGGATATTCAACACAGAGGAAACATAAATATGAATAGCTTGAAGGACTAATTTTACCAAGGTGATTCTACCCCTAGAAGAAAACCACTTGTTGGTCCACTTTCCAAATTTCTTCTTGACTTTGTCCAACAACCAATTCCAATCTATATTTTTTTGCCTTTGAATATTGATGGAAATACCTAAATAAGTGATCATAAGGGATGTATTATTATATATTAATTTATCCAAGACCATGGATTCCTGTCTGGCATAGCAGTGAAAGAAAATAAATTTAGTTTTATCTTCATTGATCAACTACCCAATAGCCTTAGAAAAATAGCTAACGACTTGCTTAATATTAGAAGCTTCCTTAACTGTATCTTTACCTAAAATAGTAGAGTCATCCACAAATTGAATATGAGAGATACGTCTAGCTCCATGAGAAATGGTAACTCGATCAAGGGTTTTGTTTTCCCTCTTTTTGGTTATAGTCCTACCCAAGCATTCAACGAGAATGATGAATAAATAAGGGGATAGCAGGTCACCTTGCCTAATACCTATAGAAGTAGGGAATGAATGAGAATGTCTACCATTGATAAGAACTAAGCATGAAACTAAAGAGATACATCCCATAATCCAATCCATCCAATCCTTAGAGAAACCAAATTGCCTCAAAATTTTAATAAGGAAGTGCTAATCCACTCTATCATAAGATTTGGACAAGTCTAACCGAATGAACATGGAAGGATATTTTTGCATATCCATGGAATGGATGGCTTCTTGAGAAAGAAATAGCTCATCTACTATTTGAAACCCTTTCACATAACCCACTTGCTCAGGGGAAATAATCTTATGCAAAAGAGGCTTCAACCTTTCATCCATGATTTTAGTAATTATTTTGAGAAGAACATTACATAAAACAATAGGTCTAAAAGTTGATATGTGATCAACATTTTGAGATTTTGGAAAAAGAGTAATATAAGTTTTATTGATAACATTCAAAATTTCTTTGGCTTTCCTGGCTTCTTCCACCACCTCTAATAAATCAACATGAAGGATATCCCAGAACTCTTGATAGAACTCAATGGGAAGACCATTAGGACCTGGGGTTTTCCATTTTTGCATTTTAAAATCTACCTATTGAAGTTCATTGATAGTAATAGGAACAATCAAAATATAGTTCTCCTAAGAAGTGATAAGAGAAGGGATTGCTTGAAGAACATTTTGTTGAGAAGCTAAGTCAAGAGGAGTAGCAACAAAAATATTGGAAAAGTAATTGACAATAATAGAGTTCATGCCATCCCAAGTATAGACAACATATCCAGAATCTAATTTTAGGGAAGAAATAAAGTTGTGAGATCTTCGAGCTAGAAGATATTTGTGGAAGAAATTTGTGTTTTGATATTTTTTTTGAGCCATTAAATTCTAGATTTTTGCTTCCATAAGAATTATTTTTTTTTCCATTCCTCTAAATGAGTTGTGAGTTTAATTTCATCTGCACTTCTATTCTCTGTGAGGCCATCTAAATGTATTTTATTATTCTAATTTTTAAGTTGAGCAATAACTTCATGTTGTTTTATGAACATCCCCAAACTCCTTCGAGTTCCAAGTCTTGATTTTAGATTTAATGTATTGCAGTATTTTGGCAAAATATAACATCTTAGTCCGATGCCTAGCTTACATTATTTCCACCATTGCTGCAAAAAAGGTCTAAAGGAACTGCCTCTGAGCCACATTAATTGAAAATGAAAAGGAGATAAAATCACATCGGTTTTCCATGTTTACACCATTACTGACCAGTGATCCAAACCAACATTATTAAGAGTCTTCACTTTAGGAATGTGACCATGGATTAAGAAATTTTTAGAGAGCAAAAACATATCCAGTATATCCATTATAAAAGCTAAGCCTTGCATTATGTTAGACCAAGTCATAAGACCATTATCTGGTTGGATGTCCAAAAGATGTAGGTTTGCAATATATTCATTGATGAGGTTAGTGCTTTTGTCTAAATTTATATTTTCCCCCATTTTCTCATCCATAGAGAGGATGGTATTGAAATCTCCTCTGATCAAGATTCAAGCTTTAGGAAAATGAGAGATAATATGAGTTATATCCTTCCACTGTCTTCCTTTTTCTTCCAATGTAGTCAGAGCATAATTTGGTTGGAATGTCTACTTTGAATAGCTATAGCCAACAGATCCCAACTACCAATCATATGGTGAATAACTATCTCTTTTGGGTCTCAAAGACAAGCAATGCCACCAGAAGTCCCCTAGGAACTGAGGAAAACCACTTTTCCAGCTAGCCAAATTTTATTGGCAATTGAGTCCATATCCTCCATTGACATCTTTGTTTCTTGAAGGAAAAAAAAATGTAGATGATTTATCTGAATCATTATTCTAATTTATTTTTGTTTTGAAAGACTCCCTTTGAGTCCTCTAATATTCCAAGTGATGGTCTTCATTAACCCAAGGCTAAAAAAGTTTGGAAGGGCATTAATCTTACCTTCCTCTACAAGCTTTCACCTTATTTTACCATATGATATTGATTGGTCTTGCAACCTGCTTTTTTATTAGAATAAATCTTCAATTTTTTTCCCCTGTTTCTTGACTTACTCTAATTGAATATGAGATGGCTTCTAACCTTGAAGAATGCTCGTACACAAAAAAAAATTTACTAGAGGGTTCAACAGAGTCTATATTGGGACCTATATTATTTGAATTTTGACATTTAAAAATTATTTTTCTTGTGTAAATTTTCTCCCTTTTTTTCTATTGAAAACCTTTGATTTATTGGTTTGTCTCTGAGTTCTTCCCTTCATATTTAAATTGTGTTTCTAAGATTTTTGTTTCCATTATTTTCTCTTCCTTACTTGGGACATAATATGTGGAAAGGATTTCAAATATATTAGCAGATGACTTTGATTGATCCTTCATAACTGGTTTTTTTTTAGTGTTCTTATTCTTAGGCATTTGGAAACCTATTGAGTTTATATCTTCTTTCTTTTGATTAGGAATTTTATTTGGGCAAGAACTAGCCAAATGACCATATTCATGGTAAATTCTACAATGAAAAGGAATGTTCTCATAGTCTACTACTTGCTCCCAAGTGTCTTCCCCAAATTATAAAGTGATATTTTTAGGTAGGGGTTTGTCAAAATCCATTAAAACATAAATTTGAGCATAAATAATATGTTCAAAATTTTGAGTATAATCATAAGTCATCATAAAAGTTCCTAAAGAGTTACCAATTGAAGAAAAAATAGTAGGATTCCAAAATTCAATATGGAGGCCAAAGAGTCTAACCCACACGATAGCTATAGAAGGTATCTCTTCTTTGGCTTTAAATTTAGTATGTCAGGGCTTCATGAAAAGCCATGCCCTTCCAAAAAAACAAGGACCCCCTTGAAAAGTTTTCTCTCTATCTTCATAATTATCAAATAAAATAAGAAAATAACCATTTGGATAAATAGAAATTTGTAACTCACCTTTGGTTTTCTAGCTTTTTGCAGCACAGACTTTGAAAGTAGGTAGGCTCGAACGAAAACCCACAAACCAACAAATAAGTCCTCTTTTTTCCAAATCTTCAATGACAGTCTTAATGTTTCCCATATCAAGCTTAAAAATAGAACTTCCATCAACTGCTTTAAAACATCCTAACTCCATTTTCTTGGGATCAATATTAGGCATTCTTAGAGGTTTATGGGAATCCCTAAGATTAATATTAGCATTGGGCTGAGGTTGTCCACCACGGAGGGCATCCCTAAAATTCATTTTTGGGGTTCAGTCTTCAAAATTCTTACCCTTGTTAGGGATTTTCATAGTAGAATTATTTTGTGGGTGCACCTTAGCACTAGATTCACTTGAGATCTGAGCCATTTTTTGATTAATTGCTTGAAAATTATTTCATGATCTCTTAAATCCTTGCCCTAGACACCGTGGAAAGGTATGGTTTTCACTTTTCTTTTGTGCAACAAATTAGAAGTCCTTTTCACTCAAGTTCATAGCATGATCTATTGAAAGATAGATTTCTAACCCATCTTGGATCCCCTACAACATATCAAGCTAAAATATTGAGCATAAACCACAAACATATTCGTTGCTAGGTCCCAAAGGCCCTAAAAACCAACCTTTGGAGCTGCTTGCACTCAACCCAGATGAAACCCTCACACAACCACTTGCTAAAAATCTCATTCACATATAGGTATGTGCTAGAATATATGTTGATTCAAATTATCTAAACAATTATGGAGACATTCTAGGGTTTTTTAGGCATCTACCCTCAAAATTTTAGCTCAATCCGAGTTTGGATGAGTGAGATATGGTCGAAACAAGTTTGATAGATTGGGCAGTCCTACGAAAAACATCCCTCCTCTTCAAATATTATTTTTATGTACCATAATCTCATACTTTTCTTTTTCTCCTTCTATTAGACAATGGGTTTTATAGTCCTTTTATTGATATCAACTTCTCAAACATATTGTATGCCTTTTTACTATGTCTTCATTCCTCTTTTCCAAATTCAATGCCTTAGAATTTTTTACCATATGAAAAGCTTTTACCTATTGCTTTACCCATTTCCACTTTTGAACTACTTTATATCATCCTTTCTTATCTAAATATATCACAAAAAAATTATCTAGGGCTATTTTGGTTACCTTATGAATTGTTGCATGCTCATTAATGCATCATTGCCTTAAAAAAATATCTACATGATCTAAACCATACCACATAAATGATGTAGGTAATAAAAGTTACCTACATTATTGGTAACTTCTAAGTATTTTTGCTTGTAAAATTGAGAATCTAGTATGTCTTACTTACGGGATAATAGAGCCTTGATAGGAAATGGGTCTTGAAGATAAGATGATCGTATATAATAAAAATGGATGAAGAAAATTGGAGTTACGGGGAACAAAGAAACTTAGAGAATGGGGGTGATGGAGTAAATTTGGAGATGTAAGAGAGGTTGATGGATTCTACAACTAGAACAAAGCTTCTGAAGCATACCTTAAAATAGGTTTTGATGCTAATTCAATCTCATTTATCTTCAAAATGTAAGGTATTTTACAACATGTATTGGAAGAAAAATACCAAAGTAAGATAAGCTAAGTATCTTGAAAACTTAGAAGGGCAAGGATATGACTAGGGAGGTGAAGGGTGTTGAAAAATTGGAAGAAAATGATAAAGGGTAAGAAAGGGAGAATAGTAGGAAATAGAGGGGTTGATGCTTGTGGTGAGATATACAGGAAGACAAGATGTATTTTCATGAAGGTGGTGTGAATATTGATAAGGACACAAAAATAAGAGAAGATGGAGATACCTAAGTGCAAGAACCTATAGAAATTTTGAAAACTTCGTAAGCATATTTTACTATAATTGAATGTTGCTTCATATCTAGAGCAATAGCTTTAGGTGACTATTCACCTCTATAGATTACCTTAGGCAAGTATTGTAGGTGCTTAGATACTTTCTCTCTTTCCTTGCTTTCTTATATGCAAAATTACATGGGTATACCTACTTTATTATCTTATTCTAGATCATACCACCAATTTTGATTATGTCAATTTCCAAGAAGCAACATCTCCTTTTGAAATTACTTTGTAGCATGTGATTCACCTTGCATATTTCAAAATTTCTTTACTATCCCATTTGACTAACTAACTTATATTTTTGGTTGATAATATTTTATTTACTTCTTGACCTATTTACAAAACATTATGGTTTATCTATGTATGTCAAATGTGCCTAGTCCCTTATCTATTGCATCTGAATCTATAATGACTTGACCACTAAAATTTGCACTTTTGCCTTTGACATTTGATTTAGGATTTGTAGCTTATTCTAATAGGGTTTTTTCACCACCTTAACTTTGAACCTATGCCAATATTAGGTGTAGACCAATTGGTTTCTCCAAACCATGTAAGGGGGTGGAGGTCCAAGGTTCAAATCTTAGGTTTCATCGAACTGAACACTTGTCCATTTCCTAGTGCTCTCAATGGCGTAAAAGGTTTAAAATGATCGTGGCATGGTGTTTATAGGGGTGGACTGCACAAATATTTGTGTGGTAGCTTTCATGGGGGACAATGTAGAATATTTTGGTGACCATAAAAAATTGGACAACCTACGAAGATTCATAGCGGCTACTGATTCCACCATGTAAAATAAAAAAAATTGAACCTATGCCAAATTCCAATAATGCTCAAAAGGTGATATTGAGAATCCTCACAAATGTATTTTTATTTTTTATTGAAATGTGGTATTGATAATCTTCTCAATGCACATTAATCTATGTAGTGCATCCCATATTAGCTAGAGATTTTCAATTCAAAGACTAGTTAGAACTTTAGGATGCAATATGGAACACCCTTGAGCAATTTTCCCTCTCTCTTGTGGTTGTACTATAATAATTAGATTTTGTTTTTGGATAATGTTGTTGGCTAAATCATGCAATATGTAGATTGTTCCAAGTACTTATGTGTGATAACAAATATGTCTTAAGGACACTCATGATAGATTCATCATTGATTGATACTTGCTCATCTTCTAAATAATTAGTTAGTTTTATTTTGACTAGATGTATGCTCTTTTATTCTTGATAATTCCTAATGTGATACGGTAAGTGCTTTTTAGACTAAACCTAAACCAAATTTTTAATATAAGGAACAATTATTTGTCCTTGTTCCAATTGTCCTATATGTTCTAAAAAATCCTTGGACAAGCTTGTCCCAAATATCAAGAGAAAATCTATGACTACCATATATTCAAATATTGTTAGGCTTGGCAACCTATGCAATAAAATTGAGACTTTTTTGATGACTCCTACCTTTTGGGTTGTTACTATTTTAATATACAACACTTCAAAATAAATTTAGTTATATTTTATATCCAGAGCATCACATATTTCTCAAGGTATAATGGAGATATTGGTTGTTATATTGACTATACAATTGTGTAACACCCATCCTTCTAAGCACATAAACAAGTAAAAGGAGGAAAAAACAATTTTACTTGAGCCAATTTATGGATATTTGTAGGTTAATTTGATTTACATCAAGCTAACCATTAGGCCATGCAAAATTATTCCAACCAAATTTACATGTTTAGCTACGAGCAAGTCTCCCTTCACCTTTTTGGATTTTATAATAGTATTACCTTGGGATATATCTTGTGGCCATACCACTTTATTTTTCATTCTTACATTAAATTTACCACATCCTCTCTTTGGAATCTTGTTATGATAAAAAAGTATAGTTTATGGTATGTCTATTTTTTTTAGAAATATTGGCATAATGATTTCAGTCTGCATTGCATCATACATATCATTGACCTTTCCCATTTTTTATTTGGATCATATTCCTTTTTTTCTATTTCATAATTGATATTCTCTATGTTTGAGAAAAATATTGTTTGTCATTCTGATTCCTTCTTATATTTGAGTCATCTAGATAATTTGTTGAGTATTTTTATATTTTAGATGATTGATACAGATACACTATAAGAACTACAACTTCCTCTAGAACTAGAATTAGATTCAATAAATACTTTACATTATAAATATCCTGAACTATTGAACTTTCAAGCTGACCCAAATTGAAATCTACCTCCTTTTGTTCCATGTTTGTTTATTCACAATTTCTCAAAAAAAATTTATCCATATAATCAAATTTATTTTTAGAGGAGATTACCCTTTTAGCATCCCTACTGTATTGAATTTCATGAGATTGATGCATGATTTTTGCTAGCTCTTATGTAAGATGTTGGATAACATTTATTATTTCTTGATCTCTTTAGGTTGTTGATAAAATCTCTATGTGCATCTTATTCTCTAAATAATAACATGCAAGAATTGTACCTAAGAGTTACTTGTTATGGAAACCATGGACTCATCAAATGGATTTGTGGCTCCATTTGATGTAGTTATATGGAACCGTATCGGTAGCTCTAGGGAGAATTTTTCCTATAGAGACTAATAAGTTCTCAAATTTAATGGCAACCTAAAAAATATAAGGAAAATTTATCTCATTGGTTTATGGCTTAGATATAGTACATATAGATGTATTCTTGAGATGGTCTTACCTCCCCAAAAATCTTATCCAATAACCTTGTGAATCTAATATTCAAATCTAGGAGCCTCTCTAGAGGATGCCTTTTGATATTGAAAACTACATGAGCAATTAAAAGACATCATTGGAATCATCAAATACTAGTATGAGAGGTTCAACTAGATCTTCCCAAGCCTTCACACTACTATCCTCCAAAGATATGTACCATTGCAATGCTTTGCTTGGAGTGATTGAGCTATAAGTTTTATTATTACATCATCAAAGGTAATGTTATAGATGATAGCCAAAGCTGGAACATATTGGTAATGTTTGTAAGCAGTCTTCCCATTGGCATCATAAGCAAGCAAAATTTTCAATGTGTTAGTTGGAATTTTATGAAAAATTGGAAGGTTTAGTGGTCCAAAATTATTCCATGTTGGATGAAATTGTCCAATCATAGCTCTAAATTTTTTCTAATGTATTAATGGGTTCATCTAGTTGGTGTTTAGTGCACTATATAGTCTTTTAACATTTTCACCATTTTATTTTTATGTACTTTTTTAGTGAAGTCACTAATTTTTTAAGATTCTTAGATCAATATAGTTTCTAGGTGAATATACAGTCTCCCCAAGTGAAGTCAATACTATTCAATGAAGCCTTGAATTCTCTAAGTGATTGAAACAAGATCTATGAAATCATATCCCATTAAGCATGTCAAAAAACTCTTGGTAGCATGATGGGTAGATGTTCTTTTCAAGCATGCCAAAACTCTTGGCACATTATATAACTTCTATGTATCTAAATTTAATCATTGTATATCTTATAAATGCTACCTAATTAGGTGATTATGGGATTTGGGTCCCTTGGCTCGAAATTCATCTAAGTGGATGAGTTGTGCCTTCAAGACCTCAGTAAAAATTGGATGCCTAAAAAATGCAGGTCTTTGAGTCAACCTCTGTAGAAGGATGACTCTTATGTGCCTAGATAATCTAACTAAATGGTACATTGTAGAATAAAGTGAGAAATAAAAAAAGGTTAGAAGGCTAACCTAAAAGTGGTATAGATTCGGCAACATCAAGATACAATGTATAGAGTCTCAAAATAAAAAATAGACTAAATTACCTAATAGACTATCTTACTTTCCTTATGATTTTAAACAATTAAACATGAAGAAATCTAAGTAATGTTAAGTCATTCTAGAACTACAATGATAAATCTAGGAAGAAATCTAGAATGTAGAATAATTGTAATAAAATTATTTGTTCCTAACTTTAATATGAATGCGTAACTACTTAGTAAGACATACATACATGTTTTGCAAAATAATTGAGCAAGAGGCTAGACATCAATACAAATCTTCATTCAAAATATATAGCCTCAATCAATACAATACCAATTGTAAACACCAAAAATTTAGAATGACTTATATTCTAGTATATAGTATTACAAATGCATTCATGTATCTAATCATTATTGCCTATAAAGCATATTGTAGGCTTATCAAAGTAGGCATAGAGAGTGGTTGTCACATTCAAGTTAGCTATATTAACTACTTCAAGCATGCTTTGCTAACATGTGCAGTGTATATTTCATTGCAAGGCTAGATTGCATGTTGTATGATTGTATTCTAACCATGCAATTATGGTCCACTCCTTTATGTTATGCATATATAGTTGAGAGAGGGAAAATATATGATGGAGCATACCTCATTCATTGAGATATTATGATAATATCGATGCCCTACAACTACTCGACATTCATGCTTTTGTTGATTAGGATGACTCTATATGATAGATGTAGTAGTTGCCAACATGGAGGTATATTTCTTACTACTAGGTGATCATCTTGGTTGATCATTGCTTTCTTTGTCGCTTCTTCATGTTAGGCTTTGTACTTTTCTTCATCAAGTGTCAAATATTCTTTTCTCTTATGATGAAGTAAAACTATGAATAATATGATACCTATAGCTCGTACTACTACACGCCAAGTATATTTGCTTTGGTATTTGATGCTTTATTATTGGATCCATGGACTTAGATCTATTTGCATCCAATATTCTATTTTTTTTTCTTGTTATTTTAGATTTTTATTATGACATCATCACTTTTTCAATCTGACACTTCTAGAAGCTTTACAGGTTATAATGTTAGATGTCGGATACCAGGTTCAATGCCTTAGAATATTTCTTGCTTAACATTGTTTTAATACTATGCCAACTAATTTATGCTACTTTACTAACATCATCACTATTTTTTTTATCATTATTTTACCTTTTTCTTCAATGTTAGGTATTGGGTGTGAGAATATTATACTTTACTTTGCTCCTTCTGTTAGACACTAGGTTTTATAGTCCTATTACTGATTCAATACCTTAGAATTTTTTACCATCCAATGAAATTATGCCTATTGTTTTACTACTTGCTTTTTCCATTTCCACTTTTGGCCTATTTTATATCCTCCTTTCTTATTTGAATTTATCATAAAAATTTGATTCAGGGATGTTTTGGTTACCTTGTAAGCTATTAAATGCTCATTGCTACACCATTGCCTTAACAAAATATCTGCATGGTCTAAACCATACCACATAGTTGATGTAGGTAATGAAATTTACCTACATGTTCAAGTTTTATAAATTTTGCGTATTTTACAAAACACAACATGCACGTCCTTTAAGACACTCAATATTAGGCTTGGTTAGTCCAATTAAAATGCACATGTATTTTATTATATATGAACAATAAAATTTTATTATTTTTCATATTTTCTTCATAACATCATTCTTGGGAAGGCATAAAGTATCCCATTTCACAAAGGCCCATTTTATTTTGTACTTAGTACCACTCCAGAGAAATTGATGATTGATTTGATACAATTCTCAATGAACTACCTATGGGATATTCAATATAGCAGAAACATAAATAGTTATAGCTTGAAGAACTGATTTAACCAAGGTAATTCTACCCCTAAATGAAAACCACCTATTGGTTGACTTTCCAATTTTCTTCTTAAATCTATACAACAACCAATTCTAGTCTTGTTTTTTATCTTTAAATGTTGATAGGAATACCTAACTAAGTGATGATAAGGGAGAAGAGATACATCCCATAATCCCGTTCATCCAATCCTAGGAGAAGCCAAATTGCCTTAAATTTTTTACAAGTACCAATCCACTCTATCATAAACTTTAGATAAGTCTAAATTAATGCAAATAGATGGATATTTTTGCATTTCCATGGAATGGATGGCTTCCTTAGCAAGAAATATATCATCCACTATTTGAATCCCTTCCACATAACCCCCTTGTTCTAGAAAAAATAATCTTATTCAAAAGAGGTTTTAACCTTTATACCATTATCTTTGTAATGATTTTGATAAGAACATTACATAAATCTATAGGTCTAAAATCTAAGATATGATCTACCTCTTGAGCTTGTGGGACAAGATCTATATAATTTTTATTGATAACCTTAAAAATGTATTTGGATTTCCTGGCTCCTTCCACCACCTATAATAAATTAACTTGAAGGATATCCCAAAAATATTGATAGAACTCAATGGAAAAACCATTAGTACTTGGGGTTTTTCCTTTTTGTAATTTGAAAATTAACTATTGAAGCTCATTGATAGTAACTGAATCAATTAAAATAGATTTCTCCTTAAAATTGATAAGAGTAGGTATTTCTTGAAGAATATTTTTTTGAGAAGTCAAGTCAAGAGGTGCAACAATAAAAATATTGGAAAAGTAATTAACAACAACTGAATTCATGTCATCCCAAGTGTAGACAAGGTCTCTAGAATTAGATTTTAGGTAAGAAATAAATTTGTGATATCTTTGAGTTTAGAAGATATTTTTTGAAGAAATCTAATTTTCAATATCCTTCTTTAATCCATTGGATCCTATATTTTTGTTACCATAAGAGTTATTATTTTTTTTCCTTTTCTCTAACTGAATTATGAGTCTAATTTCATCTATGTTTCTACTCTTTGTGACACCATATAAATGGATTTTCTTATTCATATTTTCAAACTAGGCAATAACTTCATGTTTTTTTTCTGAACATCTCCAAATTTCTCCTAGTTCCAAATCTTGACTTTGGATTTAATGTATTTCAACCTTTTGGTAAAACACATCTTAGTCCCATGCCTTGGTTTACATTCCTTCCACGATTGTTGCAATTAGGGTCTAAAGGAACTGTTTCTAAGCCACATTAACTAAAATAAAAAATGCAATAAACTCATATTGGTTTTCCAAATTTCCACCATGAGTAGTGGTAATCCAAATTTCCACCATGACCATGATTGTTAAGAGTATTTATCTTAGGAATGTGACCATGGATTAAGAAATTATTGAAAAACAAGAATCTATTCAATCTTTTCATGATATAATCTGAGCCTTACCCTCTATTATACCAATTCATAATGCCATTATCTGGTTGGATGTCCACAAGATGAAGGTTTACAATATATTCACTAATGAGGTTAGTGCTTTTGTCCAAATTTCTATTACCCCTTATTTTCTCATCTAGAGAGAGAATGGTATTGAAATATCCTCTAATCAAGATCCAAGCTTCAAGAAAATTAAAGATAATATAAGCTATATCTTTCCACTGTCTTCTTTTTTTCTTCAAAGTAGTCAGAGCTTAAACAATTATGCACATCATAATTTGGTTAAATATTTAATTTGAATAGATATAGCCAAAAGATCCCAACTACCAACCATATGGTGAATAACTACCTATTTTGGGTCCAAATAAGCAATATTACCAAAATTCCCTTGGGAACTGAGGGAAGCAATGTTTCTAGCTAGTTATATTTTACTAGCAATTGAACCTATTTCTTCTATTGACATCTTCGTCTTCTAAAGGAAAACAATATGTGGATGGTTTTTTTAAATCATTCTTCTAATTTTGTTTTGTTTTGAAATATTTCCTTTGGGTTCTATAATATTCCAAGTGATGATATTCATTAATACCAAGGCTAAAAAAATTTGTAAGGGTATTAATCTTACTTTCCCCTACATGCTTTTCACCTTCTTTTACCATATGATGTTCATTGGTCTTGCGACATACCTTTTGGATGGAATACATCTTTAGATTCTTCTTCCCTATTTTTTAACATACCCCAATTGAATTTGAGATGGATTCTAACCTTGAAGAATGTGTGTACAAATCCAATGTGTTACTGGAAGGTTCAAAAGAGTCTACCTTGGGACCTGTATTATTTGAAGTCTCAACATTTGAAAGACTATCTTTCTTATATATATTTCCTCCTTTTTTTCCTATTGAAAACCTTTAATTTGTTGGTTTCTCTTTGAGTCCTTCATTGCATACTTAAATCATATTTCTAATATTTTTATCTCCATTATTTCCACTTCCTCACCTAAGACATCATTTGTGGAAATAATTTCAAACATATTAGTTGATAACATCAATTGATCCTTCATAACTAGTTCTTTTTAGTGTTCTTCTTCTTAGGCATTTGGAAACCTGCTAAGTTTATATCCTCTTTCTTTTGATCTAGAATTTTATTTTTCCAAACACTAGCCAAATGACCATATTCATGATAAATTATTAAATTAAAAATTAAATACCTTTTGCCCTTGGTGGGAATTGAACCCAAGCTACATTGCCACTAGCACCCTAGTTGTGGCTTCCACTACCGCATGAGCTAGGTGCTCATGTGGGACCTAAGTGTGCCTGCATACTATTATTCCCTACGCTACCACCAAAATATTTTCAAATAAAAATCTTCCTCCATTTATTTCCGCAAAGTCTCAAACCCGAGACCTCCCCTCTGCTGCAACTTAGCATCCAAGCCAATTGTCATTTGGGCTAGCCACCTAGATAGTACTTTGAACCATCACTGCTTCCATTTATGCCTTTCTTTCCCTTGGAGTTAGCACTGGCACACTTCTTCTTCCTTTCACGTTTGATCGATGAGCATAGCAAAACATACACGATTTTCTGAATTACAATATTAAGCCTTTGATTTAAGCTAGATTAATATACCTTTGAAGGTATTTGCCTTCACGTCGGTGGATAGAGAAATTAGAATTTGCATTTAGAAAATAATATTTTAAATTAAAAATGAATTTAAATATTATAATTAAATATTTAAATGTCCTTTGGGCCTTTTAAATAAAATAAAATATAAAATTCCTTAGGTTTTTAGGGAAACATTTTGTCATTATCACCTTAGTAAAATAGCCTTATTATTTTATTTCAACCACAATAGAATCGAGATATATTTTCAACCCTTTTATTTTGCCCAAATATTATAATATTGGTATCCTTCTTGCTTCTATTTTTATGCTTCAGGCATATAATATTTGAATTAAATATTATATCCTTACCTCTTAGAAAATCAACCATGAACCATTAACTTAACACTCTTTTGATATGTGCTTAGTATTCCTTTGACATCAATGACAAAAATCATGCTCATATTTCCAAAAATATTCCCCTTTGTCATTTATGGTAACCCATTTACATTTTATCATTTTATTTACCTCTTTATATTCTGCTCCCCCTAAGAAACTGTTCCCCCTGACTGAATGTTTTCCTCCTAACTCAAATCTCTCCTCCTTACTCAAAGGGTCCCCTTTTGGGCTCGGGGATAAGAATTAAACTCTTAGCTTAGCACCTCCCCCACCTCCTCTTAAGGTGGTTAATTCTGGGATGGGAGTATTTCTACTCCCATCATGCACTGATATTTACATTTATCCACTTTCCTCCTCATATGATCCTTCTGATTCCTTTGACTATTCTTGTTCTTGCTTGTCTCTGGAATTTCTGATCTACATCACTTTGTTGTATTTCCATCATTATTGCACTTATAAAACTTAATGTTATTATTACTTGCAAGTGCAAATGTCTTTGAATTTCTCCTGGTGAAGCCATATCTATTCATACCATGAACCCTACAATTCATTGCCTTGTGACCAAATTGATTACAAGAGTAGCAATACCCTTGTAAAAGTTGCCTATTTATGAATTTCCCATATTACTATTTTTCATGTGTCCTACACTGTGTATCCTTGTGCCCAAACGTATCACATGAAAAGCATCATCCATTGAAACTACCTTGCCTTGAACTCATTGGTATTTTAGCATATTTTACCCTATTTTTGTTCCTATTCCATCTATTCCTATTTTATGCATTGTTCCTTTCCTGGTTGAAATTTTTGTTGTCCAACTCATACTTAGAAGTCTCATTATCTCTTACACTATCTTCTTCTGAAGAACTTGAGGTTGACTCCTCTCCTTGTTTATTTTGTACCTGTTCAAAACCAAGACCTGTATTATTTGTAAACCATATTTTTACCTTGATAATCTTGTCTACAGTTTTTAGTATTTTCGCAAACTTGTGTAACCTATCCTTGGACTCTTTTATTTTTATTTTTAGTAGAACCAACTCATGGTCTAACATTTCACATTCTAAAACCTTTTATTCTAACTTCTCTTTTAATATCCTTATCTTAGTCATTGACTTATTTAGATCCTCTATAAGATTTCCTTTCTCTTCATCACATTCTTGAAACTGAAGCTTAAGTTTAGAGTTTTCTTTTCTTACTTCCTTTAATGCATTAAGGGAAAAAATAAGTTCACCTTCAAGATCAACTTATACTGTTTCTAATTATTCCTCTATTTATTTGTCTTTGGAAATTATCTTCATTTCCTTCTTATTTGTCTTCTATAGGAACACTTGCTTCTTCCTCTATTTCCATGATTATATTCTCTTCTATTCCTTCAAGCGTATCTTCATATTCATCATCACTAAAAATGAAACCACTCTTTGTACAACTATCTTCAATATGACCAAAATTTCCACATCTAAAACACTTGAGAATTATTGGTGACCTTTTCTTAACCACTTCCTTTTCTTTTGCCAAAAATAGAACTTCATATTTATCATCATCTGAGGAACTTTCATCACTATTAATTGAATACTTACTTGCTTTTTCTGCATAGAAACTCTTATTCTATCTTTGGAATAACTTCTTTCCTTTATTTCCTTGTCCATACCTACTTTTCTTTTGGTACCTGTATCTTTCTATTTCCTTATTCTTATGATCTTATTTTTCTTCATCATTGCTATTTCTAGCTTCTTGACAATCATATGCATAGTGACCATATTTTCCATAATTGAAATTTATAACATATTTTGTACCTTTAAACTTTCTTGGATCCTTGTCTATTCTACCATAATTTACTTCTTCATCATTGGATGACTCATTTGAATCTGACTTCTCACTCTTAGTCTTCTTAGTGGCTTTAAATACTGCTTCTTTCTAGGGAATAGGTTCCTCTTTTGTTGTCATCTCAAAAGCTGTGATAATTCCATGTAATTCATCCCTTGTCAAAAGATCACTATTTTATGATTCCTCTATAGCTGAAATATTTTTACTAAATCTTTTTGGAAGTGACCTTAAAATCTTATCACAAACATTAGATTCTTGAACTTCAAGTCTAAGTTCTTGCATGGAATTAACAACCTCATCTACATGAAGTAGATAAACACTAATTTTTTCCTCATCCTTCATTTTTAGGTCTTCAAATATTCCCTTGAGATTTCACAGCTTTACCTTTTTGACCTTTTTATCTCCTTCATATATACCTTGTAATTTATCCCAAATTTTCTTTGTTGATTTGCAGTGCATAACCTTTATAAAATCTATTTTATGTAAACCTCTCAAAATTGAATTTATTACTTTTGAATTGTAATTATGTAGAATCTTACCATATTTATTTTTAGGTGGAGTAGTTGGTGGTGTGTATCCATTTTCAACTGCTTCCCATATTTCATTTCCAAGAGCCATCAGGTGAATCTCATTATCATACTCCAAAATACATAATCACTTCCATAAAACACTGGTGCTAAATTATCTAAAGATACACTCTCAAAATCCATTTGTGTTCTTGTGAGCTTTTCATTCAAGTTGTTAAACTCTTTCGAAGGAATCCGCTCTGATACCAATTGAAAAACACAAACTTATACTAAGAGGGGGGTGAACAGTATAAGATCACTTTTTACTTTTCTTTCTAAATCAGTATTATGCAATATATTAATTCCAATATCAACAAAAATAATCAAATTAATGCATAAATAACCACACACAATAAAGACGCCAATTTAATGTGGTTCACCGAATGTGGGCTACTCCAAGGAGAAAATATTTCACTAAAATTTTCTCAACAAATCTCATAGAAAATATTTATTTATTATAATATTTATGGACCTCTATCTAAAAGAGACGTCAATCCCCTAATCAAGTTCATGGATCTCTATACATAGGGGAACTCCTCATCCTCTGCTTTGGTTGGTAACCTTATCGAAGAGTTGTTGCATCCACTGCACTGGCTTATGGATCTTCATCCATTGAAGAATCATGTACTCTCTTAAAAGACATGTCCTCACTACCTTGGCTAATGTATATCTATCCACTAGATACTAACATCCTCTATACTTTGTCACCTCCAAAGCTTACTCTCATTCCTGTCTCAAATATGCACTAAAAATGGTCCTTCGGTCTAGCACAAATCTGCTCAAGATCTATCCTCAAATCTACACTAAACATAGTCCTTCAGTCTGGCATAAATTTGCTCAATATCTGTCCTCAAATCTGCACTAAACATAGTCCTTCAGTCTAGCACAAATCTGCTAATTCTCTGTCCTCAAATCTATACTCAATATAATCCTTCGATCTAACACAAATCTACTCAATCTCTGTCCTTAATACTTAACATAAAGCTTGAATAAATCATAAATCAATTGTTTTAGATCTACCCAAACATTAACCTAATATTTGAATAAATAAATCAATCAATTTTGATCTCAAGTCTTCTCAAAGAATTATCTCAAATATACCTTGTAAGCTTCTATAAAATCTTATATTAATCTATCCATAAGTCCTCTCCAGAACTTTTCCAATCTACTCAACAAGTCTTCACCAAGACTTACCTCAAATCTTCTCAACAAGTCCTCACTAGACTTGCCCAATCTACTTTGTAAGCTTCCACAAAAGCTTACTCAACTCAACTCAATTTAACACAAAATCCTCTTCAATCACTTAGACAAGCTTCACACAAAATCTTGTTTAATATCATAGAAATATATAGATAATTGTTAGAGACTCAATATGCTTCTTACTCACAACAATGCTCAATCACTTTCAATCTCTCTTTCTCAAATCAATTTAGAATATAGAACAATTTGTTTCATAAAACTTGAACTATCACTTCAACACTTCCACTTGACTAGGCTCAATCAACTCCACTCAATCAATTACTCAATGAAACACTCCTTTATTACAAACCCTAGTCCAAGCATATGAACACTCACTCAAATATTTCCAACAATGCTTATCAAACAATCTCACATAACAATGATACTCATGATCTTGCTCAAACCCTAGTTTCAAGATAGTTCTCAAATTCACATAATAATGATACTCATGATATTGCACAAACCCTAATCATGCATATGAAGGTTCATTCAATGTTTCCAACAATGCTTATCAAACAAGGTTTTTATCATCAAATTTCACTTAGAAAAAACTTTAACAATCAAACTCAACAATGCTTATCAAACAACCCTTTTCTCTCCAACTTAGCATTCACAAACATCCAATAATCACTCACAAGGAAGATGTGCCCATACCTTTTGTTTGATCAAGAATTATACTTAAAAATCTGTCTCAAACATAATTATTATTTTTTCAATCTTTAAGGGTTAGGTAGCAAAAACCTTCTCAAAAATTCATTCAATAATTTCCTCACAAATCGTTCTCACCAAAAACAAAATATTATATCTCAATTATACCTTATTACTCCTTTCAACTATTAAACCCAATAAGACTTTATTTTAAAATAATATTTATACTCCTTTAAATCCTTATTACTCCTTTGAAAACTTTAATCACCAAAATCACAATATAACTTCTATTTCCATAAACCTTATACCTCCCTAAATGCTCATGCCAAATAAACCTTAGGTTAAAATATTAAATTTAAAAATTACATACCTTTTGCCCTTGGTGGAAATCAAACCCATGTTGCATTTCCACTAGATCCCTAGCCACGACTTCCACTATTGCATGATCTAGGTTCTCACATGAGACCTAAGCATACTTGTGCACACTTATTTCCTACACTGTCATAAAACGCTTTTCAAACAAAAATCTTCCTCCTTTCACTATCGTAAATTCTCAAACCCAAGACCTCCCCTCTGCTGCAACTTAGCATCCAAGCCAATCATGATCTAGACAAGCTATCCGGATGGTACTTTGAACCTAGAGATGCTTCCATTTATGTCTTTCTCTCCCTTGGAGTTAGCATTGGCACACTTCTTCTCCCTTTCATGTTCGATCAATGAGCACAACAAAGCATACATGATTTTCCGAATTACAACATTAAGCCTTTGATTTAGGCTATATTAATATACCTTTCAAGGTATTTACCTTCACATTGACAGATAGAGAAATTAGACTTTGCGTTTCAAAAATAATATTTTAATTACAATTATTTAAATTCAAAATGAATATAAATATTATAATTAAATATTTAAATGTCCTTTTGGTCTTTTTAAATAAAATAAAATATAAAATTCCTTAGGTTTTTAGGTAAACCTTTTCCCATTATCACCTTAGCAAAATAACCTTATTATTTTCTTTCAACCACAATAGAATGAAGATATCTTTTCAACCCTTTTATTTTACCCAAATATTATAATATTGTTATCTTTATTGCTTCTCTTTTGATGCTTCAGACATATAATATTTGAATTAAATATTATAACCTTACCTCTTAGAAAATCAAACATGAACCATTTTATTAACACTCTTTTGACATTTGCTTAGTATTCCTTTGACATCAATGATAACAAATCTTGCTTATATTTCCAACAAGTTTAGTCTTATTGTATATTCTATTTTGAAGCAATTTTTTTAGTTGTCTAGTTGAATAAATGACATAACACATTGATATATCCCACTCCTCTGATTAAAGACCTCATTAAGGAATCAAGTGGCATTAGCTCAACCAGTTAGATTACTCAACATTTCAAGGAGGAGACCTAGGTTTGAATATTTACAAAGGATACATGGATAATATTCGATCTATGTTGTATTACCACTATGTAGTGATGATCTAATGTTGGTGGGATGCATTTCAATCCCATATAACCCATTAAAAAAATTTCTCATTAAGGTAGTATTTTCCCTTCAATTTAATGCCACAATAATCTTATCTTCTTTTATTAAAGTGTATCAAAAATTAGATCCCTATCCATACCCACATTTCCGTGTCTTTCATACATTTTAGAAGCACTCTAAATTCCTATCTCAATGGAAATGCAAGGGACATGGGAATATGACATTTGTCCCTTTTTCCTCTACTTATGAAAATATTAAAATATATTTTTTAGGGATGTTTAAAGTTAAAATGTTATTAATATATGCTTAAAAAGTTTTGAAAAACGAAAAAAATGAAAGAACCCAAAAAAGGAAAATAAAATACATACAAATTTTAGCACTTAAAATTGTATATTGCATTGTAAGCATGTCATAAAAATATTGAGCATCTACATGGGACCCTATTATTTATGTTCCTAAAGTTGTTTTACTTCTTGAGGTTGTAAATCCTTCTTTATGTATATTTTTAAAAATAACAATGATATGGATCTAGATAGTTATAGAATGTTTTATTTAATTAGTTTTTATGTTGGTAGAAACATGTTGAAAATAAAATATTGACAACCTAGATATTTTGCAAATTTACCATCTACGAATGACTATAAGGTTTGTAAATTAACAAAAAAATATTATTTGGAATTTAATTCCTTTGCATTGGTATCAGAGCATGAAGTTCCTACCTTATGAGGGGGAATTTTCCTCATGGAAATTCCCCCTCTTCTCTACAATTTTTACTATGCAAAAATTACATCCCCTCTCTTCCTCTACTGTAATTCATCCCTATTTTTTTCTATCCGTGTTAAAGGATTGTATTTTGTTGGTCAAGAATTGTCTCAATTGATTATATTCAGTCCATAAATCTATATGAACATGGAAGAATATCATAAATGTGGGCTATGTAGATGCTCCCTAGTAGAGGTGATCGTAGGGTGATCTAATGGTGCCTCCACTTTCCACATCTTAGACCCATATTTTCATGAATATATCTATGCAGTTGGGTTTTTAACCCTACTATTTGGCCCTAAATCATGGCCATAGGAGATCAAGAGTGTTTTGTGCCCACATCGAATACATGCCTATGTATTGTGACATCTCCAAGATTGTGTGCTATAATCAGAAATCCATGGAAAATGACAAAGGTTAGGGTCTCACATTTAAAAAAATCAACCCCCTATACCACTAGATATTCCTTCTTAGCACCATCTATGTGTGCCTTGATCTAGTTTTTATCAATTTCTCACTAGAGATGACATCAAAAGGGATGGTAGATTTATTCCCATGTAAATTTATTATGTAACACAAATGATTGGTAAACCATGAGAAACATCAACATTAGAGGAGAAAAATAAGGCCATGGAAAATCTTTTGTTGAGGGCTAAGTCAAATTTTGTATGCCAAAGGAGACATTTGCATTTGGGTTTTGATAGGACTCTCACTGTGATTCCAGTGCCAAGTTGTTTAATATCCCACATTCTCCATGTGATGGTGCTTAAGGAACCTTAAAGGATAGATGGATCCTCGTTTTAATTTACCACCTATGATGGTCAAGGGATATACCCCTTGTGGGTTTTAGGATACACTAACTATAGGTTTTTACACCACCACCACATGTTAACTATTTTCTTCGCATTGCACACTTGTCCCTCCTTGACAAATGTGGCTTATTCCACCCCTATTAACCACTTTTTTCATGCTTTGCCCTTGTTCGTCCTTGATACATGTGGCTTATTCCAACTTTCTTCACACTTCACCCTTGTTCCTCCTCGACACATGTGGCTTATTCCAAACCCTTTTAACCATTTTCTTCATGCTTTTTTGTTGTTCCTCCTCAACACATGTGGCTTATTACAACCCATGTTAATCATTTTCTTCATCCTTCACCCTTGTTCCTCCTCAAAACATGTGGCTTATTCCAACTTTTATTATCCATATTCTTCATGCTTCACCCTTGTTCCTCCTTGACACATGTGACTTATTCCAACCCTCATTTCGCATATTTCATTTGATGGCATTGCATTAAATGCATGTTTGATTTCAAAATCAAGTGGTTAGTGCACTTGTTTCAATTATTTACAGTGGTATGGTGCATTGAGAACTTTAATTGAAAGGAGACCCCCACTTTTATTCAACCATCAACTAGTGGTCAAGAATCCTCTAGCATGCCATTGCCTAGGTGCGCCAATAATGAGCACCTATTCTACAACTATGTGGAAGCCCAATCAGTGTTGTGTAGATAATACTTTTTTAAATATGTTATTTTACCAAAATATTGTAGTGGAATATCTTTTTCCATGTTGTAAAGGGTAAATTGACCCTTTTTTTTCTCTCCCGCAAATCCCTTGATATTTTTCTTGGTTTTTGAGGCTTGATATTTTTCCAAGTATAGGCTTGCGTATAATAATTGGAAAGCTCTTTTTGAGCTAGTTCTAATAGGACTATTCTTTTGATGTTCTATAAATGTCTTATGAGACTAAGGTTCTTTGAAGTTAATATTGTCTAAAATTTATTTCAAGACAAACTATTGTAATATGAAGTGCATTCTAAGTTGAATCCAACACTCCTTTAATCCACCATTATTTTTTGAGATATTTTTGGAAGTAGTCTTTCCTTTATAATATATTTGGCTCATTCTATGTGATCATTGATATCACATGGGTACTCTACACATTGGAGTTATCTTTACCCCTAGTAGGTTTATATCTTCATGGATTTTTTTAACTACCAACACCACATCGATCATCACTTTTGCACCAGCTTTGGCTTTAGCTTCTTAGCTATTTTAGCTTTTAAAACCTTATTTTCAAACAAAATCTACCAAGCATCATGAGCTAAGCCACATAAACCAACCATAAGCATTACTTGTGTTCCAAGAATCTAAAGACTACATATATTTGACACTACAAAAAAACACTTCTAAAGACTACTGAGATACAGATACTTCAAAAGATGACTACTTGTGTTCCATGAATTTGAAGACTACATAGATTTTGACACTTTATAAGATACCTTCTATTATATGTTTGTAATAAGGAGTATAGTTTGGTGGTACCCAACACGCCAATCTATGATTGTCTTAGATCTTAATGATTCGTACCTATTTTCTATATTTTGTTGATACTCTTCCTTTATTAACTATAGTTCAATATAGTCTTCAAGCTTTGTATCAACCATACAAACTAGTTTAGATCATGCTTAGTTTGTATATGACTAAAGGTTTTGAGGAACATGAAATATTTCAGAGAGAATATTGAAAGAAATTTTTACAAGGCCATTTTTAAGCATAGTAGTGCTCATTCCTATATGCTAGAGGCTGACCCAAAGGCAACAAACCTCGAGATCCCATTGGGGCTTCCTATTGGACCCTTTTTGAGCATGTGTTTTGCTCTTTGATACTCCTTTTGATGGAGTTTTGGTGATCTCCTTGGGGCTCTTGTACACCGTCTATCTCTCTTCTCTTCCAAACTAGTTTGGAGGATTTAATTTTTTGTGCATTTATACTTGTAATATATTCTTTTCCACTTTCTTGTAAAAGCATTGGAGTCAATTCTTCTATTGTGGAGAGGGATGATATGAATCTGGATAGGCATTGAATATTTTGTTGGTAGAAACATGTCAGCAATAAAATGTTAAGAGTAAAATATCTGAAACTTAGGTATTCTATAAATTTGGCATTTGGAAATGCCTACAAGGTTTGTAAATGAATAAAAATTATCATTTAGAATTTAATTCCTTCGTAGACAATAATATAAATAATATGATAAACTATTTATTTTCCCTTTATTTTTACTTGTTCATAAATTGTTTGGTGATTTTATCCATTGCTAATATTTTCTAATAATTGCATTATTTGTTTTTTGTATTTTTTTGCTTTTATGTCATGTTAACTTTACCAGCAATGGGCATAATGGTTTAGTATATTTTATCTTAATGTTGAGCATTATTTAGAAGAGGCACTATATCTTTTTTTTGTCACTCTACTTTCATATTATTTTTATTGTGCTTTATCAATTGCTTCAAATTTCATAAAAATAACTTTCTTAATTCATATTCACATTATATTTCATATGGTATTGAACATGAACACCAAGATAACATTCAAATAATCTTAAACTATTTGCTAAGAATAGGCTATTTCCTTGGCTTCTTGAGTCCTTTACAAAAAATTTAGGTGTGATCTCCCCATTTATTGTGGTGACCAATCGAGTAAAGGTTATGCTTAGACCCCATCACTATTTTTTTACAATTTTTGTTGTTGATATTTTTATCCTTGATGACCTTGTTTTTTCTTAAATATAAATCTTGGATCTAAGTCATGAGGTTTATTTTCTAAGCTATAGTTATTATTAAATGCTTTTGATAGAGCAATTTAGTATAGGAAACAAACTATTTTACATTTATATATATTTATCACTTTTAGCCAAATAGTGGTAGCTTTAGTATGATTTAAATTCCTTTTATTTTTATTACTTTAGTGTTATATTTTAAACCTTTGCATTGCTTATATAATGCATTTTTATTATTAAAATAAAATATATTTAAATCTTATGTTTTTATTTCTTTAGTGTTCTAGTTTAAAATACCTTACTATTATAAATTATGGTAAATAGTAAAGTATTTAAAGCATTATAAAAGGTACCAATATTCTGGTAAAATAAATAAATATATATGAATGTAAAATAATTTATTTTCTACACTAGAACTACTCAAATAATATCATAATGCTAAATCTAGCATAAAAATTTAATTTGATGACCTAGCTCTTTATGGTTCATCTTTGAGAAAAATAGGGTACTAAAGATCAAAACATCCATAGTAATAATCATGAAGTAATGATAATTAGATCTAACCAAATAACCCTTGCTTTTATCACCATCATAAATAGAAACTGATTTCTACAATGTACTCAAGAAGCCTAGGAACTAGTCTATTTTTAGCAAGCTCAATAATTAGTTGCGAGCAATGATTTTCCTCCTCTATGAAATACATTGAATTAGAGGTCAAAGGATTTGATTACACCTACAAATTCAAAGAAAATAAATCAAGAAAAATGGGTGCTTGTTGTGATGGTAGTAGATTCAAAAGAAGATTTTTAAATAAATTTAAAAAAATAGTCATTTGGATGAACTAATGATATCTATTAATGGATTGACAATAAAATGAGAAAAATAAAGGGGTATTTAAAATAAAATATGTCTTTCCCTTTGAGTATTATGGCCAAATTTAATAAATTCCCCAATTTTATTTAAATTCTAAAAAACTAAATTTAAAAAGTTAAATTTTTAAACTTTTATTTTAAATATGTAAGAGATTTTGATACACAATCATGATAATGGGAATGGAAGATAAATGGATTGAAGAATGAATAAATTTTTTTCCAACATGTCCCACCATTATTCTATCAATAAACTAACAAATTTAGTCCACTCCTATACCAAATTAGATAGAAAAGGATCTCCACCACTTGTAATGCAGTCGTTAGTGCTCTTTTCCAATCCTTAATTAGATGGACAAGGATCTCCACCACTTGTAATGCAATTGTTAGTGCTCTTTTCCAAACACATATTACCTCTCCCTAAGGACGATTAGTTACACCATAAAAGATATTAAATTGTGATTCATTAGGATTAGAAAATACAAATACCAATATATAATAGCCAATGCAATAAAAATGAAATGCTATTATAAATTGTATTTTTTTATTAGTTTGATTCTACTATTTATGCAAAAAAAAAAAAAATTAGAATAAATAGTAGGAAAAATTACAAAATGAAGTCAAAAATACAAAAATAGAGGAAAGTGTACGTAACACTCACTTGTTTGTGCTTGTTGAATTTTTTAAATAGATAAATATTATTTCTTCCCCATGCATTGTCCTAATTGGTTTTTGTTTTCAAGATATTTTTATTGTTTTCGTAGTGGCAATGTTGCATACTATATAGAATATATCATGAATAAGAACTAAGGTAGTTTATTTTATGTCATAAAATTGATTAGTATTAACAAAAAAGACAAACACAATAAATGAAAATGAAAGCAAAGTGACAAGAAAAAAAGCATGGTGCACTTGTGAATAAGGTATAACATTAGAATACTGAAAATAAAATAATGTGAGTTAGAATGGTAGAAATCATGTGAACCCAAATATTTCCTTTGCCAAAGTAGTGAGGAAATAAAATAATTTTTATAGGAAATGGGTCCAATTTGATATTAATACAGAGTCTCACAAACTATGGATCCCAAGTGATATTATTGGCTTGGCAAAAAATGAGATCTTGTGGGACATAATCAAGAAATTTTAGGGTAGCAAGTCTGACATGGACTCCATTCGTAAATGGGCCATGGCTAAATTAAAACCACCTAGTTCCATTGATATCGTGGCAATACTTAAATATTTCTTTCTCATCAATCTCAATTATGAGGAGGACTCCAAGCATATTTTTGAAGAGGGACCCTGGTTTGATTTGGAAATAGGGTTTGTTCCTTTATAAATGGAGAATAAATTTCAATCCCTACATCAAAAAAGTTAACTTAGTTCCTCTATGGGTCATACTACTTGGGTTACTAATGCATTTTAGGTATCATGATGTTTTTAGAGGTACATAAAAATATATTGGGGACCTTGTCTCCATTTATGTAGGAACAATGGCTAAAATTCAGATGGTTTTCGCTAGGATGTGTATCATGACTATCCTTGAAGTTGATCTCCCTAATTCAATTAAAATATTCTTAGAACTAGGATCCTAGAATAAACTAGTAGAATATGATAATAGACCAATGATTTTTCAATTTTGTGGTAAAATTGGCCATGTTTTAGATCACTGCCCTATACAATGTGCTCCGGTGACTTTAAAAACAAAATAAAAAGGAAAAATGTGAGTTTAGAAATAATCTAGATCAGAGACTAGAGATCTAGAGCTAGAGAAAGAGGTTGACATCTATAACTCTAGAAATCCTCCATTGGTCCTAAGCTCTAAGATTAAAACTAGATTACTAGAAATATCTTATGATGACCAAAAGAGAGTTGAGTGGGAGTCAATTCAAGAGGAGATTTCAAAGACTCCAGACCCAAAATCCAATGATCAATTTGGTCTTTTGTTGAAAGAGGTATGTCATTCCTTTGAAGGTATTGATGTGGGAGAGTCAATGGTCCAACAAAATTTACAATTAGAAGCTAAAAAATCTCCCCCAATCCTATGATGGATAAATGTACTCATGGCCCCAAATCCAGGAGTTACCATAAGGGTTGTGTTGATGTTGACATAGAAAGAAAAGTGGTTAAACCCATAAAACATATTTGAGAAATAAGGAAGCTAACTTCAAAATTGCTAATGGTTTTTAGGCCCTTTTGAAGGAGGGTAATAATAAAGAAGTAGCTGGAAAGTAGTTGAAACTAGAAGCCTTCAAACATTTTTTTGAGTCAATTGCGAGTGAAAGAAAACTAGGTCCCAAAATCTGCAAATGTAATTCCTCTCTTGGAATATTAGAGGTTTGAATAGAGCCTATAAAACAAGGTTATTTCATCTTTTAAAAAATATTCTTCTCTAGATATCATTTTTATTTAGGATTCCAAGATTGAGGTCAGTAATATTGAAACTATTAGAAATTCTATTTAGAATAATATCAATTTTGCTGCTACCCATACCAATCGCTAATTTGGAGGATTGTTTTTTATTTGGGATCACTCAAAAGTGGATGGATATATTATCTCCTTGTTAGACATAATAATTAGTATTTTATTTGTAAAGATACCATTTGCAGATAGGTAATGTCCAGTGTCTACGTCCCAAATTCTACTCCTTGTAGAAATACTTTTTCATCCCTTATCTATATGAAAGAGGACTTCAAGGAGGAATCCTAGGTTATAGTAGTGTATTTTAATTCCCCTATCTATCCTTATGATAAAAAATTGGCAATTTTCCCTGTGAAATAAGCATGGAGGATTTTTGTGGATTTCATTTCTCAAAGTGAGATTATGGACTTGGATTTGAAAGGGTCTAGATTTACCTAGACCAATAAGTGTTTAAGGGGTCAACTCATTCTTATCAAATTGGACAAGGTTTTTATATCCAAACAAATTATTATTTTTTTGGTGATGCTTCTTTAAGTGTGTTGCCTAAATTAGGGTTGGACCACAACTCACTTTGGCTTGAAATTCCCTAGCAGTTAATTTTTTCCCTAGATCATTCTACTTTGAGTCTATGTGGTGCATTCATCCAGATTTGGAAGCAATGATCAAGGAATGGTGGGAAAATTTTATTCTAGGTGGTTGTATGACAATAATTGCTAATAAAATTTAATTAGTAAAAGGTATATTAAATCTTTGGAATAAAGAGGTTTTTGGGGATATTTTTTAAAATAAATATAACCTTAAAAGGCAAATTCTAGACCTAAACTCTGCGGTGGAATTCGACGGTCTATCGATCAACTCTAGGAATCAAGAGAAGTTTCTACTATCTAAGATCCACAATACTTTAGCAAAGGATGAAACTCTATGGAAATAGAAATTCAGAGCATTATGGCTTAGAGAAGGTGATAGAAATACTAAGTTCTTTTATACATCTATGTTGAGACATAGAATCTCCAACCAGATAAAAGAAATTTTTAGAAAGGATGGATCTAAAGTTGTGGTTATTCAAGATATTAAGGCTGAACTTGTAACTTTTTTTGGTTCTCTTTTGGGTTCAAGAGATGGTAAGGATATAGAGGCTGAAAATACTCTTATAATATCTCTTATCTCATTGCTATCAAGAGATATAAATCTAAACCTTGAAGCGCCTTTACAGAATGAAGAGATCAAATATATTGCTTTTGACATGGGTTCTCTAAAAGTACGAAGCTTGGATGTATTTTTCCCCATTATTTTTTAGAGATTATGGCACATTGCGGGAAAGGAGGTCTATGATGCAGTGAGAGAGGTTCAAATTTCCAATCTGATTCTATATGGTGTGAACTCAACATTCATTATGCTTATAAAAAATCTCCTAGGACCAATAGTTTCAATGAGTTTTAGTCGATTATTCTGTGCAACACAGCTTATAATATTCTCTCAAAATATTTGTCTAATAGATTGAAACCATTTATGCTCTTGTTGATTGATAAATATCAAAGTGGTTTCATGACTGGGAGGGAAATATTGGATGGTGTTCTAGCAATTCATAAAATATTACATTCAGTTCAAATAAGTGGAAGAGCATGAACAAATCCTATAACAGAGTGTCCTAGGATTTTCTCTTTGATGTGATGGGAAAATTTGGCTTCAAAAAAAATTGATTAAGTTGATTAGTACCTATGTTACTTCAGCTAAAGTCTCACTCCTGGTAATGGAACACCTACTAGATTTTTCCAAATCCTTAGAGGTCTTCGCCAAGGAGACCCGTTGTCACCTTATCTCTTCATTTTTATGGCTGAGGATTTGGGAAGATCTATTTTGTTGGAACATCTCATTGAAGGTACAAATACAACACTCTCAACTAACCCCATCTCTCACCACCAATTTATGTATGACACAATCCTTTCTTTCGTAGCTTCAATGGTGCAGAATAGGGTGGTGAAGAAAATTCTAAATACATTTGAGAATGTAGCTGGACAAAATATTAGTTATTTACAAAGTTTTATGTAATTTTTAAACACTCCTCAAGTTAGACAAATAAATATTGTTGATATTATTTGCTACTATATAGTAGGGTTTTCTACTACTTATTTGGGTCTTCCATTATTTACTGGTAGAATGCAGGAAAGTTACTTGGACCAAGTGGTGGAAAGGCTCCAAATAATACTGGCCACTTGGAAATCAATTTTATTAAGTTATGCATGTAAAATTATTATGGCTAAATTAGTTCTCCAAAGCATCCCTATTTATTTTATTTCCATTTTCAAACTCCTAGTTAAATTTTTATCTAAATTGGAGCTGATTTAGAAGCTTTTCTTTGGGTTGGATCTAAATACTAAAAACAGTTTCATCTTGTTTCACAGAACCAAGCTTGTACCGAAAATCTAGATGGTAGTTTGGGTCTCCAAAATATGTAGCTAATGAATGAAGCTCTAGTTTTGAAGCATGCTTGGAAAATTTTGAAAAAATATGGGGTGGAGTGGACCAAAATAGTTATAGGAAAATATATAAACCAAACTACAGGCTTTTTTTTGGATCTCCTCGATTTGGAGGGGTCTATTTTTTGGCACAATATTTACAAAAGTAGAGCAGAGTTACTTAAAGGCTCTCACTAGATCGTGGAAAATGGAAGAACTATAGAATTTTGGAAGGATCCGTAGATTTTGGAACATCCCTTGCAATAGGAGGATAAATTTGCACTAATATAACATCTTACCAAAAGTCTTGTATGGATAAAGGTGGTAAAATTTATTACTCATATTGAAGGAAGGGGAGTGTGGAAGCTAGTGCCTACCTCCTACTATAGAAAAAAAATAAGAAGTTACTTGGAACTTTAGATCCAACTTACTCAAAATTTAGGTTCTAAAGGTGTAAGAATTAAAGGATTCTTTAATCTAGATAGGAGAGAGTGATGGCTCCATTTCAGTCAAGTATGTGTATAACCTCCTAGATTCCAAGACTCCACTATGGACCCCTCCATGTAAAATTTGGCTTAAGTATTTGATGGCAAAGATTAACATATTTTTTAGGTGGGCCATCCAAAATAAATGTTTATCCTTAGAGAATATTTGCAAGAGGGGGATATTTCTAACCAATAGATGCTACATTTTTGAATCCATAGAGGAATCATGCATGCACATTTTCTTCCATTTTCTATTATTTACCATGTTTTGAATCATATTGTCTTATATTTAAGGATTGAATAGACTTTTCTAAATTCAATTGTTGATGTTTGCTACTAATAGTCAACTCCTTTCAGGTCCCCTTGCCTGGTTTGGTTTTGGAATTTCTTGCTTCCATATGGTGGGAAAAGAACCAAAGAGCGTTTAAAATTTTTAAAAGAGACCTAGATTCTGTTGGCTCTAAGGCCATCAAGAGCACTATTGAAAATGTTTTTTCTTGATTGCCAAATCTAGATGGTGGTTTAGGTAAAGACGCAAGTTTGGAACTTTATATTGGTTTTCCTCTAAGAGTTGGGCCTATTGGACCTCCAGTTATGAACCAGAGAAACTCAATGAGATGGTCCCCAACTCCCACTAGGTGGATCAAACTTAACTTTTATGGAGACTTGAAATGAAATTCAAGTCTTTTGGGGTTTTTTGGAATATTCAAAGATGAAAATGGTATTTTAATTGGAGCCTATGTTGAACCCCTTTCAATCTAACCTTCCCATTTTTTGAAGCTAGAGCCTTACTTCAAGGCTTAGTGTTGATTGAATCTTGATGATTTCATGTAGTTGTTGAGGGTGACTATATTAATATCATCAACTTAATTAGGTATTATAGCCCTCCAAATTAGGTGATTTCCAACTTGATTATTGAACCCAAAATAATTCTCCAATCCAAAGTTGAAGTGCAAATTCAATATATCCTTAGGAAAGGGAACAAAGTGGTGAATATTATGGAAAATCTCAATATTTCTCAACATGAACTCTTGGTGTGGTTATAATACTTCCCTTAGACCCTTCAATATTTGGTTGATGATGATAAATTTTGATCGTTGGTGCTTGGGGTATAGGAGACTTGTTGGGCATTGCAGCTTTATAGTATTTTTTTCAGATTTCTTCACCATGTCTAGTTTTTAGGTGGATGGGGAGGTTTTTTTTTTGGTAATTATTTTAATATATTAACAGTGGGTTTTTATAGAGGATCCCAAAACCTTATGTACAAAATTAGCCAAACATCTAATGATGTATCATGCCTCTTGGCTGTAAATATAAGCCTAAATTAAAGTAAAGCAGACCATAGACTAACAGCCTTGAGGCTGTAAAAAAGGCATTTAGGCTTGGAAAACCAAATAATGAAACAAAAAAATTTGGGAAAACAACAAGTAAAAGGTAGAAAAACTGGAACATGGAGAGCAGAAGCAAAACAACCAAATCACCAGGAACTGCTAATCCCGATCCAAGTCTTGTGCGTCTTGGAAACTTGAAAACAAATAGCTTTGGAAATAGAACTGCGCTTCACAAGACACTTGCACCCATAATCGCACAAGGGATTGGACATAATTGCCACACTACCCTGATACTCATTGGGAGGGGCCTTCTGAAATATGTGCGAGGAAAACCTCATGAAGGGATATCTGCTCTGGCCAATATTTCCACCTCAAATGGGAAGCGAGACCACCACATGATTGGACATGTGGTCGCGAGCCCTTTGTTGGCCATGTGGTCAGCCACGCGATTGCATTCTCTAAAGATATGATTTGCTTTCCACCTGCCACGCTGGGAAAGAAGCGTTCTTGCCTCAAGAATGATGTTGTAGACTCTCCAAGAAGGATTTTTAATGCCTAGGAGGTAATTCATAATGTTGAGCGAATCACCTTCAATAATTAGAGGTCGAGGATCCTCAGAGAGGATCCGAATACCTTTCATAGCGCCTCGGGCTTTGGCATAGTGATTCGTTTGGGAGCCCAATTCTTCATAGTAGGCCATCAGAAGATTCCCATCATGATATCTAACAACACCCCTAGAACCAGCGGACCTAGGATTACCTTTAGCCACTCCGTCAAAGTTTAATTTAATCCACCCCATGGGGGGCTTAGTCCAAATAACACTTTTTCGACAGGGCCCTTTAACAACTTCCAAAATAGCTAGAGATTCATCCTTTTGAAAATCACTTCTTCGCTCGGGAGGTGGGGACAGGGACTGGGAACAACATTAGAGTTCTCGATGGCATAGGATAAGGCCCTTTGAGTGATAGAAGGAGGCACTTTAGGGGATTTTCCAAATATTATGGCATTTCGCTCTAACCAAATTTGCCAAATGGAATGATGGAAGGAGGCCTCAAGGAGGAAGCAAAGTTTAGGATTCTTGAAAGGATTAGGCCATTGATGGAAAGCATCTCTGAGGGAGTAGGGAGAGCACCAGATGATTTGGAAGGAGGATAGGACAATGCTGAGTACCGATTGGGAAAAATGGTAGTGCAAGAATAAATGATCCCTCGTCTCGAAATCCGCCAGACACATGTAACATCTATTGGGGAAGGTAAAACCCTTCTTGTGAATGTTTTCAATGGTTAAGGATTTGTTGTGCAAAGCAATCCATGCAAAGAAGTTCACTTTAGGGATGACCCCTTTCCTCCAGATAGGTTTCCATCGATAATCTAGGGTAGTCTTGTTGGTAAGAAACTCATAGGCTGATCTAACAGAAAAAAGACCATCCTCCGTACGACTCCAGATGATTCTATCAGTCCTCCTAGTAGATGGAATTAAAACCAATTGGAGGATATTTTTTAGAAAGGTAACCTCATTATTAAACCCTTCGATGACTAGAAGTTTTCATCGAGGAAAACGGGTGCTTCGATCTATGAAATACACCACCCTGAGTTGGGAGTTTGGGTCGGTTAGCCCTCTCAGCCCAACAAGGTCTGCCCTCAACCCAAGGGCTTCTTCAGAAGCCCACCTACCCTTCCAAAAGAGGATGAGGTTGCCATCACCCAAAATCTAGTGGGCTCCCAGGCTGATCAAATGACAGGTTTTGAGTACATATTTCCAAAAAGCTGATGCTACGGGGGTGGTCTCAGCATCAAAAAAGGAATTGGAGATGAGATACTTCATTTTGACCAGCTTAACCCACTCCATCGGGTCACTAGATAGAATCCTCCAAGAATGATTCACGATTAGAGCTGAGTTGATAAGTCTTGATCTTCTCATCCCCAAGCCGCCTTGGTCTATCCGCGAGCACACCTTGTCCCAGACAACAAGAGGGATTCTAGATTTCTCTTCATTTCCAAACCACAGAAAGGTCCTCTGAATATTCTTGATTTTGGAGTGAACAGTAGCTGGAAGCATGAAAACTGACATAAAATAGGTTGGGATCCCCTGAAGAGAACCTTTGGTAAGGGTGGCTTTCCCAGTTTATGACAAGAGTTTGTCCTTCCAAGTGCCAAGATTCCTATGAAGGCGCTCCAGGATCATGTTCCACATACCTCCACTAGCACGCCCATTGTAAGACAAAGGCAACCCCAGATAGGATGTAGGTAGGGAGTCAATAGTGCATTCAAGAATTCTAGCAATCCAGAGTTACCTACACAGAGGAGTGTTAATAAAGTAGATTTTGCTCTTGATGTAATTGACCTTTTTCCCGACAGCTTGCTCATAACGGGAAATGATCCACTTAAGGGATTTGTCTTGGGAAACTGACGTCCTAGTGGAGATGAGGGTGTCATCCAAAAATTGCTGATGAGTGACAGGTTCAACTCTAGAAGTCGACAGAATGGTAGAAATATTGTTCTAACGAAGAGCCTCTTTCATGGACTAGCTCAGAACCTCTGCTAGAAGAATGAAAAGGATGGGAGACAATGGGTCGCCTTGTTTGAGGCCTCTGGCACTTTGGATATACCCAATTGGGGACCCGTTGACCATGATAGAAAAAAAGGGAGTGGATATATAGTTGTAGACAAGGTCAATCCAGTGAGGATGAAAGCTGAACTTGAGGAGGACTACACACAAGAATCTTCGATCAACCCGGTCAAAGGCTTTGTTCATGTCAAGCTTAAGAAAAAGAGCAACATTATTGGAGCGGTAAGCAGAGTGAAGAGTTTCATGGACAGTGATGACACCATCAAGAATGTTTCTGCCTTTAACAATGCTTCCATGACAAGGATCAATTAGGAGAGGGAGGACGATTTTGAGTCTATTGGCTATAGACTTGGTGAGAATCTTGTAAAAAACATTGCACAGGCTGATGGGCTGATAGTTAGAGAAAATTTTGCAGGCAGGATACTTAGGACGAGGGCGAGAAAGGTGGAGTTGAGTTTTGGGTGAATGGATGTGGAAGTTTGAATAACTCACATAGCATCGCACACATCCGGACCCACAACATCCCACATGACTTGGAAGAAACGAGGGGGAAAACCATCGGGGCCAGGGGCCTTGTCTGGTTGCATGGAGAACAAAGCTTCTTTAATATCGGATGAGGAAAAAGGTTCCAGAAGCTTGATGCTTACCTCATGGGGAAATTTAGTCAGAAAGTTGGCAAGCAGAGATTTTTGGACCTAAAAGTTGATGTTGGGAGGAGTGCCAAGCAAATCCTAAAAAAATTCAACCGCTTTGCTCTTGATTTCTTCTATCTCCTTGGTTACGTGTCCATCATTGCAAGCCACTTCATTGATCTTATTTTCCCCTCTGTGCCTCATGGTAGATGCATGGAAAAACTTCGTGTTGGAGTCTCCATTCTTCAACCAAAGGTCACGAGATTTCTGGCGCCAGAAGATTTCCTCCCTTATGAGAATAGAATGAAAATCCACTAAAAGGCTCCGCTCTTCCTCCCTGAGACCCTCAGTGTAACCTTCAAGTTCCATCCTTTCCTCCAAAACCTTTAGGTTCTTTGATATGGCTTTTTTAGACTCAAAAATGTTGCTGAAAACCTCCTTATTCCATACCTTTAGCTTATCTTTGACTATTTTGAGCTTTAAAGCCACTCTCCTAGGAGTGTTTCCTCCCACCTTCAGTTGCCACCATGCTGAGACCAGTCCTTTGAAGTCCTTGTGAGAAATCCACATGGATTCGAATCTGAAGGGGGTCTTAAAAATAGGCCCATCGTCCACCTCCAAGAAAATAGGGTTATGGTCAGACCCAATCCTTAGAAGGGTCAAAAGAATAGCCCCACAAAGGATGGGAATGGCTTCTTGGGAAATGAAAAATCTATCGAGCTTGACTTGAATCAAGCTGCTCCCAATTATTCTATTGCTCCACGTGAAGGAAGCCCCTTTGAGTTCGATGTCAAGTAGGCTATTAGTAGAGACAAAATCTCTGAAGTCCTCCAAGCTGCGGCTAGAATGGTCAGACCCTCCTTTTTTTTTTTAAGGATGAAGGGGACAATTGAAGTCTCTCCCTAAGACCCAAGGAAAATTAATAAAATTCTCCCTCATCTGAGAAATATCTTTCCACATTTTTGCTCTCTCCATGGCAGAATTCGAAGCATAAACATTGGACAGAATCTAGGAAAAATTGGTGGTTTTGGACTGGAACAACACATTGATAATCCTGTTGGAAGTTGATAGCAGGCTGCCCTCAAAACTTGTTGGATCCTACAGAACCATGAGCCCTCCTACTGTTCCCACTGCAAGGCTAGATAGACAATTTGCCTTGGCCCAAATGGCCTTAGCAACTTTATCAGAGGAGATAGCATCGATCTTGGTCTCTTGCAAAATAAGGATGAAAGGGTTAGTCCTCTTTCGGAGATCAACCACTAACCTTCATTTAGCTGCACCGTTCAGTCCTATCACGTTCCATGAGAGGAATTTCATCTGGATAGTTTGAGGTTTTTCTTGCCTCCCCTTCCTTGTTGGGGGGGAGGTTTTGATGCATGCGCTTCGTCCGTCAGAGTGTCAAAGTCATCCAGAACCAACAGATGTTGGGTTCCATTTGCAATGTCTATTGCTGTCTCTTTGTCTCACCTGTCTTTTTTAGGAGGACGGCCCTACTTCCTATCACTACCAAAATCCACACTTTTCTTTCGGCTCCTCATATTTTGGGGGCTAATATGACCAGACTGTTCACCCCTCCTACCTAAAAGGTAATATTCTAGCAGTGTCTGTGACTGGTTGAAATTGGGATGGCCCTGGTCTTGGAGCTTGGGTGAATTATACTGAGTGATATTTTGGGATGGGGTCTGACCCTTCTCCTCCTGTGACTCACTTTCCAGGTGGGAGTTTGCTCCTTGCTAATTGTCTGCTCCAAAATGCACAAGGTCCGATTGGGGGGTGAAATTCTCTTCAGGCTGAGAGAATTCGCCACGATCTCTAGAGGGGCCTGGAGATTCATGGCCCTTCATTTTTGGAATAAATGACTACTTTGTTTGACCTTCACCATGTTCCAGGGGGTTACAGGTTTCATGCTTCTGCTTACCCAGCTTTTGAAGAGGACAATTGGACTGGAGGTGCCCTTGGGATCGACACTGGGGGCAGAAAGCTAGTCTATTTTTATAGACAATAGCTTGTTTATGAAGAATGGTACCTCCAGACCAGAGAGTTATGGAGGTTGGTAGTTCTGCCTCTAGATCCATCAACATGCAAAAATAGGCTTGGACAAACCTTGTTCAAGCTCGGGTGGGAGGGTCAATGGTGACCAACTCCCCTATGGAGCGAGCAATACCTCTTATAACATTTTCATGCTAGCTAAAGAGGGGAAGACTCGGGAGCCTAACCCATATTGGGGCAATGTTGATGTTCTGGGTGTCAGGATTGAAATCCATGCCCCAATTTCTAAGGAAAAAACTTCTATGGCCTAGAAACCATGGGCCACCAGCCAGGATTTTACAGTAATCCTCCTTATTGTTCAGTCTAATAGCAAAAAAACCTCGAGAAATGGCTGCCAGATCCATATGTCTAGAGGTCCTCCATTTGTTTGTCGCCCACTTTCGAATGGTCTCCATGTCGGGACAACTGCCAATGAACTTGCCTATGAGGGTAAATTTCTCATACTCCATGAAGCTTGAAAGGACTTTCGTCAGGATGTCCAGCTCATCCCCAACTAGAAAAAGCTCCTTGGTAGAAAAACTGTTTAGGGTTTCTGAAGCCGTTTCCTGGGCATAAGACTTCTATGGCCCACCTCCCCATTTTTTTGGTGGGTCCTTACCCTGACTGACATCGTCGTCAACCTACTCTCCTTCATTTGGCACGGATGCCTTCGTACCTCCGGACCCCTGGTGCCCTTCGACTGCTGTGATGCACCCATGGTTTGAACTGTTGCCACTCTTGAGCTCCCCTGCATAGGACTTCCCACCCATCGTCATCCCCTCAATAAAACTTGATATTATCCATGTATCTAAAAGTTGGGTAGTTTAGAAGCCCCAAGAACCTAGCTCTATGGCCAATCGTAATTGTCCCATCCGGGTATACCACATTGGATGGGGAGGTTTTTATCCAATTATGGTCAAAGGGTTTTTCATGCCAATGTATTTTTCTAGTTTGAAATTCCTTTGTTCCTCTTTGGCATCCTCACTCTTCAATTTAAGTCATTGTTTAGAATTTTAATTTTTGAGTCAATTTGGTTTTGGGTGTTTGACCCCCTGTCATGGTGGATCATACTTAACACTCCTTTTTCCAAGCTGGTAGGTGGAACCCTACCATAGAAATGGATCTTGGGAGATGGCATAGCTAGATTTTATGACTTATTTCTATTTTATCCAAATGGACTTTGATGAGCCTCCTATTTTCTCATATTTTTTGCATGATTTTCAACCATAACGTTTACTCTTTGCATAGCCTAATCAGATACCGAGTTTCAAGACTAAATTTCTCTACTAGAATAAGTGATAGTGATGCAAATTTCACTCCTTTCAAAAACTTTCATATCCACCCATGGCATCTCCATGGGAAAGGATGTACCAATTTTTCTTGGGTAGTGGGCATTTAAATCCCAAGATCCTTTTGAGGTTTTAAGAATTATGGACTAATATTTTTCATAAATATTATTCCAAAAGTTAGACTTATTTTTGTGGCACTACGACCCTTGATATTTTCTTCAATATCCCATTGAAGTTTAGTGTTTTATTTCCAAGTGTTGTTGTATTTCTTTGGCTATATTACTTTTATCTTGCAAGGTTGAGTGATCCTATTTTGGTCTGTTGTTGTAGGGTAACCTATGTTAGATAGTTTTAATATTTGTTTGGTTGGAAATTTTGAGTGAGCTTCAAGGTTGGACCCTGATCTCTGTCCTCTCCTTGTGTAAAATTTTTTGGGGAACCTTTATCAAAAAATCTCTTCCTTTATCTAATAAATAAAAACAATTAAAGGAATCATCCCTATGTATGATCAAATATTTTTGGAAGATTCCTATAATTCTAAATACAAATTTAAGTATGGAAATATTTTATGTTTTTTTGTTCTTTTCTTTTTTATGTTCTTTTTTTAATCATATTAGTTAGCAAGTGACTATTGGTATCTTCATCATTACATAGGAATACATAAATAGCATATTTTCATGCTCCTTAACTTTCTATTGAGATAACACTTTAAAGTGCTTCTAAAATATATGGAAGACAAGCATATGTGGACCAGGATAGGGGTCTAATTTCTTAGAAAAATTCATCAAAAAAATCAATACTATCCTATCCTTAAATATTAGAGAAAACACTATCTTAAAATATGCCTAGAGAAACAAGTCCTTGTAGGTTCAATCAACATCTTATGCCACCTATTAGATTGAGCATCTAAAAAGAAAAATATTTCAAAATAGAATGAATAACATGACTTAAGTTGAGATAAAAGTTTCACTAGAAATTTAATTCTATTGATTTTGGCAAGTGGTAATCACCCACTTAAGTTGTAGTGGTATTGTTAGAAATGATTGATTTTTTTAAAATTGATTATATGGGATTAAAACAGTTCTTACTTGTATTACATGATGACCATACAATGGTAGTAAAATAGTTTAGTAATTATCCATTTATTGCTTGGTAATATTGGATCATTGTTATTCTCCTTAGAAAGCCAAAATATTTAACCAACTGAACGTATACCATTTTATGTGTGATTAGTATATTTAGTATACATGCTAAAGACTTATTTTATTGGATACATTATCCATTTTTATTAGTATTGTAGATATGTTTTTGATTGGGAAAGGGGTTTTGAAAGGGTCTCGTAACATTTTACAATAAATAAGTCAAGTCGAGGAACACTCCATAGCATAGACACATCAAACTAAAAACAAAACAAAACATGTAAACCTACTTTAGCACAAAAAGGAGCCCTCACAGGGCCAAGGAGGAGAACCAAAAAATAGACACAGAAGCTGAAGAAAACCATTCTAAAAAACCCACGTAAGGGCAACAACAAAAAAAACTAGAATTTAAAGAGAGTCCCATGTAAGGTAAATAGATAAGGAAGAGACAAATATCAAAAAAATAGAGATCCACAAAATAATAAGAAACACTAACTATTTTATTGCCCAACCATGTCATGCCCATCTCTGGTAGACCCCACCAGACTTTTAAAATCCTCTAGGATCTCAAATTGATCCTTCTATTTATCTAGGAGAGTCTCTGCCTAATATAGCAGAGAGGAAGTCATCATGGATGCTATTCCCAAGGCCTTCATGATGTCATGGAGGTCCTATAGGTGGTATATTTAAGAAATATTAGACCATAAGGACACTCTAGAAGCAAACAAAGGGGCTAGTTTGGTGGAGGTGCCATCAAGAGGGTGAATTTTCTTGGGGGAAGTCTCCTACTTAACCTAAAAAGAGAGTGAATCATCAAAAACATTGTTTCAACCATAATTGGGGTGTTACATTTACCTCTACTCACTTTGGCTATGGTGGAGCGATAAGTGCCTAATGTTCCTTCCAATTTGGTGTCAAAATTGAGCATTCAATTGGTTCTCAAAGATGCAAAAGTGTCCCCACTTGCTACTCCAATATTATTCGTATGTCCCATGTCAGACGCCACCGCTCTTGTAGCCCTTCGTGTTTGGCACTCCAGAATATAGTGATACATAAACAAATGCAATCCTTAATGTAGATAAAAATAAGGGACTCCTCTCTTGATGTTGAGGACCAATATTTCCATAGACCTAAAGAGATACTTTGGTATGTTAATTATTTTCTTTTCTTGTAAGTGGTTAGGAAAAGCTAGCTGGAAGCTTCACAACACCACTATGGGACTATACAACGTGAATTATTGAAGGATTGTCACCATTACTACATCCCATGGCTTTAGGAGAGTATCTCACAAGATGCCACCTTTATATATACATAGGGATTCACCATGGTCCTAGAAGAAAGCCAACTTGCCCTAGAGTGATTGCTTCTCTTGATTAATAATTTACCCCCTGTTTGGGATACCCATGACCTCTATAAGGAGTTCTACAATTATAGTGAAGCTCAACCCATGGATGAATACATCCTCTCCATACCATGTTCACACAAACTCCAGGGAAAGATCAGGATCATGGCTGTTAAACCATTGTAGGAGTAGGCCATGGTCATGGAAGATGTCCTCAAACCAAATTAGTTAGGTGGAAGAAAGAGGGTTCAAATTTAGCCATTAAAATAAGGCTAGGCCTGAGGGAGGGATCCACAGGGGATTGCACTAAAATAGGTAGACTATGGATGTAAGATAACATCACAAGGTACCGAAAAGTAGTGATTAAGAATACAGGGGAGATTTCCCAAGCCCAAATCCACATGCAATGGGAAAAAATATGCATAATATGCTCCAAAAAACATGTACAATGATTGCATTCAGAGTGGATGCAAATGAAACAAATAGGTTGATGCAAGCAATGAAAACCCAATAAGAAAGTTGGACCAAAAAATGGAAAGTACAGATAAAAAAAAATCCTCTCAATGAATCAGTGCGAAATTTAGATGCAATAGTTGTCAATAAATTTGAAAGAGAACTTCACTGGTGGTTATGGGAACTAAACACATAGTCACTCAAGGTAATTGAGTGGTGAAAAATAAAAATATTGGCACAAGAATTGTTGTGACTCCTTCACAACGACCCCAAAATTTGAGGAACCACTTGAAATTTGAAAGCTTGTTTCAAATTGTTGCTTGCACATATTTTTCACCGTTTTCATCATTGAAATATCAAGAATGCTTATATTCCTTTGAGTGGTCTTATAACAGGGTCCATTGTCAAAATTCAACTCATGATCTAAAGATCCTAAAGTTATGCTTGTATGGTCATTTTGATTATGGTCTTTGAGTTGTATTATTGTTGTTATGTTATGTTTATGTCAAGGGTGTTTTGTTTTATTTGTTATTAATATTGATAGGTTAGGTTTTGTAAAAATATTTTGTGTTATGTTAAATATTTAAGTCTCGTGTATAGCTAGTAATTTTTGGTTTTTTTTATATGTTTTGTTATGTTATGTTGTTTTAGTTTTATGTTGTCTTTAAATTTTATGTTTGTTATTTAGTATATATTTTTGGTGGTATTTTAATATATTTTTATTTATTGTAGTGGTGGTCATATAGGTTGCATGGTCATATGTTTAGTTTAGTTATGTCTTGTTTTAAATTAATTAAAATTATAAAGTTTTATAACTTTATAATTTAATATATTTAAAATAGTTATTTTATAAACTTGTTTTAAATTAATTAAATTATAAAGTTTTATAACTTTGTAATTTAATTATATTTAAAAAGGTTATTTTATAAATGTTTTATATTCTAATTAATATTTGTTTTGTTGGTAGGATTATTAAAATATGTTGAATAGAGGATGTGTTCGTGGGTTTCATGGACATATCTTAAATTTAAATTTTGAATGCCAATGAGGAGAAATATTAATCCTTTGAAAATGCTTTATTGATATTAGGGTTTCAATAATTTATTTTTAAAATTGACGGAATGGAGCGAACTAATCAAGAGGAACAAATTTCTTAAGTTATAAATGGAGAATTAAAAACCATAGAGAGGGGTCGAACAATATTGCAGGAAAAGGATGAGAAGAGATTGAAGGAGTCAAATATAATACCAAGTTGCAAAGGAAGCTACATTTGCACATGAATACTGATACTTTGTTGGATTCATTGTAAGATCTAAAATTTTGTATCAAATTTAATTTTTATTAAAAGCAAACACTATTGTGGTGTTTTTAATTTATAAGTTGATTGATATAATTTTTTACTTAAAATTTCCGTAGAAGATAACACTAAATTTGTTGTAGGATTGTGTAAAATCTGGTCTTCCTAGGTTTGGTTTTCAAAGTTGTATTTTATGTGTTGAAGCAAGTTTATCCAAACGTTTTATTCAAATTTATTTAGTTACCTTAAGACCTTTTTAATTTATTTGAGGTATTAAGATTTAAGATAAAACCTAATTTATTTTATAAAAAATTTAAATTTTACAACTAGGTTAAAGTTTGAATTTATCACTCAAATATTTAATTCTATAAATATTTCAGGTGAATAAATTTAAGAGAGGAGGGAATCAATGAGCTTTTGATTTTAAATTTCATAAAGTTTATAAATTTTATTGAATTTGTTTTATTATAACCCTAAGTTGAATTTCAAAGATTCAGATTTATAGAAAGGGTTGTAAAATTTATTTAGGTCAAATATTTAAGTTAATAAATATTTGACAAATAAATTTCAGGGACAAAGAAATATTATATGGATTATTGATTTTAATATCATATAAATTTAAAATTAATAATATGAGATTTATTTATGTTTCTAAAAGTTTTATTTATTAAAATTTTCATTCTCAAATCATAAATTCCAAATTACACTATTGAAATGATTAAATTTATTTATTTCAAATATTTAGTTTAATAAATATTTAAAAATAAATAAACATCACATTAAGGAATATTAATTGAATTTTAATTTTTATATTATAAAGTACAAAAATTTATAATTAGAATTCATACATATTAATTACTTATATTTATTTATTTCAAATAATTGAATTAATACTTTATATGGTGGCAAGTATGGCTGGAAAGAAATGCCAAAATTTTTAGAGAAACTTTTACTACTCTAGACGGGGTTTGGCAGACCATTTGGAGTAAGGTTACCGAAACTGTGGCTGTTCATGTTGAGGAGGAAGATCAAATTGACATTGGAGCTATGGAAGAACGTGTTGAAATGCAAGAGGGACAGGACAAAAATTGTTGGAAACCTCCCCCTGAAGGTTGGATTAAAATCAATACTGATGGAGCTGCAAAAGGCAATCCGGGGAGAGCAAAAATTTGAGTGGTGTGCCAGAACCATGCTGAGATTGTGCTCTATTGGGAATTGCAAGGCCTGGGAAGAACCACTAACAATGAAGCCGAAACCATTGCCATCAAGTCTACTTCTGTTTGGGCAGTGAAACATGGCCACCGCAGGATTATTCTTGAATCAGACTCACAAATAATGGTTGGAGCTCTAGACTGCATGAGGAAATTTGATCTGAAATCTTGGAGGTTGAGGGCTCTTGTTACCCAAATTAAAGAATTATGGAAGGAATTGGAGGATGTGATCCCAGTTTATGCGAGTAGAGATTTGAACAAAGCGGTTGACTTTCTAGCTAAGATGGGTGCGGAAAAGGAGGTTGGAGTTTAGTTGCATAGTGACATGGATATTGAGGATAAGGTGATTATACAGGTTCTTGAAAGGTCCTTGAGCTAATGACCTTCGAAAAAATAGAGTACGATGGGGGACCCCATGACATCTAGTTTTTGGTTCACGAAAATTGGCTCTGGTGCAGTTCTTCCTTTACTATTGTATGACTGTGTCCTCTCGGACTTCGGCTGGGAAGAGGCTCTTCCCACATTGTAATTGATCTATGTATTAATACAATTTTTTTTCAAAATTGTCAAAAAATAATTGAATTAATAAATATTTGAATAAATAAATATTTGGTTTAAAAGGTTATGTTAATTCTTTATATTATATTATAAAGTACAAAACTTTATAATTAGAATTCATACACATTAATTATTTTCTATGAAAAAGAGCAAGGATTATAAAGCTTAGAATATTATAAAAACCCAAACATAGAGATTATAAAGTGTTTCACATTTTATAATTAGGGTTTTATTTTATTCATCATTTATTATATTTGATTTTAAGCTTCATTCATGAAATAAATGTAAGTTTTGAATTAAAATGCTTTAAAACATTCATGCAAGTTTAATATAAGGTTAAAAGCATTTTTAAGAAAAGTTTATTTTTTAAAATAGATTTGCATTATCAAATATTAGATTTAAAAGGTAAGTTTATTTATTTTTAGGAAGTAATTATATTGATGAAAATGCAAGTAATGATTTCAAGATCAAAATATTTGTTATACTAGGCCCTTTGTTAACAGTTGATTGTTAATCTCTGAGATGTTCTGTGCACTTAATTGACATAAATTCATAATGTGTTACGTAAAATAACCTTGGAGAAACATATTTTATTTGCAAGAGAGGATTATGATCCTAATTTTTGGGTGATATTTGTAATCATACAAAATCACACTTCAAAAAATTGGTGCTAGAAGGAGGGTCTGAAAGGTAAATATTTTATTATCTTTTGAAGTCTTTCAAATCTTAGTTAAAAAAACAAATTAAAATTTTTCTATTTATGTTGCATTAATGTTAATCTATCATAAATTCGAAAATTATTTTATGATTCAATTCTTGTAAATTTCATACATAGCCTTGCATATTAAAATTGGTTCAGTGGTAGAAAATGATTTACCCTATTTTGAGCATGATGGGACGATTACAGCTGAAAAACATGTTTAGGCACATAAAAACATTATGTTTCATTTTCAAATTATGCAAGAATATATTCTCTATAGAATGCTTCAAAACAAATTGGATGAATTTACTAAATATTAGTTTATCAATTTACCTTCAGGTTCTACCGCTTCTTGGAACCAACTAGAAACAATGTTTTTTGAATATTTTGGAACATTGGTTGACACGAATTTTTTTGAATTTTCATCTATTTCTAAAAAACTTAATGAATCCATGAGTCAATTTAATGATAGGTTTCATAAGTTGTATACTGAAATAGAGATACACTTTATCATTTCAAAAGAAGAAGTTGTTCAAATATACTTGGAAGCTTTAGATCCTTTTACTATTAAGTTGTTAGAAAAGCATCCTAAATATTTATCCTTATCTAGCATCTATGATGGGGCAGTAGCTGTAGAATAATGGTTTATTTCAAGGGGAATTTATGAGGGTAGATTATCATTACTGAAACCTAGGGTTTCAAATCAATTACCACCTATGAGTCATGATACACATTTTTTTGACACCATCAAATGAAATTGAATGTCCTAGTTTTTCAACCACTTTTAATATTATCCAAGAGGAAGTGCAAGTTTCAAAGCCAATATCCATCAATGAGGATTGTAGTAATAAAGTTTATCAAAATGTAAAAATGCACGAGTCTTCAGATATTGGAGGAGTTTTAGATCTAACTAGCTTTGAAACATATGATAGAATAGAATCTTCCATAGATCTGAATGAAACAATTAAAGCTCCAAAATTGAAAAAGTCTAGAGGTAATTTCATTATGACTAATCATAAAAGTTTATTACTTGAGGAAGATGGGTTTTTCATTCAAGATAAATTTTTTGAAAGTGATGAAGGTGAATTTCAAAAGCTTTCAATTGTTGAATTTACAGAGTGTGAAGAAATGGTTGAACATCACTCCCTAGATGATTATTGTTGATGGAATAAATGGGATAACTTTTTTTCTCTTTATAATGAAGTACTTGCTTCACCTAAAATGCAGGACAAGTTGCAAAATTTAATCCTACAGCCTAAAATAAATAGTGATCAAGCATAAGGACAAATGCATCAAGATGCATATCTGGATAATTATATAAATCATTCTCATGAGACAAAGATCAAAGATACTAAAAATTATATTATTTTAGATAGTGCAGAGGTCCTAGAGTGGACTAGGTTTTAAACATATGATAAATTAGGACCTTTCATAAATTTGGATGAGATCATTGAAAACGATGATCAAAATTTTTAGTATCCTTAAAATAATGATCAAGAAGAAATAAAAGAAGGGATACAATCTCATCAAATGTTTCAAAAATATGATTGTTATAATGGTTGGCGAATATATGAGAAATTATTTATTTCTAATTATCCTACTGATAAATTTTCCATTTCACTTGATATGCAGGATGTTGAAACCTCTATCTTGCATGAAGATATGGCAATTTCTATTCAACTAGAAAATGATGTGCCAATTTTAGAAGTAGAGAAAATTCCAAAATTTGATCATTTTGAACATGAGTTTGTAGAGCACATTGTTGAACTAGAAAGAGAATAAATGGTAAATGCTTCTTATGATTCATTTTTTTAGATGGAGAAGAGGTAAAATATTTTATTTCATTCTAGAATACTAAAGATTTAAATGAAAATTTTCATGATTATATTGAATATTCAAATGAAGAAATTTCATGTATGGCTAAAAAAGAATCAGAATTTCTTATTCATCCTAAAAAAACTATTCTTGATTAGATGCCTAATTTTTATGTTTTTGAAAAATAGATCATTGATGAAGGAATACGAAATGATGATGATGATAGAGATCATGAAGAAAAATAAAATACTACAATGACTCATCAAGTAGTGGTAAATGAAAGTGTAAAAGAGGTAGAATATTATCCATTATGTCTAAAAATTCAAGAATAAGGTAAAAATTCATATAATCATTTATTAAATTCAAATGTTGTTTATGATCAATTGCCATTGAGGGTTGATAAAAAACTAGAGCAGATTCCTATTCCCACTACAAATCAGATTGTATTGCTAAATAAAAAAGAAGATATGCTTGAATTATTAAACCATGTTCATCAACAATTGAAAAATGAATTTAGGATACAAACTTATACAAATCCTCATTTAGTAGATATCCTAGATTCTTGCAAAGTGTTGCATGAGCATGATTGGTCTAAAAGCATAGATGATGATTTTGCTTTAAAATTTTTAGAAGTAGTTTCTTATTTTAAAGAAATATTATATTCTTATGAAAATGAAAAATTAAGTCAAAGTGAAAAATCTGATTTGGAAAATTACATATCATTGGATAATCAAGAGATAATTGAAGATCATGTATTCACTTGCAGAATTAACTATCTTAGATATATAAAAAATATATATCTATAAACGTCGAGATTTATCAATCTCGAGGTGCCTATTAAAATATTAATATTGTTTATGGCATGGCTGACCTTCCTGGCCGCCATTGTAGGATTCCTATCGGTGTAATGAATCACATTCGAAACATCAAATTGATTATAAAATTGAATCAAATTGGTGGGATGAAAAAGGCAAAATGAAATTTGTTGTATTGTTTAGGCTGATTTTCTTTTGGTTGGATTTGTATAATATTTGACATGCATATAACAATATATGTCTTTCATGTGCCAATCGTATTTGGGATCCATGGAAATGATGGCAGAAATTTTTTATTATCTTTTACATAATGTATAATTTTGTAAATATTTTTTTGGATTTTGTTTTCTTGTTTTTATGTTTTTACATAAGTTGTGGTTTTGTAATGTTTTGTTATTTGTTTAGTTGTCAATATTGTCAAGTTTAGGAAGTGGATTCACTTGTTTTATCAAATTTGCAATTTTGGTTTTGCAAGTTTGTGTTTTGTATAGCTTGTTGTTTTGTGAGCTTGTTTGTTAGTTATTTTTCTGATTTTATTAGTTGGTGATGTTGTTGATGTTTATTTAGTGCTTATCATATTTTTGGTTGTGTTTTTAGTATAGAAATAAAATGGCTTTGCCATATTTTGGAGTTTATGTGTTTTTGAATTTGAAAAAGTTTCAATGAGGTTTTCTTGATTAAAGTAGTTGTTATTGAGACACTAATATTTTGATGATTTTGTCTGGTATTTGTGCTTGGGTCATATAGAATAAAATTACCTATTTTGAAAACCAGTAAAACCTAGAGAAAAGGAAAAGTGAGATGTTAGTCTATATCTTCATGAATGTTAACTAAGATAAGGAAATTTAAAATATTAGAATCATATTGCAAAAGTTTCACGAGTACCACAAACAAATTAAGGAACAGTTTTTTAAATTTTAGATGTATGAAGTTATCAATTTTGCATATTAAGATGAAAAATTTTATATACTCTTTTAGTATTACCTGATCTCTAACCCAAGTGGCAGGTGGATTTGTTGCAAAGTACCATATTATTGAATAAAAGAAAAAAAAAATGAGGGATACAAAAATGAGAGATGAAATGATGAATACAGTTGAAAATAAAGTCAAATCTATCACCATGAATTAGATAATATTCATTGGAGTTATAGACGCTCGACTGGTAGTGAAGATATGTCTAAAATAAAGGAAATGCAACATCAAAAATTCACCTAATATTTGGGAGTTTCAGATAATCTCTACCGAAGTTATAGATGATCGGTGGGTAGTAGAACAATGTCTGAAGGGAATTAGGTAGAGTTATTTCTTCAAAGAGGAAATGTTCATAGCCTGAAATGTGAAATTGACAATGGAATGTTGAATGGTTTCCAAATATATAGAATGAATCACTTTGCACACAACGAGTTGATGCTGATGATTTTGATGGTTCATGTTGAATTGGTCTATTATCATTCTCTGGATATCATTGACGCTTATAATTCTAATATTTGGGTTTTTATTGTTTTCAGAGTTTGGTTTTTAAGTTCGAAATGTCCAGGAACATTTACCAGCAGAGTCACCATTTATTGTAATTCCTTCACAACGACCCCAAAGTTTGGGGACCCACTTGAAATTTGAAAGCTTGTTTCAAATTGTTGCTTGCACATATTTTTCATCATTGTCATCATTGAAATATCAGGAATGCTTATCTTCCTCCTAATGGTCTTATAGCAAGGTCCATTTTCAAAATTCACCTCATGATCTAAAGATCCTGAATTTATGCTTGGATGGTCATTTTGATAATGGTCTTTGAGTTGTATTATTGTTGTTATATTATGTTTATGTCAAGGGTGTTTTGTTTTGTTTATTATTAATATTGATAGGTTAGATTTTGTAAAGATCTTTTGTGTTATGTTAAATTTTTAAGTCTCATGTATACCTAGTATTTTTTGGTTTATTTTATATGTTTTGTTATGTTATGTTGTTTTAGTTTTATGTTGTCTTTAAATTTTATGCTAGTTATTTAGTATATATTTTTGTGTTATTTTAATATATTTTCATTTATTATAGTGTTGGTCATATAGGTTGCATGTTCATATGTTATGTTTAGTTGTCTTGTTTTAAATTAATTAAATTATAAAGTTGTATAACTTTATAATTTAATATATTTAAAATAGTTATTTTATAAACTTATTTTAAATTAAAATAAATTATAGTTTTATAACTTTGTAATTTAATTATATTTAAAAAGGTTAATTTATAAATGTTTTATATTCTAATTAATATTTGTTTTGTTGACAGGATTATTAAAATATGTTGAATAGAGGATGTGTTCATGGGTTTTATAGGAATTTCTTAAATTTAAATTTTGAATGCCAATGAGGAGAAATATTAATCCTTTGAAAAGGCTTTATTGATATTAGGGTTTCAAGATTTCGTTTTAAAACTTACGGAATAGAGTGAATTAATCAAGAGGAATGAATTTCTTATGTTATAAATGGAGAATTAGAAACCAAAGAGAGGGGTCGGACAATATTACAGGAAAAGGAGGATAAGATATTGAAGGAACCAAATAGAAGACAAAGTTGCATAGGAAGCTACATTTGTACATGAATGCCGAGATTTTGCTGGATTCATTGTAAGATCTAATATTTTGTACGAAATTTAATTTTTATTAAAAGCAAGCACTATTGTGGTGTTTTTAATTTATAAGTTGATTGATATAATTTTTTAATTAAAATTTTCGTAGAAGATAACACCAAATTTATGGTAGGATTGTGTAAAATCTGGTTTGCCTGGGTTTGGTTTTCAAAGTTGTGTTTTTCTGTTTGTAGCAAGTTTGTCCGAATGTTTTATTCAAATTTATTTATTTACCTTAAGACCTTTTTAATTTATTTAAGGTATTAAGATTTAAGATAAAACCTAGTTTATTTTATAAAAGATTTAAATTTTACAACTAGGTTAAAGTTTGAATTTATCACTCAAATATTTAATTCTATAAATATTTTGGGTGAATAAATTTAAGAGAGGAGGGAATCAATGAGCTTTTGATTTTAAATTTCATAAAGTTTATAAATTTCATTGAATTTGTTTTATTAAAAACCTAAGTTAAATTTCAAATATTGATATTTATAGAAAAGGTTGTAAAATTTATTTAAGTCAAATATTTAAGTTAATAAATATTTTACAAATAAATTTCAGGGATAGAGAAGGATTATATGGATTATTGATTTTAATATCATAAAATTTTAAAATCCATAATTTGAGATTTATTTATGTTTCTAAAAGTTTGATTTATTAAATTTTTCAATCTCAAATAATAAAGGCCAAAGTATACTATTGAAAGGATTAAATTTATTTACTTCAAATATTTAGTTTAATAAATATTTAAAAATAAATAAACATCACATTAAGGAAGATTACGTGAATTTTAATTTTGATATTATAAAGTACAAAACATTATAATTAGAATTCATACATATTAATTATTTATACTTATTTATTTCAAATATTTGAATTAATATATATTTAAATAAATAAATATTTGGTTTAAAAGGTTATATGAATTCTAATTTTTATATTATAAAGTACAAAACTTTATAATTAGAATTCGTACACATTAATTATTCATCTTCTATGAAAAGAAGCAAGGATAATAAAGATTAGAATATTCTAAAAGCCCAAACATAGGGATTATAAAGTGTTTCACATTTTATAACTAGCTTAGATATAAAGGATATATATCTAAAAATGTCGAGAGTTATCAATCTCGAGGTGCCTATATCATTTCTTGGGGGTGTGATCTCCAAGATAGGTGCCTCGGGATTGATAAATCTTGGTGTTTTTAGATATATATCATTTATATCTAAGCTAGTTTAAATATTTTAAATGTTTGCAATGGTTGGTTAGTCGACTGTTTTAATTTAAATATTTTAAATGTTTTTGTTAATGTCGATTTTTTTAATTAAAAAAAATTGTTTATGGTGTGACATTATGACCTCTTTGCCTTCCACCCCCTTGTCTGCCATTGTAGAAACGCCTCTCAACGTAATTAGGGTTTTTATTTTATTCATCATTTATTAGATCTGATTTTAAGCTTCATTCATGAAATAAATGTAAGTTTTCAATTAAAATGCTTTAAAGCATTCATGTAAGTTTAATATAAGGTTAAAAGTATTTTTAATCAATGTTTGTATTTTAAAATAGATTTGCATTCCCAAATATTAGCTTTAAAAGGTAAGTTTATTGATTTTGAGGAAGTAAATTATACTAATGAAAATGCAAGTAATGATTTCAAGATCAAAATATTTGTCATACTAATCCCCTTGTTAATAGTTGATTGTTAATCCCTGAGATGTTCTATGCACTTAATTGACATAAATTCATAACGTGTTATGTAAAAGAACCTTGGAGAAACATATTTTCTTTGCAAGAGAGGATTACAATCATATTTGTCAGGTGATAATTGGAATCGGATAAAATCACACCTCAACAAGAATCAATTAGAATGGGGAGGTTAGGAAGAGCACCACCAATAAAGAGGGTGAACGAGGACCAAAAGTTCATAAAGGTTATCACCTGCAATCATCTAGATAAGATGTTGTGGTGTTGGTGAGGATTGGAACAGTGCCAAATCCACCCCATCATTGCTTGATGATGGACATGCCAACTAGTCCCACAAAACCTTATGATAATGGTATAGCGACTAGTGACATTTCATGAAACGTGACTCACATTAGAGATTATGCTATCCAAAAATAATATTTTTATACCATAAGAAATTTTATCCTTTAAAAAACATCACCATTGGAGTTTAATTCTACATCTTTGATATAGTTTATTTTCATATGAGTACTCCTCAACTCTTATCTTCCACTCATAGAGTGACTTATCATGTAATTATGAAATAAGTATACACAGTTCCACATGGAGACCTGGTGGCCTCAACACCAATCCCCCCTAATCTTGCTGCTCAATAACTTCAACTACATTAATGTTGATTATATAAATAGGGAAAGTGTTTCTCCAGATAGAAAGACTCTACTTAGATATCCCTAGATTCATAAGGATATCGGTAGCATAGTTACCTTCATGATAAATATAAGTGAAAGTGACACTCATGAAGGATTGCATAAGATGTTTAGTTTCAGAGATAATTTTGGAAATGTTCCATAGAACATACCGGATCTCTGAAATTAAAAATTGGATGATATTTTTGGAATCCCCTTCAATCAGCAAATTGGAACACTGCATGTTGTGGAGGAGGACAATACCTTGATGTACCCTGGCTTTCACAAAGTGACTAGAATGATGTCCCAAATTCTCAGCAAAGGCTAAAATGATGTTCCCTATGTGATCTATGACAATTCCTCTAGTGCTAGCGAGCCCAATATTTCCTTTGGCAGCTCCATCAAAACTTAGCTTGAGAAAATCTAGAGGAGGAGATCACTTGAACAACGATCGATAAACCTTCAAATATAGAGCATGGAGATTGTAGTTATGAATCTTAAGAGAAGAGGCCAACAAAGCTTCACCATTTGATTTTGAGTCACCATTGCCATGAGTAACAAAAATATTCTCATCTATAACATGAAGGATTCTAGCTATCATGTACTAAGAATTATATTTTCAACAATTAAAAGTGCAGGAATTGTGTTCACACAAAATATCCTAGAGAAATTGAGGGAGACAGAAGGACCAAAAATTTTGAGGCTAAAGTATTTCAAAGGATTGGGCCATTGCATACACAAATCATTGAGGAGGGCAGGTGGGATCTAGGCAATACCAATGGAGGATAATATGGATGACATTGTGGAATGGGAGAAGGAGTAAGATAGGAAAATATGGTGGGTAGACTCACAATCCTAAAGACAAAAGTAACAATAATTGGGTGATGAATGCCATAGTGATGGAGGTTCGAGATGGTAAGCATCTTATCCTGGATGGCAATCTAGAAGAAGAAACTTACTTTGGGCATGATATTTTTCCTCCAGATGAGCTTGGAAGGAAACCAAGGAGGGGAAGGGTTCTCAGTGAGAATATGGGCAAACTTGACAATGCAGAGGTCATTTGAAGTGGGATCCCAAAGGATCGAATCCTTAGTGTGTAAAATAGGAATGACATAGAGATGTAAAATATTTGATAGGATGAAGGCAACTTGTCTTTGCTCACTAGATAGACCAAAAACTAGGAATGACTTCCAATATTTATGACTAGGGTAATATAATTAACATACCTTCAAATCAAATAGGGAGTCGATGATTGATTTAAGGTAAATAAGGTCTACACATGTCTATTGAGGGAAGTAACCTATCCAAAGATCCTCCTATAATTTGATGTTTTCACCATTGCCTAATTTCTAGCAAATACCTTTTTCTGATAATAACCTTAGATTTGAGGATGGAGTTCTATGCTTTTGAACCATAGAGAGGAGAAGGATCATCCAAGAAATTTATGTTATCCCAAAGGTATTTTAATTTCATAATGGAGACACATAAATAGTTCTCATTAGTAAGAATTCACCAACCATATTTTGTGATGAGGGCTAGATTCATATTGCAAACTTTTTAAAACCCAATATTGCCATGCTCCTTCCTTGATCAGACATTGTCCTAGGAAACCAAGTTTATACGTTGTTTCAAATTTGACCCATACCAAAAAATAATTCTTTGCATTTGCTTGATTTTGTTATATACTTCAACCAAAATCTAAAATTTTGAGAGAAAAAAATTGGGATGCTTTGGAGGGTGGCTTTGACTAAGGTAGCCTTACTAGCCTGACTGAGAAGGCTTCCTTTCTAGCTAGCTAATATTTTTATGAATTTGATCAATGACAATATTCTAGAGGGAAGTTTTGGAAGGGCCTTCGAAGAGAGGAAACCTAAATATGTGGTAGGAATATTAGTAATTGTACTCTCAGGGATAGTAGTGATGCAGGTTTAACCTCTAATAGGAGTGTTGATGAATAAATCTTGCTTTTATAGAAATTTTATTTTTTACCAGTAGCAAACTCAAAGGAAAGTAGGATAGATTTAATAATATGGGCATGAGGAACTGATGCAAGGATGGCTAGGATGGTATCATAAATGAACTACTAGTGAGAGATATGTTGGAGGGAAGACACGGGATTGAAACTAAAAATATCTCCTTTGGAACACATAGAGTTAAGGGTTCTACCCAAGGCTTTAACAATAATGATAAAAAGGAATGGAGAGAGGGTGTCACCTTGTATTAAGCCTTTGAAACTCTTGAAATAGTCAGCAGGAGAACAATTAACCATAATAGATAAATTAGCAGTAGTAATACATTCCTTCACGAGAGCAATTAATTAGGATGGAAACCAAACCTGGAGAGGACAGAGAACATGAAACTCCATGGACCTTTGTCAAAATCCTTGTTCATATCAATTTTTAGGAGAAAACTAGCCTTACCACTTTTAGAAATAGAATAGATGATATCATGAATGGTGATGATACTATCCGTGATGAGCCTCCATTGGATAAAGGTACCTTGATTAGGAGAAATTATGTGGGAGAGGATGAGTTTGAGTCTATTTATTAGGGATTTGGTAAGGATTTTATAAAGGATTTTAATGAGGTTGATGGGGCAAAAATCTATAAGGGTGCGAGCTTTGTTGACTTTGGGAATGAGAGCAAAGAAGGTGGAGTTGACATATTCTAGAATATATTTGCACCTTTGCATATGTTGGATGGAAAAAACTACATCTGGACCCAAAATTTTCGAGAACTAGTGAAAGAATATGAGGAGAAAGCCATATGGACATGGGGCTTTCCCACCTTGCATGGAAAAAATAGCAACATAGACTTTTTTAGCATAAAACGGTTTGAGAAACCTTTGGTTATGTTCTGACATTACCAACCTTCATATATTTTGTAGGAGGGCCTTAGACATTTGATGGTCACACCCAAGAGTAGGGCCGAGCAAGTCAAATAAATTGATAGCTTCTTCTTTGATTTCAGAGATATCCATTGTTACTTCCCCATTTTGTTGGATGAGATCCTTGATTTTGTTACACCCTCTGTGTCTTATGGTGGTGGCATGAAAAAATTTTGTATTAGAATCTCCTTCTTTGAGCCAGGTGACCCAAGACTTTTGTTTCCAAAAGACTTCTTCACTTCTGTGGATGTTATTATTTCAGCCAAGAGAGTATTTTCTTCGTCCTAAAGAGTGGGGTCAAGATTACCATGGTACATTGAGAGATCGATGCTAGTGAGTTAAGACTAGATCTAGTGTTTTTTGTGGAAAATATTCTTGAATACCTCTCTGTTCCATTTTTTCAACTTTATTTTAGTATATCGAAGATTGTTGCTCCCCTAAGAGACTTGAGATATAGAGAACTTGTGATACCACCACGAAGAAATCATATATTTGAGGTTCGAATCTTTAATCCATATAGATTTAAATCTGAAGGATGACTTGAAGGGATAAAACTAGTAGGAGATATCCAAAATTAGAGGATTATGGTTAGATCCAATTTTGGGTAACGATCACATGATAGTATCACCAAATTTAGGGATAACATTCGTGGAGATAGGAAAGCGATCAAGGCAAATCTAGATTATTTGGTCTCATTTTCTATGGTTACTCCAAGTGAATCTTGGATCCCTGAGGTTAATATCCATAAGTTCATTTTCATACACAAACATTGCAAAGTGGTCATATGAATTACTAGGGATTTAGGATCCCATTTTTTTGTTAGTCGGGAATAAATGGGAGTTGAAATCCCCAACCAACATACAGGTCTCTCATGAGAAGACTTCCATTAGTTGGATGAGATAAATCTATAAGAGACTCCTCTGGGAAGGGGAATTAGGAGCATATATATTTGAGAGGACCCAATGGTAATGATCCTCTTTATTTAAAAATAAAAAATTCATGTAATTTTCTACTATAGAAAATAGGGTCCTCTCAACTTTTGTAGGATCCCACATACATAATAGTATGCATGAAGCTCCATTGGATAGACTAAAAAGAGATTCAGAATATTTCCAAATAAATGTTGAGATGCAAGTGGCACTCTAGAAATCCATTTTAGTTTATTATAGCAAAAATATTGTGGGTCTTAAGACTCTCCTCATGGACTTAACCAAGTGTTGCTTGTTTTGACCATTGAGGTCTCTCAAGTTCCATGATAGGATATTCATTTAGAAAGTCTTGAATATGTTATCTTACCTCTCCCAAGAGGAAGAGGAATTTTGGATTTATTTTCAACTGGTATCTTCGAAGCTCTGCCACTGATGTTGAGCTATGTGCTATTTGCAATGTCATCTAAAGCTTATATTTTTTTGATATCTTGAGCAGAGGTATGACCCTATTTTTTCCTAAAATCCAAATAAGTGTAAATATTCTTTTGGGTTCAAGTAGAGGGAATTAGGGATGCCACTAGGGGATCCTTGGAGACTCATAGGGAAATTATGAGGGCTCTAGGGATGGGTAAAGGTGGGATTAATGAGCTCAATGGTAGCATCATCAATGAAAAAGAGAAAAAAATCATTATAAATAGGAATGGGTGGACTACGAGGAGGAGATAAAATAGGACTTTATAGAGTAGGAACATCGAATATGTTCTATCGGGGTTGATATTTAGCTCCAAAGGATGGAGGGATATCAATCGAGGCATTTGGAGGGCAAAGAAGTGCAAGGTTAAGGCTAAAAATAGAGGAAGGGAATAAAGGACCAGATTTGGAAGGATGAAAACCTTTAGTAGAAGGTAGTTTAGGGAACTTAGGGAATTGAGAATGAATATGGCCTTGCTTGGAACAAAAATCATAGAAAGCAAGTTTTTTTCATATTCAATAATTTGAGAAAAGGTACAAACTTTTGAAATGAAATTGATAAAATATTGTAGAACCAAATCCAAATTTGTATTGATGCACATACAATCCTGGATCATGCAGGACCCCACTCGAGTAGGGGGATCAAAAGTGATCATCTTTCCAATATTTCTTGCAATACCTTGGAGAATATATTTATTACAAAACTAAATTTATAGTCCTGGGAGATGAACCCAAATTGGCGCATAGTTGATGCTATGATTAGATGAGTAAAATCCACACATCATTTTTGCAAGAATATATCTCTTTGATCAAAGAACCATGGTCCACCCATGAGGATTCAATGAGAGTTGGTAGGGTTGTTTAACCAGCTCAAAAAAAAAACCTCTAGGATGCACAACTAAATCCATGGATCCTAAGGACCACCAATAGGAATGGGCCCATTTGCGGATTGATTCCATATTGAGTCATGAACCCAGGAATTTACCAACTAGTGAGTTGGAGTTGCAGGCAACCATGGATAACATAATATTGTAAGGGATCTTAAGGTTACCATATTAAGGATATAGGTCAATCCTAGTCTCATGTGGACTAGGATTTGAGTTTATTTCGATCTTATCTATAAATGATTGGTAAAAACTAAGAGCACCTTCTCCCTATCCACCCACTACAACCACAATTACTAGAGGAATGCTTCCATTTGGTGATGAATCCTTTATTCTTGGATCCACTAGGGATTCCTGATTTATCGAGGTGTCAAATCCTACCACTTTGTTATAGTTGGAAGTACCTGATGCGGTTGTCTCAGATACCGACCCACGATAGAGGAATCCATTGGTGAGAAGAGTGGTGGGCCCAAAATCATCTAATTTTTTATGGGTGGTCATGAAGATTCCTTCCAAAAAAAATTTATGGATAGAGAATTCCTCAATGTCTTGATTCAAACCATCTCCTCTTGGCCCACTATTACCCGTGTCACAACCACCGCCACCACTGAAGTTGTTGTTGTCATTTCTACCTACACCATTTCCATGAGAGCTTGTTAGGATACTCCATCCTAACATTTTTAGTTAGTATTATTAACCATTTAATTATTATATTATTAACTCGTAAAGTGAACCATCACATCTCTTCATAATGTGAACCATCATGTATCTTCACCAACGTAGATTTAGTGTAGATATATATATATATATATTTGATTGGTCATTCACACAAATCATCCATGAATAAGAATATATATTTGATTAATTGATCCATTGGAAGGGTTCCTCTCCAGTGCAAAGGTGATTCTATCCAAAAGGTGATTCTATTAGTTTAGATCCAATTCCAATTATCATTGATAGATCCGCTAGGAACTTGGGTTCCTACCATTTGGTATTAGAGCATCGATTATGGATATAAGTGGGGAATTTTGTTTAAAGACATCTCGAAAGAAATATTGCAAGTAATGAATAAATGACAAGATGATTTTGAAATAAAATATCAACAAAAATAGTAGAGTTAATCCTAAAAAAGGATGATCTTATAAATAAAATTAATACAAAGGATAATTTTTGCCAGTGTAAGGACCCAATTACAAAACCACCTACATGGGAATCACAAAATGCATACACCACTAAAAAACTTACCCAAATCTTACCCATTAAACGTATTCACCCTACGAAAATGAAGGCAAGACGTGAAAAATATTTGTATTTTCATTAGGATGAGAAATTTTTTTGTAATCATCAATTTATTATACTTGCACTATATATTTTGGATGTAACTATTCCTTGGGGTTTTCCCAACAACAAAAATATGATTGAGGTAAATGTAGTGATGGATACACCTAAATATAGCACTAAATATGGCAATGATGAGGAAGGTAAGGAAGATGAGGAGGCCACAGTAGATAATAAAGAGGAAGAGGATGTAGAAAATTAGAATAATGAGCAAGAAATACCCCAATAACCTGATCACAATGAGGAAGACAATATAATTGATATACCAAAAGTGATCAATGCATAAGGTAAGGTTTAATTTATTCATTTCCTTTCATTGTTGTTTCTTCTATTTTCCCTCGCTCATATTGCTCATGCACTTGGATATATTTAGTATTGTAGATATTATGCATTATAAAATGAGTACCTTTTTTTATAAGATGGATGAAGGGATTTTTAAAGGTACCCCAAACCTTTTACAATATTGGATCAACAAACCAGTTTGAAACAAGGAATAAATATATCAACATGGCAAACAAAAATAATCCATAAAATAAATAAATAACAAAGCTACATAATAGTCGAGTAGGACAAACAACAAATTTTCATAGGGGATCCCGACTATCATAGATGAGAGCCATTTGAAAAAACAAATTATCTCCTCAAAATTTTATTGTTTATTTGATTTAATCTATTTGGCAATCCTCATTCCAAATTGTGCATCTTTCTTGCAAAAGTTTGAAGTTTGCTAAAGAAATTTCCGATCTACTTCCCTCCCTATAAACATGCTTAATCTCAACCGCTTCGAGGGTTAAAATATATCTTTGTCTTTCATCAAGTTCATTTGTAATCATCCAAGAAGGAACCTGAGCACCTTTGAGCATATTAATGATATTGAGGGAATCCCCTTCAATAATTACATTCCTACCATTCAAAATTTACAGTAGATAAACCCCTTAAAGATATATCATACCTCCACAAAATAATTGGTCTGACGATCTAAAATTTTAGTAAAATTTAACAAAATATGAAATGAGTACTTCATATGGATGCCTTTACCAAGTTTGTGCAACCCTTTTTCATGTGTGCTATAGGTTTATATATGCTTATCTTTCCTTATTGTTTATATCATATGGCCATTTATATTATTTCAAGGACTAACTATAAGTAGAATATTTTCTCTTGATATACATGTATGCATTTTTAAGATATAAAGGATTTGTCTATATATATGGCATGTTTTCATGTTTAGATACATGACTATAAATATACTTTAGTTTACATCATATGGCTCATAATTTACTTAGACTTTATTAGTATTCTTCTAGACTATATCACTATTGATATCATGATATTTCATGTTTCTTTCTATTATGTAGTTTTAAATAGACTTATTTGGGATATATTATAACTTTTATCACTCTAATAAAGTGCATATTATATGCCTATAAAACCACCTACTTATAAGGATACATGGCTAGACCTATACTCCATACCATATAAGAAGATCCATAATGGATTTGAAATAATTAATGATTTAACATAAGTAAAGTTTACTAAGATAAAATTGAATGGATCTATATCCTACCCAAGTCTAATATTAGGTATTGCCAAATTTAAATGGGACACTATTGCTTCATAGGATAAGGAGGATGAAGCTAAGGTTAATTAAGCCTTTGATTTGTATAAGGCTAAAAATTGTGAAGATATATTATAATAGGTATTAACTCTATGTGAATCAAAGGTTTTGAATAAAGCATGCCAATCCATGTAAATTTACATAAGAACATTAAAAATTTTAAATGTACAAATATTTTCAAAGTTACAAAAACTTTAACTTTATTAAATTACACCTTTTATAGTTAAAATAATTTGCATTACATTTATGGTGGAATCTCAAAGAATATTGTTTGCAAGTTTTGAACATAAAAGTATTCATTATTCATTGTAAATGTAGTATTGAACAAAAGGTAAAATTTAAAACAAATTATTGGTAAAACAAAATTTTATTTGCAATATGCATATATTTCTAACAAAACATTTAGGGATATAGCTTCAAATAAATAGTTTTTTTTAACCATCTAGATTATCTAATTCCATTGCATCATAATTTATGTATTTAGTAATCTAATAAGAACCACCATAGAAGGCATCAAAATGTACTTGTTATTTAGTCTTAGATATATATTCATATCATTTTAAAACAAAATCAAATTCCTTTTACTCAACTTGAGTTCACATTTTATAATGCCACCTCTCAACCAACTACTAGTGTAATTCTAAATTTTGACAAGAATTCTCTCTAATTTCTTCTAGATATACGTCACACAATAGGTTACAATGGGTTTTTTTCACTTTTTCAAGACCAAGGGGGACTAGCACTTGTACTCCACTATAGGACATTTATAGTAGGAGAAGAGAGGATGGAAGAGTGACAGAAATTAGGACCTTTAGTGCTTGAGTAAGCACTATTTAGAATTGAAAGCCCCCCACACTATTAAAGTGGGCCCAAACTATTTGATATTTCGAGTCTCTAAGCCTAAGTTATCATTGATGTCAAGATGTTAGTGATAGTTCTTCTTTAGTTTGAGTCCAAAGTTTACTGGAAGTTTATAATGGATTAAAATATCTTTATTTTGCACCCAAGAAAGTGGGTCAGAAAGTGGTTTAAATCCTCCCAAGGCAATAATTTGTTCAAGGTAGAAGAAGCACATAATATTATAGCAAGGTGGTGAGAAAACCCAAAAATAAATATTATAATTTTTATTATAATATCTTGGATTATAAGGATAAAAATAATATAATTTTTATAAACCTAAAGGTTGGGTTTAATGAAATAATTTGAGGCACGAGTTTATTTTTTTAAAATAAACCCAAAGGTTGGGTTTAAGATATTATTCAAAGTACAACGTTAATAAAACCAAAGTTGGGGTTTAAAGTAAAAGGCTTTTGAAGCCTTTATATCTCCGCTTATGTTTTCATGGAGGAGCTTAGCACCGACATATCCAAAGAAAATATAATGCATATAAATACTTTTCCAAAACCATTGGAAAGATATCCTTGCTTGATTTCGATTTTGGCATGCGAAATAAAAAGGAAGAGCTTGTGAGATATTTTATGCAAAGTGCAGAGTTTAAAAGTAGAAGGTGCAATCATGGAAAGCAAATAGGCTAACATGGCCTAGTGGTAAGTTGGGAAGTGCAAGGGCACTGACTCACAGGAGGTCCTATGTTCGAAACGTGGTAGTGCAAGTTTGAACGCATTGGTTGAAGCTCCCAAGGCGCATGAAATTTTTTGGAGCACATAGCATGGTGAGGGATAAGAAGCACAAGGTGCTTCATTCTATTCGAATGAGCACATGGCTCATGTGATGACTTTGGATGCGGCTAAGGTGCTTGGTGGGAAGCAAGGTAGATGGTTCGATTCCCTCCAAAGGCAAGTTAAATTTTGTTAAAATAATTTTATTTTTCCAACGTGGAGAAATAAGGTTATTGTGATTTTTGGTTATCCTTAGTGAAAATAAAGGTGTGTGGTTAATTTGTTTTGTTATAAGATTGCATTGGAGATATAAGGTATTTATTTGGAAATTGTTATTAAAGAGGTTTATTTTATTGAGTGATATTAATTAAATATTATTTGAGATTTATTATTTTAGGAGTAATAAAGAATTTTAGTAAAGTCTTGATTAAAATTATTATCAAGAATTTTGAGCATTATTTTTCTATAAGGTTTTTTTTTTCTATTAAAATAAGAATATGGTGAATGTTATTTTTGAGTTGGAGTAATAAGGTGTATTTTGGATCATCATTTTGGATTGTGTTATTATTAAAGTCTTGTTGAGTGGTGTTTTCACCCAATTGTGAAAGCACACTCTCCGGTAGGATTTGGGTTCCAAAATCCCCTCTTGCAAAGAAGTTAAACAAACAACTTCTCCAAGGTTCTTGTTATATTAGCATTTGCATATGTGCATTAGTAATCTCAAATAAAGATATTCAATTGAAATGCTTGGAACACCTTAGTGGTTGCAAGTAACTGAAAACAAGGGGCACTGTTGGTTTATTTTACCATAAAACTTTAGTGATTGTTCATTGAACCTTGATAAAGTAAATGTGATTTGGCCCTCATATGACCACGATGTAATGCCTTTAATTCATTTTATCTTGATGATTTTAAGATAGATTTTATCTTGCATTAAATCTTCAATGATGAAATATGATCTCCAAATGTAGCTTCAAACTGTCACTTTAACTTATCCCTCTTAAATGAAATCAAATTTTCATCAAGATGAACAATTAAGTGCTTTAAGGAAAAGACCTTCAATGTAGTACTCAAATTACCCCTCTTTCGTAAAATTGGAATTTTTATGAAGGGTAATTTTAGGCCCAAAATGGAAATTTATGAAAATGCCGTAAAACATAACCCCTTCAATGAAATTGGAATTTCCATGAAGGGAATGTCATCATAGGCTCATGAATGCAAAACAAAACTGGAAAAATGAAATTTGACCTTAAAATGAAAAATTTCTATTTTCGGAATTTTAAAATCTGTAGCAAAATAGCAACTTCGGTGAATTTTTAAAAATACTAAAAAAGTCTGAAAATGAAATTTCAAAGTGCGTATTTGAATTCTGAATTATAATATACACACTGGTGAAATCGTTCTTAGATTTTGAAATTTTTTTAATATTTATTTTAATGCCTGAAAATAGGAAAAAAAATCTGAAATTAAAAATTTTGGAAACAGAAATTTAAAGTTTGCATCAGAATAATTGCTGGAAACACAGCAATGCAAAAGCTCCTTCAGTCTGATAGCACCCCGTCCTGCAAAAACCGAATACGTGAGAGTTTCATACATGCAACCTAGCATATTTGACTCGTACTACACACAATCAAAGTAAACTAGGTGTCGGCTCCAAGGATCCTAAATAATTTCCAGATTACGGACATTCAAATGAAACAACCCAAAATAATGGCATCAATTTCACATACAAGTCTAAAATCCGAAAGGGGAAAAATAAGACAGTTAAAATCAAGCATGCGGAAAATTTCTCATTCTTTCTTGCTAACAAGGCCTGAAATTTCTGAATAAAAACTTTCACATTCCCATGAAAATCCAAGTTTTACATCTCAAAATAATGCCCCCTTTTGGCCATGCCAAAGAGTCTCCAGTCGGCCATGTCCAAAAGGTTCCGTCTCCGTTCCCTTTCCAAAACACGTCGCGAAATCGCGACACTTTTCATCACCCGTACGCTTCGGCAAAACACGTCGCGATTTCGCGACATCATTTATTTTCTTCCCAACAGCATGTCGCGATTTCGCAACACCTTTTCTTTTCTCCTCAGTGACATGTCGCGATTTCGCGACATCCTTTTCATCCTGGTCACCGACACGTCGCGATTTCGCGACACTTTTTTCCTCCTGGTCACCGACACGTCGCGATTTCACGACACTTTTTTTCTCCTGGTCACTGACACGTCACGATTTCGCTACAGTTTTTCTGTTTCGTTGCCGTTGACCGCGCTGACCACGATTTTCCAACATGTCACGATTTTGCGATAATTTTCCGTTTTCGATCGCGATTTCGTGACATGTCGCGATTTCGCTACCTGTCGCGATTTCGCGACCCCTTTCTACACTTGTGCATTTTCTCTTTTTTTTTCAATTCTGGCATCTGGGTCACCGAGATCCTTCCCTGTGAGCCTGCAAAAATATGGGTCCCCAATTTTGGGGTGTGTTGTGGATCAACCACAACAAGTCTTCTAACCCTTATCGAGATTGAAAAAGAGAAATTTGTGAGTGTGGTAGATTTGTGAGATCAACTCCTTGTCAAGCAAAAGGTATGGACAAATTCTTCTTTGGTTGAGTTGATTGGTTGGCTTACTTAAAAATTAATTTTTGAGTGAAAAGGATTTGATTAGGGCTTCCTTTTTGAAAGTGTTTGAGTTGATTCTTCAAGGTTTTCTAAAATTAATAGTTGTGTTTAAAACCTTGTTTGATAAGCATGGTTGTTGAAGTGAGTTGTTATGCAAAGAACTTGAACTAGGGTTTGAAAATATCATGAGTATCATTGTTATGTGAGATTTTTTGTTAAGCATTTTTGGAAACATTTAGATTTGGGTGATACATGCTTGGAATAGGGTTTCTGAGTAAGAGTTGTTTCTTGAAGTGATTGGTTGAGTAGAGTTTATTAAGCCTAGTCAAGTGGATGTATGAAGTGATTTTTCAAGTTCCATAAAATAAACTATTCTATATTTTGATTTGAGTTGTGAAAGATATTGAGTTGTGTGAATAGAACATATTGAGTCTCTAACAATTATCTTTATGCTTCTATGAGATTGAGTTGAGAAAGTGATTGAGTTTTGAGAATAGAACACATTCGGTCTCTAACAATTCTCTTTATGCTTCTATGAGATTGAGTTGAGAAAGTGATTGAGTTTTGAGTATAGAACGTATTGAGTCTCTAACAATTCTCTTTACGCTTCTTTGAGATTAATTTGAGTTGAGAATGTGATTGAGAATTGAGTATAGAACATATTGTGTCTATAAATTCTTTTTATGTTTCTATGAGATTGGACAAGTTCTGTGTGGACTTGTTAAGCAGATTTGAGGTAAGTATTTGAGAAGACTTGTGGACTGATTTTGTGTGTGCTTTTGTGGAAGCTTACAATACATATTTGAGCACTTCCTATAGAGGACTTATTGAGCAAGATTTGGACAAGTTCTGTGTGAGCTTGTTGAGCATATTTGAACAAGTTATGTGTGATCTTGTTGAGCATATTTGGATAGGTTCTATGTGGACCTTTTGAGTAGAGTTGTGCAAGTTTTGAGTGGACCTATTGAGTATATTTGAGCAGGTTTTGAGTAGATCTATTTAGCATATTGGAGTAGGTTTTGAGTGGACCTATTGAGCAGAGTTGTGTAGGTTCTGTGTGGACCTACTGAGCATATTTTTACTAGATCGACTAGACTATGTTTAGTGCATATTTGAGTGGACTTGTAGTAGGATGACTGGACTGTGTTTAGTGCAAGTGTTGAGAATATTTGTGCTAGAACAAATAGATTATGTTTAGCATAAATTTGAGTGAGCTTATTGAGAAAACCTATGCTATACCTACTATATTGTGTTTAGTGCAAGAGATTAAGAAGAGTTGTGCTAGATCGACTAGACTGTGTTTAGTACAGAATTGAGATAGAGATTTAGAGGTGATATATTAGATAGGACAGAGTCTCCAGTGGATAGAGATACATCAGCCATGGTAGTGAGGATAGGTCTTCTGAGTGGGGACAAGAGTCTTTAGTGGAGAGAGATCCATAAGCCATTGTAGTGGAGGTAGTTGTCTTCTAGAGGATCACCATCCAGAGAAGAGGATAAGAAGTTCTTCTAAGGATATAAATCCACAAAATAGATTTAGGGTATAAACATATCCTTTGGATAAAGGTCCATAAACATTGTAATTGAGAAGGATTCCCAAGATATTATTTAAGAAATTTTTAGAAGAAAAAGGTTCTAAGGACAAGCTACACAATTTTGAGTAAAATTCAAAGAATTTAGACAGTATTATCAATGCACAAATGTCATCAGTCACCATAACAAGACTTAGTTCTGAAGAAGAAATATAGGATCACAGGAACAGAGAATCAGAAAGATACAAACATCAAAATAAAAGTAAGGATGGACAAAGCAGATAAGGAAAGAAATTATTTCAAATGCAAAAGAGAAGCTACTACGCGGATAATGCAAGTAAGTACTCAAATTATAGTGATGTTATATTTTTATACAATGATAGAGATGAAGTACTATTTATGATTGAAGAGAAAGAACCAGTTAAGAAAAGGACTCCAATTATTCTCAAGTTTTTTATATGTGGTAGATTTGGACATCTTGAAGATGATTGCACAAGGGATGGTTATAGTTTCAATGATGATGACTATGAAGATGCACTTGAAATACCAGATGAAAATATTCTAATGGCATTAGAAGAAGAAGTGAGTGATCCTATAGAAGATAATCCAAAATAAAGTAATGATATGGACAAAGGTGAACAAATAGAGGATTACCTAGTAGAGAATGGTTATGATCTAAAGGGAGAACTTATATATACCATTGACATGGTAAATAAGGTAAGAAAGCAACACTCTAAGCTTGAAATTAAGTTTCAAGAAGGTTATGAAGAAAGAATATTGCTCACAGAGGATTTAGAAAAATCAAAGGCTAAGGCAAAGAAGTTCAAAGATAAGTTTGAAGAAAATATTTCAAAATGTGAGATGTTAGCACAAGAAGTGGTACTAATAAAGGAATATGTAGTAGAATCCAATAATAATCTATACAAGTATGTGAATAGTGCAAAGAGTGTGGATAAAATAGTCAAGATAGAAAGAGGAGAAACAAACAAGATAGGTCTTGGTTCTAAACAGGTACAAAAGAAATGGAAAGAAGAGTCTACTTCAAGTCTTGAAGAAGAATAAACTTCAGATAAAGATACATCATAAGAAGATAGTGTAAGAGGGAGTGAGACATCAGAGGATGAGTTGGACAATGAAGAGTTAAAAAAATATAGGAACAATGCACAAAAAATATACATATAGAACAAAAATCAGAATAGGAGACCAATGAGGACAAGACATGGAAGCTTTAATGGAAGATGTTTTTCATGTCCAGGTTTGGGAACATGGCTTCATAGTGCAGGACATATGGAAGACATAAATATTGGAAAGGACAACTTTTCCATGGGTATTGCTACTCATATAATGAGTTTGTTCATAAGGTAATTAATTGCAGGGTTCATGACAGAAGAGGATATGGCTTCACTAGAATATATCCTAAGATATTTGCACCTCCAAGTAATAATAACATTAAGTGTTATAAGTGCAATAATGATGGTCACATAGAAAAATGGTGTAAAGCAATATTCCAGAAATAGATATGAACATGAACATGAACAAGAACAAGAACATGGATAAGAACATGAGCAGGAATAGGAATGATGCCATGAATAGGAACTTGAAAATGAAAAAGAATAGGAACAAGAACATGGATGGGAACATGAATGTGAATAGGAATAGGAATAGGAACTTGGATGATAATAGGAGCAGAAACAGGTTCAGTAATGATGATAGGAACAGGAATGATGACATGGATAAAAACGATCAGAAGAATCAAAAAATTTAGAAAAGAGGGTAAGATGATAAAGACAAAGAAAAATGCCTTTTGGGAGTAGAAATACTCCCACACCAAAATTAACCACCTCAAAGGAGGTTGGGGATGGGCTAAACTAAGAAGCTCATTCTTAGCCCCGAGCCCAAAATGTGACCCTTTGCCATTGATGTCAAAGAGGGAGAGATTTGTGTAGTGGGGAGAGATTTGATATCTGAGAGATCATTGATCCAGGGGGAGCAATGTCCTAGGGGGAGTAGAACAAAAAATAAAGGTTAGGTTTCAATACAAAAAATGTGTTTTTCCATCAATGGCAAAGGGGGAGATTGTTGGACATTTTGAGTCCCTAAACCAAAGTTGTCATTGATGTCAAGATACCAGTGATAGTTCTTCTTTAGTTTTAGTGCAAAGTTTAATGGAATTTTATAATGGGTTCAAATATATTTATTTTACACCCAAGAAAGTGGTTCAGAAAGTGGTTTAAATCCTCCCAAGGAAACAATTTGTTCAAGGCAGAAGAAGCACATAATATTATAATTTTTATTACAATATTATAACAAGTTGGTGAGAAAACCCAAAAATAAATATTATAATTTTTATTATAATATCTTGGGTTATAAGGATAAAAATAATATAATTTTTATAAACCCAAATTTTGGATTTAATGAAATTATTCGAGGCATTAGTTTATTGTTTTAAATAAACCCAAAGGTTGGGTTTAAGATATTATTTGAAGCACAACATTAATAAAACCAAAGTTGAGGTTTAAAGTAAAAGGCTTTTGAAGCCTCTATATGTCCACCGACATTGTCATGTAGGAGATTAGCACCGATGTGTACAAAGCAAATATAATACATATAAATACTTTTCCAAAACCATTGGAAAGATATCCTTGCTCGATTTTGATTTTGGCATGCAAAATAAAAATGAAGAGCTCGTAAGATATTTTGTGTGAAGTGTAGAGTTTAAAAGCAGAAGGTGTAATCGTGGAAAGCAAATAGGCCAGCGTGGCCTAGTGGTCAATTGGAAAGTGCAAGGGTGCTAACTTGCAAGAGGTCCTATGTTCAAAACACGATAGTGCTAGTTTGAACGTGTTGATTGAAGCACCCAAGGTGCACAATGTTTTTCGGAGTGCATGGCATGGTGAGAGATAATAAGCACAAGGTTATTCATTCTATTCGAATGAGCATGTGGCTAGTATAGAGACTTTGGTCGTGGCTAAGGCGCTCGATGGGAAGCAAGGTAGAGGGTTTGATTCCATCCAAAGGCAAGTTAAATTTTGTTAAAAGAATTTTATTTTACCCACGTAGAGAAATAAGGGTATTGTGATTTTTGGTTAGCCTTAGTGAAAATAAAGGTGTGTGATTAATTTTTGTTCTTATAAGCTTACATTGGAGATATAAGGTATTAATTTGGAAGTTGTTAATAAAGAGGTTTATTTTATTGAGTGATATTAATTAAAGATTAATTGAGATTGATTGTTTTAGGAGTAATAAGGAGTTTTAGTAAAGTCTTGATTAAATTCTTATTAAGACTTTTGAGCATTTTTTTTGTATGAGGGTTTTTTATATTAAAATAAGACTATGGTGAATGTTATTTTTGAGTTGGATTAATAAGGTGTATATTGGGTCATCATTTTGCATTGTGTTATTATTAAAGTCTTCTAACCCTTATTGAGATTGGAAAAGAGAAATTTGTGAGTGTGGAAGATTTGTGAGATCAAATCCTTGTCAAGCAAAAGGTATGGGAAAATTCATATTTGGTTGTGTTGATTGGTTGGCTTACTTGAAAATTAAGTTTGGAGTGAAAATAATTTGATTAGGGTTTCCTTTTTTAAAGTATTTGAGTTTATTCTTCAATGTTTTCTAAAATTAAGAGTTGTTTTTAAAACCTTGTTTGATAAGCATGGTTATTTAAGTGAGTTGTTATGCAAAGAACTTGAACTAGGGCTTGAAAATATCATGAGTATCATTGTTATGTGAGATTTGTTGTTAAGAATTGTTGGAAATATTTGGATTTGGATTATACATGCTTGGACTAGGGTTTGTGAGTAATATTTGTTTCTTGAAGTGATTGGTTGAGTAGAGTTGATTGAGCCTAGTCAAGTGGATGTATGAAGTGATTGTTCAAGTTCCATAAAATAAACTATTCTATATTCTGATTTGAGTTGTGAAAGAGATTGAGTTGTGTGAATAGAACATATTGAGTCTCTAACAATTCTCTTTATGCTTCTATGATATTGAGTTGAGAAAGTGATTGAGTTTTGAGAATAGAACATATTGAGTCTCTAACAATTATCTTTATGCTTCTATGAGATTGAGTTGAGAAAATGATTGATTTTTGAGTATAGAACATATTGAGTCTCTAAAAATTATCTTTATGCTTCTATAAAATTGATTTGACTTGAGAATGTGATTGAGCATAGACTATAGAACATATTGAGTGTTTATCAATACCCTTTATGTTTCTATGAGATTGGACAAGTTCTCTGTGGACTTGTTAAGTATATTTGAGGTAAGTATTTGAGAATACTTGTGGACTGATTTTGTGTGTGATTTTGTGGAAACTTACAATACATATTTGAGCAAGTCCTAGAGAGGACTTATTGAGCAACATTTGTACAAGTTCTATGTGAGATTTTTGAGCAGATTTGGAATATTTCTATGTGACATTGTCAAGAAAATTTGGACAGGTTCTATGTGGACATGTTGAGCAGAGTTGTACAAATCTGTGTGGACCTATTGAGTAAATTTGAGTAGGTTCTGAGTGGACCTATTGAGCAGATTGGAGTAGGTTTTTTAGTGGACCTATTGAGCAGAGATGTGCAGGTTCTGTATGGACCTATTGAGCATATTTTTACTACACTAACTGGACTGTGTTTAGTGGATATTTGAGTGGACTTGTGCTAGACTAACTAGACTACGTTTAGTGCAAGAGTTGAGAAATTTTTTGCTAGACCGAATGGACTGTGTTTGGTGCATATTTGAGTGAGCTTATTGAGCAGACTTGTCCTAGACCGACTGGAATATTTTTAGTGCAAGATATTGAGCAGAGTAGTGAGGTCTTATGAGTGGGGATAAGAGTCTTCATTGGAGAGATATCCATAAGACAGTGTAGTGGAGGAAGTTGTTTTTTAGAGGATCACTAGCCAGAGTAGAGGAGAAGGATTTCTCCTATGGATAGAGATCCACAAACCATATTTAGGGGATCAACATATCCTTTAGAAATAGGTCCATAAAAATTGTAATAGGGAAATATTCCCAAGAGATTATTTGAGAAATATTTAGAAGAAATATTTTATCCATGGAGGTAGCCATATTTGGGTGAACCATGTTAAATATGTGTCTCTATTTTGTGTGATGATTTGTGCATTATTTTGGTTATTGCTATTGATATTTCCATTGATTATATTTATTAATACTATTTGGGAAAGAAAAGTAAAAAGTGGTCTTATACTGTTCACCCCCCTCTCGGTATAATATTGTGTTCTTCACAAACCCACCCAATCGATATTATATTCTATCTCCCTTAGGGTCGCTTATTGATAGAGTAGGGAGAAATATTATTTTAGGCACTCCTAAATTGGTAGAGGGCTCCTTATATAAATAATTGATGCTATTAAGGGATAGGGTAGGGTTTGGTCAACCCCTATTAATTTAAAAATATGGATTGTGCTCTTAAGGATAGTAGGGCTTGACCACCAACACTTGTCAATACACTCTTAAAATTGAGAGGGGCATAAGAAAACTAACAAAGGAATGAGAGGACTTGATCTATTGAGCATGGCATAAACTAGGAGCTTCAAAGATCTTGGATATGAAGGAGAGATAGTGGCCTACTAGGATCATATCACATCAAATCATGAGAAGTTATTGGAGTCATCACATTATCTTATCCTTGTTTATGCTCTTTAGTATTATATTCATCATTCATTCAATATGAAAAGTGGGGAACCACTTATACAAGGTGAAGCTAGTCCATCTAGTGGAATTTGATAGCCAACAGTATATCAATCTTCCTTCTTGGTGACTTATACCTAATTATTTTGTAAAAACACTTTTTAGGGTTGTTTTAAAAGGGGTTTTTTACATTTTCATTGCCTTGCATTGCATTACCTTGACTTTAAAAGAGCTAGCTTACCATATTTTCTACCAATAATAGGGATGGTGTGGGAGTGGGGAGCGGATTATTGATTCATTTTCTTCCATTCTCTGTTGATAGGTACATTATTTGATTCATCGTATATAGAAATTTTCACTCATCAATCTCCTCTCCCCCCTCCCTTATTTTTTAAAGGTAGAGGTAAAGGAAATAATTTTTAATGGTAATGGTAATTGTAATGGCCCCCTATTTTAAAAGGTACATGGTTGCTTGCCTCTCAAATTTTAAAAGGTTAAAGGTATGGTTATTTTTAGGAATATATTTAGGTTTAATAAGGTGAAATATGTTTTAGATGGCTTAATTGATAAATTCAAAGTTTTTAAGAACTTTCTATTTTAAAAATCCAAAGGTTATGCATAGCAAGAAGGAATATACTATGAAAAGACTAAATCCCAAGTTATTTTAAGAGGATGGTGACTTTTAAAATCAATTAGTTCTCTCCATTGTAACAAATTTAAATGGAATGTATATCAGATGGATGTTAAGAGTGTCTTCCTGAATTTGAGATTTAGGAGAAGGTATACCATTTAAAGGTTCAACCATAAGGTAAGTTCTAAGAAAATAATGATTTTTAGGTTCACTAAGTCCTTATACAATATTAACTAGTATCCTTGAGCCTGGTATATCAAAATTGATCATCTTAGATATTTAGAATTCCTCTTGAGAGCTCCTCTAATTATAATATCTATATTAAAACTACAAGTGATGATATTGCTTTATATAGATAAATTTTAATTGATATGGTTTGGTAGGAAAGAGTGAGTGGATTTATGGTTCCATAGAGTTGTGTAACTTGTTTCCTTCTCCATTGCAGGTTAGTCCATTATTTCTATGATTCAAGATTTATCTTGTTCAAATGAGGATTTTACCAACTCCTCTTTCTTGAACTAATACTATACCTAAAACCCAACAAAACCCTCATTCTCATAATATGACTAGCGATAGACAACATTAACCAATAGTCCAAATGACCCCTAAATCCTAGGTAGAATAATTTAAGAATCTTTGGGTTTCAATCAAATACTCTTCTTTCCCCTCCCTGACTAGCCCCAACCCCTCAATTTCAAAGGTAAAGGCACCTCCCCTTTTCAAAATAAGAGTATCAAAACTCCTTTTTGAAATAGAGATCCCCTCTTCCCCTCAATTTAAAATCCAAATAAGAATACCCTCTTATTTTTAAAATAGGTTAGAGAGGGGGAAAGATTTTTCATAGTTTTAAAAGGTATTATTAGTAAGTCCTTCAATAATGATGATGCTTTGATAAGGTATAGGGAGAGTTCTTATTTTAAGCACTTGTAGGGATAGGTACCTTTAAAATAGAGAGGTTAACACTTATCCTTTTAAAATAGAGAGGGTGAGAGTACTTTTAGATAAGTGGGGGATCATGAATTTATAAACTTGACCCACCACTCTAAATTTTGAGGGAGAGAAGAACATTGGTTAATTGGGAAGAAAACACAACTATAATGGGAATCATAATTAAATTCAAAGTTGTGGACTGAGGATTTTCCCCGATGTTTTGTTTTTGTTTTAAAAAGGCCTGATCCTTTTAAATGCCCTTTTTAATGGAGGGCCCCCATGACCATGTTTTAAAAGGGAACGTGCATTCATAACCATAAAAAGGATAGAGATGTAAGCTCTTTAAAACAAACTCCAATGTCTCTATATTTTAAAAAAAGGGAGATGTTACTTCAAGGTGGATTGGAGAACCAACCTAACTATTGGTTATGTAAATATTATGTTTTCCTGCTCTCCTCTCCCCACCATTTAAAAGGGTGATCTTTTTTAGGGCCTCTCTAATTATCTAGTCAGAAAGGGAATTGTAAGAAGGACTACCATAACTATAGTGATTCTAGAGAGTACTGATGAATATAAATTAAAAAATCTATATTTTGACTCTTTATTTTTGGTCATATCCTCCATGCTGAGTGGGAAATGCATACGAGCTGGGTGACACACCTTAAAATCATGATGTGTTTGCATCCTTTTAAAATAGAGAGGGCTGAGGGGGACTATCAAAGCCCTAACATGATCTTGAGGGTCTTCTTTTCCATTAGTCGAATAAAGATGAAGGCGGGCCTTTCTCTAATAGTAGGTAGAGAAAGGAAGGAATTAAATAATTAAAGAAAGCTCCCAGGATATATAGGGAACTTTTTCATTTAATATAGACGAGAGGGGAGGGCTCCGTGAGAGAAGTCTTAAGAGCTTTAAATTTGGGGAGAGGGATGGAGAGCCTCAAAAAATGAGGCATTCCTTATGTCTCTCCCTATCCATTTAAAATTATTTTGGGGAGAGTCATAAACTTTTAAAGAGAGACTTTTAATTTAATTTTTGTGTCTCAACCCTTGAGAGATGGATATGGAATTGGACAACAAAGATTCAACCGGTAGGCCTTCCATGGTCAACAGGTAAAATACCTAGTGTATCAAAATGTATTTGATAGGTCTTCATAGCAATAATGACTCAAACCACCTATAAAAGTAACTCAATCATTATTCTTACCACTTCCATAAATGATAAAAGTTTTGGTTTTGGTATCTAATTGGTTGGTTTTCAAGAAGCATAGAAAGAGGAAGTTGGGTATGTCTTAGTTGCTCTAGTTAGAAATAAAAACAAGCATGATGTAGAGAAAAATATTACTAAAATGGCCTGCCCCTAGTTGGCTAATAATTTGGTCAATCAAGCTCTTGGGCCACCCTAGCCCATTGTTGGTGCAATAACTTCTCTACCCCCTATGATACCGGACTGGTTGCGATTGATATCCCAAGAAAGGGATAATTCGAGAAGAGAGAAAAGGAGTGCACCCAAAATTAAATATGATAAATAAGAATTATAATAGGATAGGAATTTTTCAACCAACTTTCCCATGATAAAACGATGAAGCTAATAAAATAACATACTCACAATCCTATTTCTAATTTAATTAAAGGGCTAAAATTTTAATATACCTAGGTACAAGTATTTCCTTTTCATATAACATAGTAAATGATGATATCCTAATGGAAGGATTTGAAATAAATTAATCTATCTATAAGGCCTAGTTTAACTTTAAATATTGATTTCTTTGAGGCTCAAAGATATTTATATTGAGAAATTTTACCATACTTTTGTTTGTAGGTTTAACTATTTTACTACCTTCAGGATAATAATTAGATAAAGTCTTCATGATAATCCCATGATAAATTCTTCTTGTAGCACTAAATATAGTAAGTAGATCCTCAACAAATTTAGAAGTGTTATATATTTATTTATTCTATTAATGGTCATAGCTTATGTTAATCTATAAAATAATAGTCCATATCCAAGACCCATTTATGGTTAACATTGTTTTAAGAAATTACTCTAAAGTAAAGTCTAATTCCAATTGTTCAAAAAATTACCCTAAAGTTCTTGGATTTAGATGAAGGTTTACATTTTTTCTTATTATAGATGCGTAACAATTTGTGTGAGTAAGCATGCTTCTAATTTTGATTTATAATATAATATCTTTATCACATGAGACATATTTGTGTGACAACTAGTGAACATTCCAAGATGATTTTGGAAGCATACTCTAACAACGTAGAAACTCATTTTGGAGGAGAATGGATGTTGTTAGCTCTTAAAAAATGATAAATTATGTTGACACTATGTCATGTACCCCTACACTATTTCCAAACCAACCAATAAGAAGTAGGTACTATATACACCAATTCTAATATCATCCAAGTGCTTAGGTGTTCCCACATATATGCATGGTGATTTTTGTGTTTTTGTAGTTACTAATCACTCTTCAAAAATGGCCATAAATATTCCTTTTAAAAATTTCATTTCAGTTTAGGACACTACTAAGCTAAATATTAGTCATGATTGGCTTAAAATTTACTTGCCAAACCCCATTTTGTCTAACAAGGAGAATATATTTTTAGTATTTTTGATCCATCATTTAGAGAACAATGGACATCAAGTTGATAATGCCCATAACTTTCCATCCTCAACTTTATGGATACATAGAAGTTGTGAATCAATTGATTGTACATATTCTTCAAATGTACAATTCTAAGCATCCACACATAATTGAGCTCTATAAAATTCTATTAGAAATAACCTATTTCATATTTGTTTTAGATTCCAATCCTTGGTCCTCACTGATGTAGCTCCCCTTTTGCAATATATGGAATATTTTCTTTGAGAACAAAAAGAATTAAAAAAAGGTAGCACAATTAGTACAATACATTCTCCATATTTAGCAATAGGTCCATAAAAGTACAAGCAACATCATGACCAATATTGGGTCCCACACCAATTCAAGATTATAGATAAGGTATGGTTATGTCTTAGATAGAGAGAGATGCATGACCCCATAGAAAGATCAAATATCTTTGCTATGGACCATATACCATCATGAAGAAGGTGGGAGGAAGTGTCTTTCCATTGATTATTCCATATTATCTTGGTTTGCATCCAATATTTCATGTTGAGATTCTCAATCCCTATTATCCACCTTTGTTAGAAATATCCATAGTACTAGAATAGTTGCACATTTAAGAACATAATAAAAAAACTTAGAACCCATGGAGGAGGATCAAATTATTTACAAATAGACTAACACCATTAGAACGGGGTCCATTCAGTATAAAGTGGTCAAAGAAAGACAACATGGTCACTAAGGGGAATGGATCACAGAAAATTGAATTAGGAAAATTGAATTAAGAAGTTGATACAATGGAGACCATTTCTTTTCAAGGGGGACGAATGATCCATGCATGTTACTTTTTCAAAGGATGCCTTTATGCCCAAAAATTATTGAAAACATTATGTTTAAAATTTTAACTACACTATTAAGGACATAAATTTATACTCAAGACTCTATTTTGATCCATTCAAAAAGCATTGAAAATATTAAAGAGAGAACAATAATGTCACCATACAACTCTATAATAGATCAAGTTGACAACTTTGTAAAAAACACTCTATGAATATTTAAAAATATAAGACAAATTAATCATTAAAAATATTAATTTTAAATTTTTTAATTTTTGTAGCATAAAATACATCTCTAAGTATGTTATATCATGATTAAAAGATTATATATATATATATATATATATATATATATATATATATATATATATATATATATATATATATATATATATATAAGTTTTTAATTAAATGTATGTGATAATCCGTAGGAGGTGAATCACCACTTTTTCTTATGGGTGAACGAATATATTTCCATATGGTCAACTTGAGGAATAGTATTCCATACTTTTTCTTTGTTGCTCATTCATGAAGTAAAGGTTGTTTCTTTCATCATATGACCCTAGATTTTTGCAGGTTTCTGCATTTGCGGTATTGAAAAGAGGAACACACAATTTGGATAAATCAACATTAAATATGCAGGAAGTAGGTTAACATTCACGAACCCTTCCACATGGATGAGGACTAGGAAGGCGACTAATGTTGGTGTGGGATACTACAAGCGGTGGACTTTACTAGGAGATTAAAATGTGTGGTAATGATATTGGACTGGGCATGGTTTCACCTTAGTACCTGCAAAACAAGTAGAGGCATTTCCTTCGTTCAAATTTCCTTGGAATATATCGTGAGCATGCTAAAATTACAGTCAAGATGGAAGCAATAGGATGTGCTGTTATACTCATGCCTCTCCATTATCAAATCATATTTTAAGTACCTAAGTTTTGAACTAATAATGACACTAAGAGGTGTGTGAATCAATGTGTATTAAAAATTTAATCCAACTACGAAATCAAATCAAAACAAGCAATCACACAAACATGCATCACATAACACCAGATTTATAGTGGAAAATCAATGTGGGAAAACCATTGTGCCAATGGACTATTTGGACTCCCATACAAATCCATCCTTGAAAATATTTGGTCCTTATAATATTTTTGCAGCACCAACAACAGGGAATGACACCAACCAACTCGGAATTTAGTAGCACCAACTGCAAGGAGCACCGACCTAGCAAATTTAAAAATCTCTAATAAAAGTTTTAAATGTCATCAAAAGACCCTAAGTGGTCTAGCTCACAAATATTCTCATCTAAAATATTCTCTCTAACCTTTTCAATTTTCTCAACTTTGCACATTGATTATCTCACACCTTGCACATTTTTTCAATAAAAATACCAAAGAAAAAATTCTTCACAACATGCACCGACAGTCCTTTCTCCAAAAAAACCCACTTCTCCATTTTATTTTAAAACATATATATGTTTCACATTAAAAAATATAGCTCTTTTTTTTTAGTTACACAGAAGTACCACTCAACCATTATATTATTAGAAACTCCCAAAATTGCCAAAAAGAGCTAACAAGGCTTTTTGTAACAATAATAACTTCCTCCTCAATTTTCTAAATGGGCTAAAAATTGAAACATATATTCTTGGATAAACCGACTACCTTCCATTTAAATCGAGTACCTCCAACAAAGTGGGCTCTAACACTGATTTTACACCTGTCACATAAACTAGAAAAAGTGCTCTAGAGCTATTTTGCAACGCTCACTATTTCTTATTTTGGAGTCTATTTGGTATGAAATGTAAAAATTAAGCTCTCAGTATATCCAGCTACCTTCAGTAAAACAAATTGAGGTCCAATTCCTCACGGATGGTTTAATATTCCTCCCACAAAGTGACCTTCGACACAAATTTTACACCTGTCACATAAAACATGAAACTGACCAAAACTGCACCGACGAAGCAACCGACTGTTACAACACTACAACCACACTTTCTAATGATAAAAAAAATTGAAATAGTATCTTGGGTTGTCCAACACATTCCATTGACATTGTTGCAACTTTGACAATTTTTGCAACTTTGACAATTTTGCTACTTTGACAACTTCTTGACGATTTTTGCAACTTTTGCAAATTTGCATGAACAACCTGTAACAACTTCACCCGAACATCAAAAATATCCTCATAAGCATTGAACATCACTACACATACTCCAAACAACCTCTGAATAAATTCCCACTTCATCAACCTGTCCATCTGAGTGTGCTGACAACAATGACAATATTGTCGCTGCACCTTGCTCAACAAACTCCCCCTTTGGAATTGTTGGCAACACATGCACAATTTCCTATAACTCTTCTCCCCATTTGAAAACAAGACCAAAGGGCTGCTACGAACTCTCCCTGATTCCATGCATAAAATTCTTAGGAAAAAATTATTACACTTTGCAAGAATCACAAACATGAGCAAAAATATAAACAAAGACACAAATGCTCCCTTTGAGAATGTGGCCCTGATAGCTAGTCAATGCTTAGGAAGTGTGACCACTCCCAATTTATTGTGAAGATACTCAAATACTTCCTTGGGCAATGGTTTGGTGAAGATATATGCTACTTGCTCTGTTGTTGGAACAAAATCCAACTTAACCTCACCTTTCGTAACTTTCTCTTTCAAAAAATGGCATCGGATAGCAATATGTTTTGTACGAGAATACATAATCAGATTCTTTGAGATATTGATTGCACTTGTATTATCACACATGATCGATATGTACTCACTAAAATTTATTCCAAGATCCTTCAAAGTTTGTTTCATCCAAAGTACATGTGTACATCATGATGTCGTTGTAATATACTCTGCCTCTACTGTAGGTAATGAAACTAACTCCTACTTTTTGCTATGCCATACAATAATATTATCACCAAGATAGAATGCACCTCCACTGGTACTCTTCCTATCATCTACACATCCTACCCAATCTAAAACTGAATACGCAATAAGGGTGAAGTTATTACCTTTCGGATACCCTAACCTATACTCCATAGTACCCTTAAGGTACCAAAAAATCCTCTTCACTACTATCACATGAGTCTCCTTGGGACTAGCTTGAAATCGTGCTACCATGCATACTACCTATAAAATATTTGGTCTAGTAGCTATCATGTATAGTAAGGTCCCAATCATGGATTTGTACATAGTTTGATCAGCAAGTGGAGATTTGTCATCCTTGCTCAACTTGCAACCTGTCGTCATGGGAGTTCTAACTGGCTTGCACTCCTCCATTGTGAAAATTTTCAACATCTCTTTCACATATTTAATTTGAGAAATAAATATACCCTTCTCATTTTGATTAACTTACAATTTGAGAAAATACAAAAGTTCACCAATGATTAACATTTCAAACTCTTTCTGCATCTTATTTGCTAAATATTTACACAACTTATCTTTGCTGCTGCCAAATATGATATCATTTACGTATACAACAACAATAGTATGATGATCATTTTCTATTTTGACATACAAATTACTATCCACCATACCTTTCTTGAACCCTTGTTGAGTAAGATAATTGTCTAACCTTGCATACCATGCTCAAGGTGCCTATTTTAAGCCATATAACACTTTCTAAAACTTACAAACCAAGTTGGGATCATCACCAAGTTGAAAATAGTCTGGTTGCTCAATATAAACCTCTTCTTAAAATTTTCCATTCAAAAATGTTGATTTCACATCCATTTGATAAACTTTGAAATTCTTGTAAATTGCTAAAGCAAGAAATATTCTAATTAATTCTAGTCTGGCCACAGGTGCAAAGGTTTCCTCGAATTCAATACCTTCAACTTGTGCATACCCTTTGAATACTAATATTGCTTTGTTCTTGACTACCTTTTTGTCTTTATTCAATTTGTTTTGAAAGACCCATTTAGTACCGATTACATTTTTATTTGTGGGTCTTGGTACTAACTCCCAAGTCTTGTTTTTCGTGATCTAATCTAATTCTTCATTTATTCCCTTTACCCAAATTTGATATTTTATTTCTTTGGTAAAAATTTTAGGCTCAATGTTAGATAGTAAAGAGTATTTACTTACTAATATTATTCTTATCTGAACACCAACTATGGGATCTCCAATTATTTGCTCTCTAGGAATATCTTTCTGTCTGATACCTATTTTGAATTTCTTGTTTTCTTTTAATTCTGAATCACTTTTCAAATCCTTTGAGTCAATTCTTGGTTTTTTTTGTTTCCTCTTCCTCATCTCCTTCAATGACCTCTTCATAAATTGGGTAGTTCTCTTCATAGATAATTACTCATTCCCTTCCTTCATCAACTTTAACATCGATAATTTCCACAATTTTTCTTAGCCTCTTGTTGTAACATTTGTAAGCTTTGCTTTTTGACGAATAGCCAAGAAAAATACCTTCATATGATCTATCTTCAAACTTACCAATGTTTAATTACGTTATTTTGATGTAACACTTGCTGCCAATAACTTCAAAATATCTTGTTGTTGCCTTTTTACCAAACCACAACTCATAAGGAGTTTTGCTTTCATGTGTCCTCAACATGCACCTATTTTGGATGTATACTACAGTATGGACTACCTCTTTCCAAAATTTATCTGCTAATTTGCTCTCAATAAAAATAGTTCATGCCATTTCATGCACTGTATTATTCTTTCTTTCTATCACACCATTCTGTTGAGGTGTCCTAGCTGCTGAAAACTATCTCCTGATGCCATATTTTTCACAATACTCTTTAAAAATCCTTCGAAATGAACTCTCCTCCTCTATCTGACCTTAAAAATTTAATATTTTTTCCTATTTTATTCTCAAATTATTTTTTTAAAACCTTGAACATCTCAAAAGCTTTTGATTTATGCTTCAAAAATAATACCCATGTCATCCTGGAATAGTCATCTATACACAAAATGAAATATTTGTTACCATTTATGCTTTGCGTTCTCATGAGTCCACATAAATAAGTATGTACTAGTTCCAAAGGATTGCTCGTGTAGTACTCTTTTGTTTTAAATGAGACTCTAGTTTGCTTTCCTTTTTGACATGAATCACAAATGTTATTTGATGGTTTGTCAATCGTGGGAATATCTCTCACTGCTTTCTTTGAACTAATTTTTACTAGGTTGTCAAAATTGATATGACTGAGGCTCTTGTGCCACAACCAATTCTATTCTTCTTGTCCAATTAAGTAATCTCATTTTGAAGTATCTAAGAGTGTACAGGTTTCTAGATGTCCTTGATCCAACTACTATCAACTTCCCACTCTTTGCATTTCTGATTTCATAGCCCTACTTCTTAAAGATCACATCATGACCTCTGTCACAAATTTGACTTACGCTCAACAAGTTATGTTTCAGACCAACAACAAAAAAGACTTATTATGAATTAATTTTTCCATCACTTATCTTAACTAAACATATTCCAACTATCTTAGCTCCATCATTGTTTTCAAATTTCACTGAACCACCTTCATATTTCTGCAACTTCTCAAATTTGTGTTTGTCACTTGTCATATGATTGGAGCATCCACTATCAAGTATCCATTGTGCAGATTTATTCTGCACTTTAAATGTCATATGTACGATCAAGGATTCATTTTCTTCCTTAGGTTGCTCTTTTTATTTCCACTCTGATTTTATTACAGTTTTGGGCTCTTGTTTTGATTTTTCTTTTTCAGTAGATTATGCATGTTTTTTGAGAAATTTTCTATTTTGTCTTATTCCATTTCGCTGAAATTTTATTCCCTAAAATTGATTTGATGCAAATGTACTACAATTTCTTGCAATATAATCAAAGTTATGATAGTTATAACAGTCTACTGCATAATCCATAAAAGGTGAAAAAGCATTTCTATTCGCAAAATTCCTTGGTCCTAGATTATACTTGCAATCTAAAATCTTATGTCCATAACCATTGCATTTAAAATAGTAACCAAAAAAGGGATGATTGAACTAGTGGTGGTCTTTGTCATGTTGTTATAGGATCCATAAATCTTCTCCTTCTTTGATGTGTGACATTGGTGAAACCATCATTGTCAATTCTCCTTTCATGCCTTGCATTATTGCTTTCCTTTGCATGATTCATTTTTTCTTGATTAACCTGTTTCTTTTTTCATAATTTGTGGATTCTTCATTTGTGGCCTTTGATATATTTGATGATTCTCTTTTGTCAAAATCCAAACCAAATTTAATACCTGTATTCTTTTGGTTCTTTATGATCTTATCCATCTTCATAGAACTCTCTTCACGTTTGTGATAAAAGCTAATTTTTCGATTCATCTCTTATAGCTACATCCTTAAACCAACGATATCTTCTTCTAACTTGTAATAATCTATTTTCAAGGTTATTTGCACTTTAATATCTTTAGATATCTTTTTATATTCTTCTATCTTCACTTTCAAACTTGTTATGATTTCATTTGAATCCTCAAGATTTCTTGAAATTTTTTATTCCTTTTTCTTTTTGTCTTCAATTCATCCAGAGCTACAATTAACTCCTCTTCCAAATTCACTTCTACGTTAATTTATTCTTCATCACATTCTTATTATTTTTTTGGTTTTTCTTCTTCGAATGCCATGAAAAGAGCTTCACTTGTTTATTTTTTAGAATCCTCACTAGAGCTATCTTCTGATGAACTGACCTTCTTAGAGATGAAACTTTTTTTCTTGACGTTACCTTTTTTGAAATTTGATTTTTTCTTCCAGTCACTTTTTTCTCCGTGCGATCCTTCATCACTTATGTTCTTCTCATTAATTGGATATTTAGCTATAAAATACCCAATGCCTCCACAATTGAAACATTTAAATTGTAACTTTCCTCTGTATTTTTCTTTTCCCCTTTTTAGCTTTCGAACAAAATTTGCTTCCATTTCATCTGATGTCTCTTCTTCCTTGAATTCTTGTTTTGCTTTCATATTTTGATAGGATTTAAAAGTAGCTTCTCTATTTGTGGGTTTAGATTTTCTTATTCTCATCTCATATGCAATCAAAGAACCATGCATATCATCCATACTAAAAGAATTCAGATATTTAGTTTCTTCTATAGCTAAAACTTTAGAATCAAATATTTTGGAAAGAGACCTTAATACATTTTTCACGATGACAAAATATTCAATTTACTCATTGAGTCTTATATGCCTTAATGACTTCATTAAATCTCAACTTATATGCCTCTATATTCTCATCCTCATTCATATTTAATCCTTGGAACTGAGATCGATGTATTTGTAACTTGGCCTCCTTGATCTTAACGTCTCCTTCACGAATGCTATTTAGTTTATCCTATATTTCCTTTGTAATTTTACAACCCATAATATTTACCAGTTTTTTGTCCACTAATCTACACATGATAGCATTCTTTGCTTTTGAGTCATTCTCAAACAATTTCTTACCAACAACAAGTGGTGGGTATTGTGTATCCACTATTTATCGAATCCCAAATATCATATCCCAAATCACAAATATATGTCTACATATTGAGTCTCCAAAATGTGTAATTAGTTCTATCAAACAATGGTGCTTTGTTTGATGAGAAGCCTTCACCACCTGATATTGTGTCACTTCCAAGATCACCCTAGCTGGTTAAGCCTATTCAAGAAATTAGCTTTGATACCAATTGTTGAACTAAGCATGACACTGAGAGAGGTGGTGAATTAGTGTGTATTAAAAATTAAATCCAACTACGAAATCAAATCAAAACAAGCAATCACACAAACATGCATCACATAACACCATATTTATAATAGAAATTCGATGTGGGAAAACCACTATGTTAATGAACTCTTTGGACTCCCATCCAAATTCAGATTCGAAAATATTTGGTCTTTACAATATTTTTGCAGCACCAACTACAGGGAATGACACCAACCCAAACTTTAGCATCACCAACTACAAGGAGCACCGACCCAACAAATTTAAAAAGCTTTGATAAAAGTTTTAAATCTCATCAAAATACCTTGAGTGGTCTAGCTCACAAATATTCTCCTCTAAAATCTTATGTCTAACCTTTTCAATATTCTCAACTATGCACATTGATTATCTCACACCTTGCACATTTTTCAATCAAAATGCCAAAGATTTTTTTTTTTCACAACATGCACCGACAATACTTTCTAAAAAAAAAACCACTTCTCCATTTTATTTTAAAACATATATATGCTTCACATTAAAAAAACGTAGTTTTTTTTTTTTTAGTTACACAAAAGTACCACTCAACCGTTATATTCTTAGAAATTGCCAAAATTGCCAAAAAGAGCTGACAGGGATTTTTGTAACAATCATAACTTTCTCCTCAAATTTCCAAACGGGCTAAAAATTGAAACATATATTCTTGGCTAAACCAAATACATTTAGTTTAAATTTTAGATGTTAAATATTGATGTATTATTTGCAATACCTCTGACAAAGTGACCTTTGATGCTGATTTTACACCTGTCACATAAACAGGAAAACATGCTCCAAAGCCATTTTGCAACACTCATCATTTCTTCTTCCAGACTCCTTTTGGGATGAATTTAAAAATAAATCTCTCAGTATATCTAGCTACCTCTAGTTAAAAATTTGAGGTCCAATTCCTCATGTATTACATAATATTCCTCCCGTAAAGTGACCTCCAATGCAGATTTTATACCTATCACATAAAACATGAAACTTACCAGCAATGCATCAACAAAGAAACCAGATGTTCCAACACTACAAACACACTTTATAATGATCAAAAAACCTCCAAATAGTATCTTGGGCTATCCAACACATTCCATTGATGTTGTTGCACTTTGACAATTTTTGAAACTTTGACAATTTTTCTACTTTGACAACTTCTTGATGATTTTTGCAACTTTTGCAAATTTGCACGAAAAACCTATAACAACTTCACCTGAACATAAAAAACATCTTCAAAAGCATTGAAAAACACTATACATACTCTGAACAACCTCTGAAAAACTATCCACTTCATCAACCTGTCTATCTGAGTGTGTTGACAACAATGACAATATTGTCATTGCACCTTGCTCAACACTAAGCGGCTTGTTTTCCTACTCATTATCTGACTCGATCAATAGAAAGCAGATAAAGGGCTTAGGAGTATGGTATAGCGTTGAGTGATGATTGATTCTAAAAAAATATCCTAATACCAATATTGCAATAGCTTGTTGGGTAAGGCTGGGAATGAGTATGATGTTTTTTAGGTTGTTTATGTCAGTTGCACAACTCCTATACAAATTACCAAAGCCAAATTTTGTTTGGCATTTTTGGTAGGTGAGTAGGTATGGGACTATATAGTCATGCGCACACAAGATGCTATAGAGTTCCCTTAACTGATCAGACAAAAATCCTTTGTGGTGGTTACATTCCACTTGATTTCTTAGGACCAAATTCAATCTAGTATGTACCAAATAATGTAATATATTTCAACATCCTCTTGTATTACATTATTTGGTTATTGAAGACTTTACTATTCAATATGGTCTTCATACCTATTATGGAACTTGATCTCTTCTTTTTTGCTTTCTTAATTTACCTCACTATCTGTATCCTGATCAAGTAAATAATTATTATTGTTATAGAATGCTAATTTCTAAAAGAGCTTTAACTTCACGTTCATATGTAGGTTCTTTCGGTCCCTGAATTTACTAAATTTCATGAACTAAGTATACTTTTTATTTTTATTCTCTATATTATAGTTGAGATGGTTGTATTAATTTTAATAAGTATATGGATGTTGAAATTATTTCTGATACGAATTATATTGATTTTAAGATTGTCTTATTTGAAATGGCCTATTTGATTGACTTCCAAAATTTATTTGATTCTCTTGATGTTGATTTGTTAGATTGAATCTACAATAATTGGTACTATGTCCTTTCTTTATGCATACTTGACAATATCTATTATTCCATCTTGATCTACCCTTTGATAATGACGTAAAATTCCTTGTAGATTATCTTTTGAGACTAAGGAATTGTTAGTCATTTCATCTTTTACTAAATGTTCCACCTTATATTCTTGTAGGATATTGACTAAATCATAAAATGATGTATCTTTACTTAGAATTTGTAAATATGTGACTGGATGCTTATAACTTTCTTAAAGTGCTATTAGGATTATTTTGACAAGAAATTTGTTTTCTATCTTTTCTCCTAAGGTTAAAAATTTCTCTTTTACATCTACCAATTTTCTTAGAAATAATTTTATACTTTCACCACTATTAACTTTTAGAAGGTGCAATTGGGTTTGAAGATTCAAGATAGTGGCTTTATTCTTTTCTTAAAATATTTTGGCTAAAGGATTGCAAGCTTTTATAGAAGTTGTTGTTGAACTAATGTATGGTTGTATATCACCTATAATTACAAATGTTATTATCACAAGTGTTTTTTATTCATATTCTTCATAATTTTAAATCTCTCTAGATTCTCTAGTAGGTTTAATTTTTTCCCCTTTAACAATATTTCAAATATTTTCAACTATCAGTATTGATCGTAATTTGTTTTTCCATGAAGTGTAATTAGGTCCGTCAAAAAGTTGTAATTCTATAAGAATACATTTATTTGTTGTTATGATGATAATTGTAGACTACCTTATATATCCCTAATGCTTTAATATAATATTGTCTTGATAAAATACTTAACTTTCTAAGTTTCCTTTAAGTTGAATCCCTTTTGTATCCCTATTAACGAATAGAAGGTTAAATATAATTTTGATGCAATTTTAGTTTTGATAAGATTCTCTATTTTCAAGAAATTTAAGTTGGATTACTTAAGTCTCATTAATTTGAGCAAGAGACTAATACCAAATGTAATTTTCCAACTTTCAACAACTCTAGGTTGTGTTTCTTATATCTTTCAATTTTCAATAATAAAGTTTCTAAATTTCAAGAACCTAAGTTGGTGTTGAACTCCTTATAACTCCCTAATTAGAAATTTAGAAAACAAAGATATTTGCAAATTCAATATTTCAATTTCTATGTAGAAGTCCTTATTCCTCCAAGTTAAACTATTTGCAAATATTTCTATGCAATTTGAATTTCAGAAAAGTAATTTCAAAAACTTTAAAAATGCTTCTTACTTCAAAGATCTTCTAAGGAATTCAATAATTATTCTAAGGTTATAATTATTTACCTTAATTATCCTTTTATTTAAATAAACTTAAACATAAAATATTAATTAATATTAAATTGAAAAAATACCTTAAACTCCTTTAATATTGGCAAATATTTTAATATAAATCAAATATTTCATACCTCTTTGTATATGGTGCCCTAAAATTTTACTTGCTTCATGTGAGTCTTCACAAATCTGCAACCTACGCTCTAAAATAGTCTTCCTTCTATAATTAATGTTCCTCACTCATTAAATTTATTCTTTAGGATTTTGACTCTCCTCTACATTCTCAAGCTTTTCCAAGGTCCTCAAGTTGAATTCCAATATGTTTGCTTTCTTTTCCTTAGATTATTTTTGGTCCATGTATTAATAGGTGCTCATAGATATTGCATATTCCTCCAATCACGTTTGGTATTCTAAATTTTAAGTTCTAAGTGGCACCAAATATCTTTTACACTTCAATAGATATTTATTATAGTGCTCCAATCAATTGTTCTTCGCTTAACGCTTGCGAAGAATGTTATACTTTATAGGATCAAATTATTGAAGGTATTATGTCTCCCTAAATATTGTGAATGAAATACTACTCTTCTCCAATGGAAAATGTAACATCCTCCACATGGAAGATGGCTTCTTCAATGTTTGACCTCCTTATGATGCTTTTAGCTTGTCCTAATTTAATTATTTTGTTGCTTGGCTCTCAAATATATGAAACTCCCTCGTGTTTTTTAGCTTTCCAATGTTTACCCAATATTCTATTGGCCATATCTTCTCCAATGCTCTCCTCCTATGATGGCTAAAATTTGATGATTATTCTCACCTTTTTTTCTAAGGTTTCAAAGTTTGATAGCTTTCATAGTTTTTGATGCTCTCAAAGATTTCTTTTTGATGATGCTTTCTCTTAGGTGGCTCTTCAATTTCTGGTTATCAAACGCTTCAATGCCTCAACATCTCTAAGTAAAGTTACCTTCTATAATTTCCCTCTTCTTGTTATTTTTTATTACTTTATTTGTCTAACAATATGGATTTTCTTTACTATGGTACCTCAACCTACAACATGGTGGTTCTTCTTCACTATAATAGCTCCTCATTCAATATGCTGATACTCACTATGGTGGTTCTTCTACGCCTATGGTGGTACTTAAATTTTTGTAATGATGATTCCAATCCTTCTACAAATGTTGTACCTTGCCCCTCTTCATCCCATTTGGAAGAGCTCATTGAAGTTCTTTCCTGGCTCCCCCTCAAATTCTGGTATGTCTTGTCATCCCCTATCCAAAGTGGCCGAGTCTATTGTAGCCATGTCCCTCTCCCACCCAAAATCTAAAACTCATCGCCCCATTCCTCTCATCTTGTTAGTCCCACCATGACCACCCCCATTCCACTCCCTTCCTAGATCCCAACCATTTCTCCCCAAAACCATCCATAGAAAGCCATTTTAGTATTTCTAGTCCACCTCTATTAGGAGGATATGGCTCCATACAACAACTATTATCTTCCTCTCCATTTGTCGAGTAGCTTCCAATCCCTATAAAACTGCTATCAATGTTGATATAAGAAGTGAAAAAAAATAGGTAAAACTACAAATATTGAAAAATGATGGAAAGAAATAAAGGACACCATAGCCAATGGTCTTCAATCGACTATCTTAATGTCCTTGCAAGATACATAAAACATGGAACTTCAATCTGATTAAGAAAAAATAACCAAATCACCTTAATATCAAGGAAGATGTAGGGAAAATAAATCTACCTCCAATACCTCTAGATGAATATTCTAACCTAGAATTTAAGAGGCCTCAATGAGGTAGCTAAACAGGGGAAAGTTAGATCGATAAGAAAAAAATAAAACCAAACATCGTTTTATTACAGAAAACCAAGTTATATTCTCAAAATAATGAAGTATGCAAATCCTTGTGGAATAACAATAAATTTATCTATAACCTAGCATAGGGGGATTCTAGTGGTCTTCTATGTTTATGGGATCCAAAATATATTGAAGGCAGAATCCTCTCCACCTATGACAAAATAATCATCATGTTTATTAACAGACAAATAAACCTCCAATGAATTACATCCAACATTTATACACCAAACAACTCCTTTTGCAGACAAAATATTTGGAACACTTTGTGAGTGATGAGAAGCAATTTTGAGAATGAACCATGGTATCTTGCCAGAGATTTCAACTCTCCCCTCTTTCCTTCTAACCAAAGTGGAGGAAACCCAAACACCCCTAGATGCACAAAATAATTTAGTGACTTTTTCAATGACAATGAACTAAAGGACGTCCAACTTGTAAGGATAAAATTTCACGTGAAGCAATAGAAGAACAGGTAACCAACTGATCCAACTAAGGCTCAATAGATTTCTCGTATCCAAAGAGATCATCCACTGCTTTGGAAATGACAATATGTATGCCCATCCTAAAAAAGGTTTAGATCATAATCCTCTAGTCCTGGACTGTTCTCGCTCAAGGAAGTTTTTCAAAACTCCATTTAGGTTTGAAAAATGTGGCTCAGTCACTCACATATTATGAATTGCATTGATGAGTAGTGGTAGGCAAATCTTCTTGGAAAACCTCTTCTCAAGCTCTTCAGGAAACTTTGATTTGTCAAGTTTAAACTTAAAGCATGGAACAAAAAGGTGTTCGTGAACTTATTTAATGAAAAGAAACACATTTATGAAATACTTGGCACCATCAATAAGCTCATCCAATATGGAGATCCAAGTTCAGATATTTTCAAGAATATAAATCCCTCCTCATGAATTTCCACAACAATCTTTCTAAAGAGGAAACTTTCTGGAGGAAAAAATATACAGCGTTATGGTTGAAGGAAGATGATGCAAATAATTTTTTTTTTCATGCATCCACTCTCAGGAAAATAAGCACAAAGAGAATAAAAGAGTTAACCAGAGGATATGGATCCAAAATAAATGATATTCAAGAAATAAGGGATGAAGTTATTTCTCATTTTGAGGAAATACTCGACCTAAGTCCTCCTTGCCCCCCCATCTTGGAAACCCCTTAATTCAAAAAATTTCCCACATGGTTTCTCATGATCTCAATTTGATGCTTCTCAAAGACTTCATGAAGGAAGAAATTAAGGAACCATTATTCTCAATGGAACCAGATAAATCACTAGGACCATATGGCTTTGCCCCTTATTTTTTCCAATATTTTTGGGATATTGTTGGCCAAGAAGTATTTGAAGTAGTTCAATTATTTCAAAAGTCCAAGTAGATCCCAAAAGAGGTAAATTATACATTCATAGTCCTGGTCCCAAAATCTCAAATTTGTAAGTCTATCTTTGACTTCAGACCCATCAACCTCTACAATGTGGTGTACAAAATCATTACCAAAGTTATGGCAAATAGAATCAAACATATTCTCCCGTTCATAATAGACCACTATCAAGGAAGTTCAGTGAAAGGTAAATTTATTACTGACTTAGTTATAACTATCCATGAGCTCGTCCAATTGGGAGTTAAAACAAAAAAAGCCAATATGTTTCTTAAGCTTGACATGAAAAAATCTTTCGATAGAGTTTCATGGCAATTCTTATTTGAGGTCTTAGGCAGGTTCGAATTCCATGAATACTGGATTGGTCTGGTCAGGGAATACATCTCTATTGTGTTGTTCTCAATCATCATCAACAACTCCCCTACTAGATTCTTCAGAAGCTTCAAGGGTATAAGGTAAGGCAACCCCATGTCCCCCTTATTTTTTATTATTATGGCTGAAGCCTTAGGCAGATCCCTTTCAAAATCTTGCTCTAGAGGGCTTATATCAAGTGTCAAATCGACGTCTGTGTCTAGGGCCTTCACCCACCATCAATTTTTTGATGACACAATTCTAGCATCGTTCTCCTCCATCCATGAAACAAAAATCATTAAATCCATTCATGATTTCTATGAAAATGCAACAGGACAGAAGGTAAATTACAACAAAAGTATATTATATTTTTTGAATACTCCTATTCAAAGGCAAAACAAAATTACAAAAATCTTAGGATGCACTATTTCTGAGCTCCCCACCACTTACCTAGGGTTACCTATGTTCCATGGAAAAATCTCAACAAACATGTGGTCAAACATCTTTGAACACATCATATAAAAGCTTACAGGATGGAAGAGGGCAATGCTAAGTCAGGTGGCTAAGGCTATACTAGTAGAAGCCTACCTTCAAAGTATCACAATTTATTTTATATCAATTTTATAAAGCTCCAATGTCAATTTACCATAAAATAGAATAAATCCAATGCAAATTCCTATGGGCTGGTAATGAGAACCAGAATAGATTTGCCCTTGTGGTGTGGGATAGAGTGTACTCCAAAAAATACCAAGGAGGCCTTGGTTTTAGAAGGATTAGTAAAATGAACCTTTATTTGATAGCCAAACAGGCATGGAGAGTTGTTCTCAATGAGAAAGCAGCCTAGATAGACATTATCAAGGAAAAGTATGTTCAACACCTGCATTTCATGGGTGATCATCACCTACTAGTGGGGTCTTGTTTTTGGAACTCCATTACTCAGACCAAGGATATCATAGGGTAAGGACCCCGATGGTGCTTGGGATATTGTAGAGTTATCAATTTCTAGGAGCATCCTTGGCTTTGTGACCAACTTCTCATCAATTATTCAAATTTATCAATCCTCAAACCTATTACTGATATCCCTTTTGGCAGTAAAGTTGTAGACTTTATTATTCAAGTCCCTAGTAGAAGACAGTGGAAATAAATCCCTTTTGATAGCCCAATTATCCATATCAATGATGTGACCAGGACCCTCTAGAATATCCTTCGGGTCAGTGTCATCTCCAACAACCAAGCCTCTGATTCCCCAGTCTAGAAGATGTCTAAAGATAGTGCTTTCACCGTTAAAACTACTTACTATAGTCAGGATCTGCCTCTGGAAAAATGGAATATAGCCAATATTGTTTGGGAAAAATATTATACCCAAAGTCTCTTTCTTCTCATGGTTAGCCTCCCACAATAAAATCCTCACCATTGATAATATTATGTCTAGTGGTATTTTCATACCTAATTGGTGTGTCTTGTGTAAGTCGAATTGGGAATCGACCGCTCACATTTTCTTGGAATGTCATTTTTTGTTCGCTATGTTAAATATTTTATTTGAAATTTTTAGCATTGCTTGGGCTCGACTGCCATCTATCTGTTAGTTGTTCCATCAATGGCCTTGACCCTTTCAAAATTCATAGCTCAGATTCCTTTGGACATCTTACCTTCATCATGACCTCTGGTAAATCTGGTTAGAATGCAATAGTAGAATTTTAAAAAACTCAGGATAGTACCCCTCACATGATTGCCCTCAAATTTTTATTCCTAACCACTAAAAATGCCTCTACTATCCCTTCCTCTAAAGCTCCTAATGTAGACACCAAAACAGCACCAATCCGATTATGTGACTGCAAACACTGATCGCTTTGACAAACACAGCCCCCAGGGCAGCCCTCAGAGGTTAAAAAGTGGTCTTAACCACTTTCATAGCAATTTTGTAAGGTCAAGAAGCAATTTGGCACACTTGGACACTTTGCCCAGTATTCGTCTCACCCAGGGACGAATTCAAAATAGAATCCGTCCCACCCCAGGACGAATTCTGAATCCATCCCTGGGTGGGACGAATTCTAAGCTTAACGGGCAAAAAAGACAAATGGCGCCAAGTGGCAGCCCAGAACAGTCAGTTGATGACTCCTGCCTTGCACGCGTGTGTAGGTGGACAGAGGGGCCGTTAGAAGACTGTCACAAAAGGCATTTATCAAAGCCCAAGTCAATGGAGGACTCCCCTCCCTCATGGGAAGACAAGAGCGCCACATGGCGCCTATGACCAACACATGGCATTTGTGCTTCCCTCCCAAAAGAGACCCCATGGGTCTATAAAAGGTGGGACTTTTCTCACCCAAAATATACGAGGTTGAAGGAGTTTTCAAGCAACGAAGTGCTTCGCGAGTTGAAGACCCACTTGCATCCCTTTTGGTTCACCTTCCCACATCCACCAATCTCTTTTGCAAGGGAGGTTGTTGGGTGGCCTTTGGAAGCTCGAACCTGACCCAAATCCAACACATGGACACCTGAACCAACCAATTCGCCGACCCCCCAATCCTAAGAGGTTTTGGGCCCATCCCTAGTGGATTGGCTCCAAAATCAAGTGCCAACGGTGGGAGGCCCACTTGGGCACCCCCGCACCTCCCAAGTCCTATTTTAAGTTTTAGAGCATTTTAGATTACTTTTTAGGTTGCATTTTGTGTTATTAGGTTTGATTAACCCATAGCTGCAATTTTGTAACTTTTGGTCAGATTCTAGTATGTTTTGTGTCGCTTTGTTGTTTCGTTGACTTGCAGGTGTCGAGGTCAAATTCTCGAGGGTGGAGGCCAAATTGGGAGAATCCGACCATCTGGGTCATCCCAAAATGGCCCCAATTACATAACCCCCCTGTTTGCAGGCATTTTGCAGGTCTCGGGATTCGACATTGGAGCAGCAGCAGGTCGGTTTCTTCAACACAGAAGAATTCGTCCCACCCAGGGACGAATTGCAGTCAGAATTCGTCCTACCCAGGGACGAATTCCAGTTGAAGGTAGATTGGCCAGCTGTCTCAGTGGCAGTGGCCTTCTGGTAACTTTTCCTATCTTCTGTCAAGTTTTGAAGCCATTTGGACTCACTTGTATTCCTTGTTTCAGGCAAATGTTTACATGCATATTTCGTTAGTTTTAGAGAACAAACACTTTTCATTTGCGGCAGATGCTACTGACATCTTGGTTGTTTCTTTGTTCGTAGGAGAAGCAGCGGAGGTTAAGAACTCATCGACATCAGCGGCGGCATCATCTTGGCCCGCCCATTGCAATCGTGGGCACGCGGAAGGAGGAAGACTAAGTCACACATTGTAACAAAGACAAATTTAACGCTCCTAGCCCCTAAAAAGGGAGGAGACGTCTATGTAACCGAGGATAAGATATTTGAATAAAGAGGGCTGTGATTTCTTTACATCTTTTCTTTCCTTTCCAAATTGTCTCTTTCCTTCGTTTTGGTGCATAAGGTTAAAGCGTTACATTTCGTCTTACATTGCATAATTAGTGTTTCCTTTGCCCGGAATCTCGTGCTTTCAGTGGCGATCACGGTGGGACCCTGTTCCCTGGTTTTTGAAATCACGAAAAACTGATCAAATTTTTGTGTTTGTGCTTGACAGGTACATTTTTTTTGTTGCAGACTGCTATTCGTCTCTAACAGGGACGAATTATTTTCTGCAATTCGTCTGACCCTGGGACGAATTCAAATTCGTCTCTGGGAGGGACGAATTATGTTCTACAATTCGTCTCCCAGAGGGACGAATTCTTGCCTGCAGATTTTTAGAGCAGAAATTCAGAGACAACAGGAGCAGGTAGAGAAGAGGTAGGGATTTTCATGATCTCTGTTATATTTTTTGTTTCGTTTCTGTTCCTTTGATTGTTTTCATCTTGTCCTGCATTGCATAAGAAAAGTCATGTATGCTTGTTTCATTTTTGTTGAATAAAACGAATCCCACACACATCACGAAACAATTTTAAACCAAGGAGCTGGTCGTAAGACCCCAGCCCTTGATCAAGACCATTGGTGGATTTCATCACCACCTTGGCTTGATTTGCATCCATTTCTCGATTGTCAACTGTTGTTAGGCGTAAATCCTGACGAAGACAGACCGAGTGTCGCTGGGGTGATTCCCATGCGCGCGAGGATAAGTCTTCTATGGTAGGTGCCATTAACAGGACAATCCCCCTTTCGTACCGCCTATGTACCACGTACCTTCTGCTCTCACGTACCTATAGTCTCCCTCTCGTAAGGGCGGGTATATAGAGAGGTTGGTATATCGGCCTGGTTGGTATATTGAAGGGGCTACCATTTTGGGAGTTATATGAGCCGTCATAATGCATTTAAACGATCTTCAAAACCTACAAAAACAAAACAAAACATCAAAATGCACTAAACCAGTTTAGGACACACCATTTAATCCTTAAAAGAGATAATCACGATTTTGTGAATGTGTGTGCTTAATTCTGCTTAGTGTAGACAAAAAAAAAAAATCATAAACGAGATAAAAACTTATTTAGATAGCATAGAAGCACCGCAATGGTGTACACCCACAGTCAAGCCCAATCAAGGGCAGAAGCTCCGGAAGGTACACAAAAAGCAGGCACAAGTCGCCTTCACTTCAGTCCGAGGATTTGGTCATACCACCTTATAGGTCTAACCTACAAAAGAATCCAATTCAGAATCCTCGGTGGGGTATGCCTATTCAAAGTAGCCCCTTTCGGGAAGATGCCTTACATGTAGACCTTGACATAAATAGAGAATCACCTCTTGAAGTTAGGCATGAGTGGCCACCGCGCGATGAAGCGTTAGACGGGCACACCGTCCATTTGGAGGGGCAACGTGGATATGGCGTCCCTTCTTTACCTATCATCAGAACCGAGAGACCAAATCCGGAGCGCAGGGCTCCTTACATAGGGCGACCTAACTCCGCCCACCCCATTTACACCCATGAAAGGGAGTATGAGGAAAGCCATCGCATTCCTCGAGGGCAACAAACAACGCGGGAACCTTGCATTTCCGCACCAGTAGGATATCATGATCACCCCTTGAGGCCAGAACCTCGAGCACATACCGCTTACCTCGACAGAGGGAAGCGACCCATTGAAACCTTAGACCAGCAAACTCGAGGTAAACACATAGAAGAAACATTCGGACCTCCTGAACAAAATAGGGTAGACCAAATTGACCCAGCTGTCGCCAGATATACCGCCCGTCAAGCCCAAATCATGCGGCTTAAACAAAGTCATCAGGAGATAGAGTATCGACACCGCTTGGATAGAGAGCGCATGCAACGCGAAGCGGATGAGTTACGCTATGAAATACCCGAGAGGGGGCCAACCCCTCGCATCCAAAAAGCTGAACAATATGAGAGGTGTAATCCGTTGGTGCAGGACAGGTCTCCACGACCTCGTCAAGCTCTGCCTCCAAGACCTCATAGATTCGAGAGGGAGGCAACTCCCCGAAACAATGATGGGTACCTTCGGCAAGAGCTTGATCAGGGTCATAGGTTTCGCCCGAGAGACTCCTCAAGAATTTTACGAGGAGTATGAACCGAGAAGAGGAATATGTTGAAACTCCCCATCAAGGGAGGAAGGATGCCATTCGGCCACCCCTCCATAGGCCTCCAGTTTACCGTAACTTGCAACAAGAGCGAACAAGAGAGGAAGAAGTAAAATCCTCCGATGCATACCAAGCGCTATTGGAGCGTTTGGAGTCTGTGGAGACAAAAGCTGTTGGGCATCAAAAACCCACATTACGTCTACTCCGCAGTAATCCGGTGCATCCCTCAGTACCTACACCTCTTTACCCCGAACACTTCAAGTTACCTCAATTGGTAGTTTTTAAGGGTGAAGAGGACGCACAGGAACACGTTACATGATTTCTAAGCCAATGCTTCGGCATCCAAGATAATGACGCATTGTTGCTTAGAACATTCATAACCACATTCGCAGGCCCTGCCTCGGATTGGTTCACACAACTGCCCAAACACAGCATAAGCAATTTAGATCAATTAGTAGACGCGTTTCTTGAACGCTTTGCCTTCAACACAAGGAAGAAGGCATCACTAAGTGATTTAGCGAGCCTCAAGCAATTTGAAGAGGAAACAATGGCAGCGTACGGGAATCGATGGAGAGCTTTGCTTTCTAGGTTACCCTACCGTCCTCCTATGTCTGATCTCACGCAGATGTTCACAAAAAGTTGCTTAAAATCAATCTACGGTCTATTGTTGCTTGCGACAATACGACAGCTTAGAAGAAGCTTTGGCGCAAGCCAGAGTCATAGAAGAGATTAAGATAGGCGAAGGCGCAATTGCCAAGCCTAAGAAGAAAGAGTGGAATAAAACCACTAAAATCGGGACAACGCAACCACAACATGCTGCAGTCAACCAAGTTGCGATAAATGTCCCCACGCCTGTGCAAGAAACGCAGCCTCAAAAGGCTAACTACCAGGCAGTGCCTCCTGCTTATGAAAGAGATAATAGAAGACAAGGAGCAAAATTACCCGCGTCGCCCTAGGCAAAATTTTACCCCATATGCGGAGTCTAGGGACTCCTTATTTGACCGCTTGTCAGCGGCAAATTTAGTCACTCTGCCAGAAATCCAAATTATAGACCCAAACATTCCCAAGCCTAGGGGGTACAAGAGAGGAATTGTATTGTAGATTCCATAGGCGCAGAGGACATGACTTGAATGGGTGCTGGAAATTCAAAGAACTAGTCCAGGATTTGATCGACAACCGAACATTAGTTGTGGACAATCCCGTCGCACCAAACAACCAGCAAATGGGGGTATTCAAGGACCCCTTACCAGCCCACGAGGCACAAACAAAACCACTCCAGATTAACGAGGTGCGACAAGATCTTCCTACACAGGGATTTGTGGGAATGATTAGCATAGTAACAAGGAACAGAAGGTACCCGACAGCTGCCCCTGAGGTAGCTACGAGGGAAGTTCCAGCAACATCGCATCCTCAACAATGCCCAACGTAGTTACCTCCGCCTAGACCTGAGGTCACGATACGAACCAAACTCACGCAGAGTTTGCGGACCACGTCGGCTAGGCTGTCCATCTACGAGCTTATTCAACAATCAGCTCCCCATAGAGAAGCTCTTATGGACATTTTAAAAGCCATTGAATTACAACCCCACGAGGCAAATTCTTTCAACGCCTTCGTGGGACATGTGAAACAATGTACGGAGCCGGTCATCACATTCAGAGAAGATGAGGTCAAAACGATATCAAATGACATGGCAGATCCACCCCTGCACGTTATCGCGCGGGTCAACGGGATTCCGTACAAGAGAGTGTTGATAGATATCGGCTCGTCCAGTAACATCATAACCACTATAGCCTTGAAGCATTTGAAGTTGCCAGCCTCTCACATCACAACCTCCACGTACACACTGTGAGCTTTTAACGATGCAATATGCTCGATAGTCGGCACAGTCGTTCTGCCTATACAGGTAGGAAAAAAGTCAATACCCACAACTGTGCCATGTCTCTGGAAGGAGAAATGGCTTATAATATACTGCTAGGGCGGCCTTGGATCAGGGATATGAAATGTGTCCCTTCGATCGCCCACCAGTGCTTGAAATATGCTTATGAAGGAGAAATACATGTAGTCCCAATGGACTTAGAGCCCTTCAAGTATTGCAATGCGGTACAATTCATACCTCAATCGACCCTCCCTTCAACGCACTTGGATTTCCAATTAAATCCATCTAAACGAGGTCCAATACCGCAGGCACCACTGGTGGCCAATAAGGCAAAATCCCGACCGGGTGAGACTTCATCATCGGCTCCTTCATCATCAATGCCACCTATCACGACCCAACAGAAGGACAAGGGAAAACAAATCATGGAAGAAGTTAAGCCCTTAGAAGAAAAGTTGCCCACAATTTCAACAATAACAATAGAGGAAGCGCCCAACGCAACGAAAACCAAGATTCCTGAACCACCAAACATGGAATGGACTCAGGAAGGACTACCGTTTCCTCCCACCCAATCATCAACAATCACTGTTGAAATGGCCGAGTACGGGCCTGGGGGAATATTTAGTGCAAAATGTTGTGGCAACCCCCACACTGGAGTCAGTACAAGACATGGGAAGACCTCGCCTTCCCATTGGAACAATCGTCCCTCTAGGCTACCCACCGAACCAGACAAATTTTGTGTATGGGGGCTTTGATCATGGTCTTGAACCATGCCAACAAAAGGAAACAGACGAAGAACCTTTTGTGGAAAACATCAATTATCTGTCAAACCCAGAATTTGCCCTAAAATATCTAGGCCAATGCAATTGGCATGGATACGAGCTCGGCAGATATGAGCAAGGGATGCGGATCCTTTGCCAACCAAGATATCAGATGCCATATGACAAGTCAGGGGTAGGGTTCAACCATCCCCTGCCATTAGACATCTTGGTTGAAAATATGCAAGGCCTAGAAATAGGCAACAAGGGGGGATTGACATTGGATCCTTATGCCAATCCGAATACAGAATACACATTGGGAGACTACCTCCCATGGTCAACAAACACCACTGGCAGCAACAGTAATCCCTCTTCTTTGCTAGAAAGAAGCGAAAGTTCAGAGATTAATCCTCAAAAAGAACATCAACGGCTGCCAGACATCTTTACTAAAGCTGTTCCCCTTAGAGGTTCCGGACGAAATAACACGAGTCTCAAGAGAATCGGGTCCCTCCACTAAGAGTGGAACAACCGCAATGGGACCAGATTAATTCATCTGGAGCAGGGAAGAGTCCTCAATGTCACAAGCAATGAGATGCTGAAGAGGATGAACAATTTTGGATCTATGAAAGCGATTCGGAAGATGAAACTGAAATGGACTATCTCAAACATGCGCGACGACATCACCGTGCTCTAACTCATGAAGATCTAATGGGACGAATGGGTATACTATTAGGACATGAATGGCACGTAGACCCAGCGAGGTGGGACCAAGTGTTAGACCTATGGCTCCAAATTCAAGATGAGCATCGTCCACCTCGAGATCCCATCATGACAACAGTGCCAAGGGAACACCCCGCCTTCCTTTTCACACATAGAGATGAATTTGCACCTAGAGAGGATCCATTCGTGCCTGTTCTCGTAGAGCCAGATCCAAAGTATAGGGAACATCTAAAAGAATCAAGTCATCACACCCACGGTTCTGGAGACCAAATTCATTCCATCCACATGATCTCCATTGATTTAACCACACCCATCCGCAATCCGACCGATCCATCACGGTCATTGCATCTAGACATGGATGCCATCGACTGGGATCGCGTCAATTCACCATTGTCACCATCAGAGTATTGGCCTTTCGGTGAAATGCTTCATTTTACCCCAAGGACAACTCAGGATATTTTTCAAGCTGAAGAGGGACCCGAGGTTCCAAATGCAGATCTTAACTCAGCTGATGATATCCATTTAATCCCAACTCCACATCAGTTGGAGGACGGATCCCACATGTCAGTCGAGGAGACGACTCGACGTAGACATCGGCACAGATCCAATGAATCCACGGATTCTCAAGCTGGGGGTAAGCCTTTCCCCCGAAGAGCAAGCCGAATATATTGCCCTTCTCAAAGAGAAGAAGGAAGTTTTTGCATGGTCGTACAAAGATATGCCAGGACTAGACCCGTAGCTAGTCATGCACAACTTAACGCTTGATCCGAAAATCAAGCCTGTAAAGCAAAAACTAAGAAAGATGCACCCAACAGTGGCCTTGATGGTCAAAGACGAATTGCAAAAGCTGTTGGATGCACAATTTGTCATCTGCATGGATTATCCGCCATGGTTGTCCAACATGGTTCCCGTCAAGAAGCCCGACGGGAGGATTCGCATATGCACCGACTTTCGAGACCTAAACAAAGCGAGTCCTAAGGATGATTTCCCCTTGCCAAGCATCGACGCATTGGTAGACGCTACAGCAGGTCACGAAATGCTCTCCCTAATGGACGGTTTCTCAGGATACAATCAAATTCGTATCAATCCTGAAGACCAACTCAAAACGGCATTCACAATGCCTTGGGGGACATTTTGCTATAAGGTCATGCCTTTTGGCCTTAAAAACGTTGGCGCTACATACCAACGTGCTATGACTTATATCTTCCACGATTACATGCACAAAACTTTGGAAGATTACATGGATGATTTGTTAGCCAAGTCTCTCTTGCGCTCAGATCATCTCGGTGACTTAAGCAAGATTCTCGATCGCCTCATAGAGCATAAGGTCGGATTGAATCCCAAGAAGTGCGTGTTCGGCGTCACATCTGGAAAACTCTTGGGTTTTATAGTCTCAAAGAGAGGCATCGAAGTGGACCCAAACAAAGTCAAGGCAATCCTTGAAATGGCTCCCCCAACCACTATCAAGCAGCTCAGAAGTCTGCAAGGAAAGGTCGCGTCGATTAAATGCTTCATAGCGCAATTATCTGACAAATGCCGACCCATGAACAAATTATTGCACAAGGGGGTCACATTTCATTGGGATGACGAGTGCCAGTCAGCCTTTGACGAAATCAAACAGTACTTGGCTTTGCCACCAGTATTGGCACCACCTAGACCAGGTGTGCCGTTCTACTTATACATCTCAGCTGCGAGGTGGCACTGGGCGCAATGCTAGCCCGAAGAATGAACTTCACAAAGAACAGGCTACTTACTATCTTAGCCGCACCTCAGTCGATTACGAACTTAACTATGCATACGTTGAAAAACTACGCTTGGCAGTGGTGTTTGCTACCAAGAGGCTACGCCACTACATGTTGAGCAACACTACGTATGTTGTGTCTAAGGAGAATCCATTGCGATACATGATGAGTCGTACTTATCATAGTAGTCGCACGACGAAATGGATCATGTTGTTGACGGAATTTGACATTGAGTTTATTGGGCAAAAATCTATAAAAGGACAAGTCATAGCCGATCAACTAGAAGAGGCTCCTCTTGAAGACGATCAGCCTCTAGTCATAGAACTACCCGATGATGGGGTCTTCCATGTCTCAGAATCGCCAGATTCGAAGAGCATGAGTCTCAGGCCGACATAACCTTATTTTTTGATGGTTCTAAATGCGAGCAAGGTGGTGGCGCAGGAATTGTATTCTTCACACCGCAGGGCGCTCCAATGCCCCTGTCATTTAAATTAAATTTCCAATGCACCAACAACAATGCAGAATATGAAGCCTTGCTCCTAGGTCTTCAAACAGCAATCGCCATGAACATCAAAATACTGAACATCTTTGGCGATTCACTGTTAATCGTCAATCAAGTCAAAGGGGTATATCAATGCAAATGCCCAGTTCTAAAGGCCTATAAAGCCCTCATGGATAAATTCTTGGCAAAACTTGAGTGGTATGACATCGAGGCACTCCCTAGATCATCGAATCATTTTGCGGACACAATGGCCTCCTTGGGGTCACTAATCCCGCAAGACCTTTCACGGGTGATATAACAACCATTCAGGTCAAAACCTTATCGCAACCCGCGATGGAGCGCGCAAGCTCAGAGTTGATGCCAGGAGTCCACATGATCCAGATCAAACCATCTTCGGATAAGTTCTTTCGAATCCGAGACTATTTGAAACATGCCAACTGGGGGTCTTTATTTTCCCCCACTCCCATTAATAGCAACACAACGCTATTCTTACAAGTTCTATCCCATTCAGCATTTGTTAGGGAAGAACTTCAAAAGGGATTGGCTATTCATACTATCGAGGTTTCTGATCAACAGGACTAGTATTTACCCATAAGAGATTACCTCAAATTAGGTAATCTTCCCTTTGGATTGACGCACGTCGCAAAACGAACATTCAAGCAAAAAGCGGCTAAGTATGTCTTGATAGGAGACATTTTGTATCGTCGAAGCTATGACGGAATTCTTCTTCGTTGTTTGGACCAGCAAGAGTCCACTTGGGCAATCACCCAAGCGCATGACGGTACATGTGGCGGCCACTTCAGTGGTATGGCCATTGCAAAGCGCATTCTTCGCATGGGCTATTATTGGCCATCTTTAGAGCGAGATTGTTGCGAGTATGTCAAGAAGTGCGTAAAGTGTCAACATCATGCCAATTTGATGCACGCACCTTCCCAGGCCCTACGGACGAGTCCGGTCTACCTGGCCATTTTCATAGTGGGGCCTTGATCTAATCGAAAGATCTCCCTTGCATCGTCGAGCCGTCACACGTTTATCATAACGGCCACAGAATATTTTACCAAATGGGTGGAAGCAATTTCGTTAACCTCTACGACAGGACCCCGCATTGCGGAGTTCATTTTGCATTACATCATATGTCGTTTTGGTATTCCATCCAAAATAATCTCGGATAATGGGCCATCATTCAAGAACAAAGACGTGCGTGCTTTAACCACAAAGTACAAAATTCAGCACAACTTTTCAACACCCTATTATCCGTAAGCAAATGGGCAAGCAGAGGCGTCAAAAAAAACGCTAGTCGCCATCCTTAAAAATACCGTCGCAGACAGTCATAAGGATTGGCACATACAAATCCCACTTGCCCTTTGGGCTTATCGCACTAGCATTCGGACGCCCACTGGGGAAACTCCGTTTTCACTAGTGTATGGCTTAGAGGCAGTAATGCCTCTCGAGTTGGAAATTCCTTCCCTGCGCATATCAATGCAGGAGTTCATCGATGATAACACTGCGCGACAGGCCCGATTAGACCAGCTTACGTTGCTTGACAAACGACGCGTTAATGCTCTCGAGAACTTACGTATCTATCAAGAGCGGCTTAAGAGAGCTTACAACATGAAAGTTCACCTAAGAGACTTTTGGGTTGGTGATTTGGTTTTGAAGGAAAACCAACAAAACTCTAATTTTCCATCCCATATGAGGGACAAATTCACGGCAAATTGGTTAGGTCCTTATGTCATTGATAGCAAAATAGGACCCGGGACGTACAGGCTAGCTTCTCTTGACGGTATCAAGGAAACAGAACCCTTGAATATCAGTCATTTGAGACCATTTCATATCTAAGAAAGCCATATACCAAAAAAAAAAAAAAAAAAAAAGCTCCAAGGATTATCACAATCTCTTGGTCAATACAAAAATCTCCAAGGATTAACACAATCTCTTGGTCACTCCAAAAGCTCCAAGGATTATCGCAATCTCTTGGTCACTCCAAAAGCTCCAAGGATTATCGTAATTTCTTGGTCAATACAAAAAGCTCCAAGGATTATCGCAATCTCTTGGTCAACCCAAAAAGCTCCAAGGATTATCGCAATCTCTTGGTCAACCCAAAAAGCTCCAAGGATTATCGCAATCTCTTGGTCACTCCTAAAGCTCCAAGGATTATCACAATCTCTTGGTCCCCAAAAAGCTCCAAATATTATCGCAATCTCTTGGTCACCAAAAAGCTCCAAGGATTATCGCAATCTCTTGGTAAATACAAAAAGCTCCAAGGATTATCGCAATCTCTTGGTCAACCCAAAAAGCTCCAACGATTATCGCAATCGCTTGGTCAAAAAAATAAAGAAATTCAAAAAACAAAACAACAAAAATCATCAAAAACAACAAATATTAGCATCTCAATTCTAGGAATACTCAAATTCATCAAAAAAAAATTCAAATTCTCGCATCTCATCTTCACCTTCACCAAAAACAATCCATCAAAATTACAAAAATACATAGCTGCATTAAGCATTGCATCCACACATTGCATTGATAGTCCACCTTGTTCCGCATTGTCTCATGTTACAAAAACAACAAAAACACCAAGCATAACCTTTACCACACTACAGTCAGTGGTCTGGGAATGTACCAAGAGTTTCAGTGATTCAGTCATCATTTTCCTCTTTAGCCATGTAGTGTATCAAGTCGAACAGATTTTATGAAGGTAGAGTCATACTTGAAATACACCTTGTTACGTAACATCCCAACACAAATCAAAACACTAAAATTCCCAAATTGTGTGAACGAAAGACGAAACCTGCAAAATAATCTAGGTCACCACAAGCGAAACGGTTATCTTGCTCATCCCCCTGTGCGAGTGACCCCTAGAATGTTGAGAGTTGGCAAAAGGACAAGCATCCTCCCTACCCAATTCCCTAAGAATCCCTAAAGTTCTCAATAGTTGCAAAACACAAAAAGTTGTAAAATGTCAAAACTCTAAATTTGATAAACTACAGTGCAAACATCAAAAGGCACAAACAACAGTGATTTTCATCACTCCATATCCCCAATCCCTTGCTCAAAAGAAAAACAAATCAAAATAAACAGTGATCTCATCACTACAATGAGCAAGTATCCAGGTCATTTTTTCTTGCGATTTTGGAGCTCTGGGAGGAGGTAATTTTGCAGAGGGAGCACTAAAAGCACTGATGACACAAATGAGCCCAAAATCAAGTTTTGGCCATTAAATAGGCTTTTTGCACTGGAATTCGTCCTTGAATGGTACAAGAATTCTGATCAGCACTCATCCCACCCAGGGACGAATTCTCCAGCTGGAATTCGTCCCACCCAGGGACGAATTCAGGCTAGCACAAAAAAAAAAAAAAAAAAAAAAAGACTAAAAATGCACTAAAAATAGACAATAAAATTTCCCGACAGGATTGCTACTGCACCTGACAACAAGGGCATACAAAATCAACATTGGAGTCACAAATTTTCACTATCATACTCCCTAATAAGGCTACCATATCCGGACCGCTCCACGGGAAGACGGATTTTAGACAATTTCATCCCCAAACGACATCACAAAAGGGTCAAAGCCCACTCAAAAACAGTACAAAATTCAACAAAAATATAGAAAAACATTGCCGGACATAAGTGCTCTTGCACTTAACCTCTAGGCAAAGAAAATTGATGTCGAGGTCCAAATTATCACTCTCCTACTTCCCCAAGAAGGCTACAATAGCCGGACCGCTCCACGGGAAGTTAGATTTTTGATGATTTCACCTCATTACGACATCACCAAAAGGGTTAACACCCACCAAAAACAAGTCCAAATGTTGGAAAAATTGCACATGCTTAACGGTAAACCCTTTAAAGGCACCCTTGCACAAGTCATATTGGGTCAAGCGACTCGTCGCTTCTCTCACGAAGGTCATTCCCTCATCGATTCGTCACTTGAGGGGGTAGTCACACTTAGTCACCAACCAACAATCACACACCCAATTAAGGAAAACGACATGCATTCAAATAATCATTGACAAAGACAATCACGCTCCTGCTTGGGGCAGTAAACAAGCAACAATCAAATTAATCAAACACTTGGCATTTCGTGAATCATGAACACAAGGTTCCCCCTGAGGATAAAAACGCCCTTTGCCTGTTCATGACTGATCAATGTCAAAGTTCAAGTTACACCTCAACAAAACATGTTAATACTTGAAATCAAATTCCTTAGCTCGTCAGAAGCAAGGATTCAAGAATGCATGCCCTTTCCATACTTGGGGCATCAAAAGTTCGTTAGGTTACCAAGAAACCCTAATCATTAGTGCTTTGGTTATCTATTTTTGCTCAGCAACTGCGTCACCCGCAGCGCTTCCAAAAAAGGGGCATCTGTAGACACCAAAACAGCACCAATCCGATTACGTGACTGCAAACACTGATCGCTTTGACAAACACAGCCCCCAGGGCAGCCCTCAGAGGTTAAACAGTGGTCTTAACCACTTTCATAGCAATTTTGTAAGGTCAAGAAGCAATTTGGCACACTTGGACACTTTTCCCAGTATTCGTCTCACCCAGGGATGAATTCAAAATAGAATCCGTCCCACCCCAGGATGAATTCTGAATCCGTCCCTGGGTGGGACAAATTCTAAGCTTAACGGGCAAAAAAGACAAATGGCGCCAAGTGGCAGCCCGAACGATCAGTTGATGACTCCTGCATTGCACGCGTGTGTAGGTGGACAGAGGGGCCGTTAGAAGACTGTCACAAAAGGCATTTATCAAAGCCCAAGTCAACGGAGGACTCCCCTCCCTCATGGGAAGACAAGACTACCACATGGCGCCTATGGCCAACACATGGCATTTGTGCTTCCCTCCCAAAAGAGACCCCATGGGTCTATAAAATGTGGGACTTTTCTCACCCAAAATATACAGGTTGAAGGAGTTTTCAAGCAACGAAGTGCTGCCGAGTTGAAGACCCACTTGCATCCCTTTTGGTTCACCTTCCCACATCCACCAATCTCTTTTGCAAGGGAGGTTGTTGGGTGGCCTTTGGAAGCTCGAACCTGACCCAAATCCAACACATGGACACCTGAACCAACCAATTCGCCGACCCCCCAATCCTACGAGGTTTTGGGCCCATCCCTAGTGGATTGGCTCCAAAATCAAGTGCCAACGGTGGGAGGCCCACTTGGGCACCCCCGCACTTCCCAAGTCCTATTTTAAGTTTTAGAGCATTTTAGATTACTTTTTCAGGTTGCATTTTGTGTTATTAGGTTTGATTAACCCATAGCTGCAATTTTGTAACTTTTGGTCAGATTCTAGTATGTTTTGTGTCGCTTTGTTGTTTCGCTGACTTGCAGGTGTCGAGGTCAAATTCCCGAGGGTGGAGGCCAAATTGGGATAATTCGACCATCTGGGTCGTCCCAAAATGGCACCAATTACATAACCCCCTTGTTTGCAGGCGTTTTGCAGGTCTCGGGATTCGACATTGGAGCAGCAGCAGGTCGGTTTCTTCAACACAGAAGAATTCGTCCCACCCAGGGACGGATTGTAGTCAGAATTCGTCCTGCCCAGGGATGAATTCTAGTTGAAGGTAGATTGGCCAGTTGTCTCAGTGGCGGTGGCCTTCTGGTAACTTTTCCTATCTTCTGTCAAGTTTTGAAGCCATTTGGACTCACTGTATTTATTGTTTCAGGCAAATGTTTACATGCATATTTCATCAATTTTAGAGAACAAACACTTTTCATTTGCGGCAGATGCTACTGACATCTTGGTTGTTTCTTTGTTCGCAGGAGAAGCAGCGGAGGTTAAGAACTCATCGACATCAGCAACGGCATCATCTTGGCCCGCCCATTGCAATCGTGGGCACGCGGAAGGAGGAAGACTAAGTCACACATTGTAACAAAGACAAATTTTACGCTCCTAGCCCCTAAAAAGGGAGGAGATGTCTATGTAACCAAGGATAAGATATTTGAATAAAGAGGGCTGTGATTTCTTTACATCTTTTCTTTCTGTTTCAAATTGTCTCCTTTCTTCGTTTTTATGCATAAGGTTAAAGCGTTACATTTCGTCTTATGTTGCATAATTAGTGCTCCCTCTGCCCAGAATCTCGTGCTTTCACCTAAACCTGGCATTGAATCTAGCCTCGTATCGAAGTTCAAGCTTACTAATGTTTCAAGTGTACCTTCTTCTTCTGTCAATAGGTTTGTCATCTAGTGGACCCCTCCACCTTCTAGATGGATCAAATTCAACTTCGATGAACCTGTAAAAAGGAATATTGGTGTTTTTGATGGGGAGGCATCCTCAGAGACAGTCAAGGGAAAATGTATCTAGTATTTGCAAAAAATATTGGAACCTAGATGAATAACATGGTCAAATCCCATGCATATACCAAGGTCTACTTCTTATCAATAATCTAAACATTAACAGACTGATTATTGAAGGGGATTTCCTCCACATTGTAAACTACCTTAAAGGGAACTAAAACCATCCATGGTCCTTTAGCAACATCTTAGATGTATGCAAAATATTCATCATTAAGTACAAGAACATTGTCATTCATCACGTCTACCGCAAGGAAAACAAAGTTGCTAATTGGTTAGCTAACAGGGTTGTTAGAGAAATTTCTATCCAAGTGTGGAACGACTCTTTCTCATGTGATCTCAAAACTGGAAACTCCAATGATGATGTCTATCTCATGTAATCATTCTTAGGTTACGATCATGGCTTCTATAAAAGTTCATGTTTTAATTCCCAATGTCATGGAAACCCCAGGTAGAAAGGAAGATTTTTATTAGCACATACTCAACTTTCACAAGGTCATTTTTGTGGATCCTGAGCATTTTTCATGGAATGGGGTCTCCCTTTTTGAGCCCCAAGACTGTAGTACAAATAGCAAGGGTAGTATTTTGACTTCCCAAGCAAGAGTTACTTCTAAGATTTGTGTCTCTTCATAAAACCCGTAGCGTAGTAATTCTTCCCCTTTGTATCTGGTAGTGCATGCTTTCAACTTTGAACTGTGCAACTTAGGTTTTCTCAAATTTATATAGGAAAGTAACTATTACCATGTTTTAAGGAGCCCCTATCTCTGTACCACCCACAAGGACTAAAAACATCACCTTTCTCATGGCAAATATTCATCTTTGGGTGAATGCGCTTCCATATAATAGCGATTGGTAGAACATGCTTAGTCTTCGCATCCTCAAGGAGGTCTAGTTTATTTTTGATCACATGAATTACCAAGAAGTCCTCTTCACCATCCGCATGGTCACGGATGGAAAAATTTCTTCTTATTCCCTCATTACTATGGCCAAGTTGCACACCAAAGTCCATTGTGGACTATTCCTTAGACTTTCTCTGGGCCTAAGGATGGCTAATCCCATTTGTGATATTTACGGGCTATGAAATAATCCTTAGGTTTTCCTTTCTCTCAAGCATGTCAGAGTCTTCCCTGTTGAGCCCTTGTTTCTTACCTATGATCCTTTCTTCCTCACCATGGCCATAATTGATCCTAACATCGAAACTATTTTCAAGAACCATGGTTTCCTTATATTTCTTGAGAAGCTTAGGGATATCGATGATGAAATAATGAATGATTTTATTAATTCTTAGGTGAGTGGCTAGATCATTGTCAGAAGCTTTAAGTTCAATATCATTGTAACTCTTTTGGAAGAGATAATTGAACTCCCAAATTATGGTTTTAAGTTACATAGAGATAATCATACCATCCAATAAGAGTTGATGTATTTCACTAATAAGGGCAAGAAATTGGTTAGAAATAAGAAAGGCATCATCAGGAAAGATTTGTCAGATCCTGGTGCAAAACTTTAATCCCTATGTTACAGTACATCACAGTGGACAAGATCGATGAACCAATGATGAGTTTCCATTTGGTATTCCTAAACCACCTTAGCAATGTCAAAGAGGTAAACATGCTTAGTCTTCACATCCTCAAGGAGGTCTGGTTTAGTTTTGATCACATGAATTACCAGGAAGTCCTCTTCACCATCCGCGTGGTCATGGATGGCAAAATTTCTTCTTATGCCCTCATTACTATGTCCAAGTCACACACCAAAGTCCACTCTGTTGGAAATTACCATTAGTAAAAGGTTAAAAAATTTTATTTTAACTTGGGTAAAGGTAACTTACCTTTTACCTTACCTGGACGACAGTGGACGGCAGACATTTGGGCGGCAAGAGAATTCCTTCCATCCTTCTTTTCCCCCAATTTCTCCTTTCTCCCTTTCTTTCTCGAATAGGTTATTTACCGCCTATTTAATCTATGTAACCTAAGTTTGAAGGTTAATGCAATAATTCCTTTTTCCGTAATCACTCACCTTTCACATTTGGTATCAGAGCGGCGCGATTCCCGAGGCGGTGGGGCCCGCAGTTCGAGGCGATGGCACGGATCTCGAGGCAGCCCGCCGGAGCCGAGGCGACTAGAGGAGCTGGACGAGGCGGCCCGTAGGAGCAGCAGATCCGCATGATTCTCGAGGCACTGTTGACGTGGCGTCGACGTGATTCTCGAGGTGCTGTTGACGTGGCGATCTGCTGCACGCGACCCGAGGCACGAGACTGACGTGGCACGACGCGTGGCGACGTGTGACTGGCATGCGGCCCGAGGTGTGGTGACGTGGCGCTGGTGCGGGCCGAGGAGGGTGACGTGGCGATCCCGAGGTGTGGTGACGTGGCGCTGGTGCGCGGCCCGAGGAGGGTGACGTGGCGATCCGCAAAGTGTGCGCTGACGTGGCGCTGGCGCGCGGCCCGAGTGGTGACGTGGCAAAAGGAACCTGCGTGTTCGTGACTTCCCGTAGGCAGTCAAAGTACAGTAGGTGTTTAGTTATTTTTAAATAACTAAAACATCGCCCTACGGGCGATGTGGGACAATTAGTCCCAACAATTTTTAAGCTTCGCGCCGAGCGCGAAGCCAACACTAGCTTCGCGCTCGACGCGGAAGCCAAGGGGCGGGGAGCACGCATTGCTCCCGGATCAGCCCGGTAGCGCAGCGGCTACCCTCAGCCCTGACACCCGCGAGGTCGCAGGATCGACTCTCGGCGGGGTCGATAGATAGTTAAATTTTTTTTTAATTAAATTTAAAAAAAAAAAAAACTAATGAATAGTTTAAAAAATATATATAATATTTTTTTTGTGTGTGTAATTTCCTAAGAGGAAATTTCTGTTCATTAGTTTTTCAAAAAAAAAAAATTTCAAAGTTAAATGAAATTTCCTAAGAGGAAATAATTGTAAAGTTTTTTTTATAAAAAACTTAGAAAGTTAATTTTTTTTTATTACTATTTCCTAAGAGGAAATCTTTGTAAAAAGAAAATTTACAGGAAATTTTCTTAAATGATAAGATCGGAAGGTTGTTATCATGCCCTCTGCAAGTTGTTCTTGAGAACAACTCCTGCAAACTTTGATAGGCACGTGAAAACACTAGGACTTAATACAGTTTTTCACAGTTGCAAAACGCGGTTATTGCACACCGAAAGAAACCTGATCAAGGATACGAAGCAGATTCAGAAGATAACTCCTTTGGCAGCAAGTTTGAACAATCTGACACAGTTGCAATTGCTCCACAAGGATCAGAATATACTCATTATAGTAATTCAGTTGAAATCCTACAACCTCCTTCTCCTGAAATAATATTGATCAGTGACGATGATGAACAAGTCGTTGACAATTTTGTAATGGCTGAACAAGTTTGAGTTGTTTATGATTTTAAATCAAGCAGGGCTTGATAGTTTGTAAAGTCTTTTTTGCAATAAGACTATAAAAGAGAGGTTTCTTGTTTTAGTAGATAAATGGGATCACATAATAATCTACCAATTCCCGAATTCAGAGGGGATAATTATGAGTATTGGTCCATCAAGATGAGGACATTACTCATCGGAAAAGGACTATGGGATATTATTGAAGACGGTTACATTGCTCCAACAGATTGGACTACCTTAAGTGCAAATGATAAAAAGATCTACAAAGATGCACGAGAAAAATAATTCATTTGCCTTATACCATCTTCAATCGGCATTAGATCCAAGTATCTTTTCGAGAATTGCATCTTTCTTAAGCGCAACGAGATGCATGGAATGCCTTGAAAGAAGGATTCCAAGGAAGTGATAAAGTAAAGCAAGTCGGGCTTCGGACTTTGAAAAGAGATTTTGAAAATCTCGAGAATGAAGGAAAATGAAAGAGTTGGAGACTACTGTGTTCGAGTTAAAGCGGTAGTTGATATGATGCAAACTTTAGGTGAAGACACAAAAAATGAAACAATTGTGAAGAAAGTGTTGAGAACACTTCTTCCTAAGTGGAATCACATTGCAATCATAATTGAAGAATCCAAAGATCTTTCTACTCTTACATTTGATAGTTTGATTGGATCATTAACATCACATGAAGAGCGACTTCAAGGTGCACCTTCAACAAGCTATGGAGGTGATGACAAAGCCTTCACTTCGAATGAAAGTGCAAGACGAGGACAAGGAAGAGGCCGAGGCGAGAGGTCAACAACAAAGAGGCAAGGGCCAAAGCAACTCCTACGAGAGGAGGTAATCAAAACGAGAGGTGGAAATCAAAACAGAGGAGCCAATCAGAACCAAAGCGGCAATGCAGGCCGTGGAAATCAAGGACGAGGAAGTAACAAGACTAAAACAACTTGTTTCAATTGTGGGAAACAAGGCCACTTCGCTCGGGACTGCTGGTCAAAGTCTACAAAAGATCAAAGCAGTCAATATGGCTCATTCTACGGAGAAGAAGAAGGTCCACCAAACCTTTTTCTCTCTTATGGACAGCCAGATCAAAATCTAAATGATACATGGATTCTGGATCCTGGTTGCTCCAACCACATGAGTGGCAAAGAAAATCTCTTTGCTACATTAGATTCAAATTACAAATCTCATGTTAAGTTAGGGGATAATAAATCCTTGCAAGTTGAAGGCATAGGAGCTATGGAAGTTCCAACAAAAGAAGGCCTTAAAAATGTGAATGACATATACTATACTCCACGGCTACAACACAATTTGTTAAGTGTTGGCCAAATGATGGAGAAGCATTACAAATTAGTTTTTGATGAAAGAAAATGTACAATCTTTGATAAAAACAATTGTAACCGGGTCATCACTGAAGTACCTATGACAAAGAATAGGTTGTTCCCTCTAAAATTTGGTGAGCCAGGGGGAGCTCAACTTGCAAACATTGCTATTACAAATCCAAGTGAATTGTGGCACTTGAGATATGGTCACCTCAATTCCGCTAGCTTGAAAATGTTAACATCACAAGCTATGGTGACAGGACTACCAAAAATTCCAGAACATAAAAAGGTATGCGAAGCATGTGCTTTGGGAAAGCACTCCGAACAGAAGTTTCCAAGAGGCCGAGCGTGGAGAGCAAGCTATCCTCTTCAGCTAGTACATTCGGACATCTGTGGTCCAATGCAAACAAAGAGCCTTGGAAACAATTCTTATTTTCTAACATTCATAGATGATTATTCTAGAATGTGTTGGCTTTATTTTCTGAAACACAAAGATGAAGCATTTGATTGCTTCATAGACTTCAAAAATAATGTAGAAAAGCAAAGTGACTACTATGTCAAATGTCTTCGCACTGATAAAGGAGGAGAGTACTCCTCAAATGAATTTCTTCATTATTGTAAGCAAAATGGGATAAAAAGGCAGTTCACCACTGCCTACACCCCATAGTAGAACGGTGTGGCTGAGAGAAAGAACCGCACCCTTGTTGAAATGGCACGAACAATGCTTCAGGCAAAACATCTCACAAACAGCTATTGGGCAGATGCAGTGAGAACAAGTGCATATATTCTAAATAGAAGTCCGACTTCTAGTTTAGATGGTATCACTCCTTATGAAGGATGGTACGGTAAGAAACCAAATGTCAAACATTTTAGAGTATTTGGTTCTTTAGCATATGCACACATTCCTGAGGAGAATAGAAAGAAGCTTGATCCAAAGAGTCAAGCATGTGTTTTTGTAGGGTATTGTGATTCAACCAAAGGGTATAGATTGTACAATCCCATGACACATAAAATCATTATCTCCAGGGGATGTAATTTTTGATGAAGGGGGAGAATGGGGTCATAAAAAATTTGTTGATTTTGACTCTAATTCGGAGAGTTCTACATTAGTACCTCCCACATTGGTACAACCCAAGAAAAGCAGTGTAAAAAGTCCTCCTCCACAAATTCCACATCAGGAAACTTCATCAAGTACATCAAGTGGTACACCAAGTCCAAGAAGGAATTTGTTGGCACCCCCAAATTCTCCAAAATGATTTCAAAGATCTGTAAGCGCTCCAAGCCCGATGGATATTGATTCAGTTTCTCAAAGGAAAGAGACAAATAGAGGAAAGCGCATCCTTGCGGAGTCATCCATCTACTCAAATGTTGGATAGGAATTTCCAACAAAGATACACTAGGAGTCAAGCTAGTGAGATGGATGACATTTTGTCAAGACTTGAAAATCTTCAAATGTCGAGGGGATGATGAGTCTCATGAACCAAGGGGTGATGTAGTCAATTATGCTTTGTTGGGCTGCTTGCACGACTAGAACCTTCTAGCTATGAAAAAGCATGCACTTGAAAATATATGGCAAGATGCCATGGAAGAGGAAATATCCTCAATTAAAAAGAATGATACTTGGGAGCTTGTGAAGCTTCCCAAGGGAAAAAAATGTGTTGGATGTAAATGGGTCTATAAGACCAAATTCAATGCTTATGGGAGCATTGAAAGGCACAAGGCGAGATTAGTAGCTAAAGGTTTTACTCAGAAATATGGAATAGATTATGAGGAAACCTTTGCTCCAATTGCTCGACAAGAAACAATTAGAACTGTTCTTTCCTTGGCAGCCCATAAAGGATGGAAAATTCAACACATGGATGTGAAAAGTGCATTTTTAAATGGATACCTGACGAGAAGAGGTGTATGTTCAACAACCTCAAGGTTTCCAAGACCAAGGAAAAGAGAACCTTGTTTATAAATTGAAAAAAGCACTTTATGGCCTCAAGCAAGCACCAAGAGCATGGTACTCACGAATTGACGGCTATTTCAGCAAATATGGTTTCACAAAAAGCAAGAGTGAACCAACATTATACTACCTAAAAAATGGAGTAGATATCCTCATAGTTTGTTTATATGTGGATGATCTAATATTCATGGGTAGTAATGATAAAATGAATATGGAGTTCAAAAACTCCATGATGAATCAGTTTGAGATGAAGGATCTCGGATTAATGAGATACTTTCTAGGAATGGAAGTACATCAATCAAAGAATGGGATCTTCATATGTCAACAAAAATATGCTCATGACATGATCAAGAAATTTGCTATGCAGCAGTGCAAATCAGCTGCAACACCAACTGGACATGGAATCCAGCTAAGCAAAGAAGATGGAGCACCAAAAGTTGACTTGACCAATTAAGAAGCATGGTTGGGAGTTTAATGTTTCTCACCAACACTAGGCCAGATATACAATATGTTGTTTCTCTTGTATCACGATATATGGCATGCCCATCCGAGCTGCATCTTCAAGCAACCAAACGAATTTTACGATATGTAAAAGGTACATTGGATTTTGGAATCCATTACCACAAGTCTAACTCTGTGAAGTTATTTGGTTATAGTGACGGCGATTGGGGCAATAATATAGATGACAGAAAATCTACATCAGGGAACTATTTTAGTCTAGGTTCAGGACTAATAACTTGGAGTTCCAAGAAGCAATCTGTTGTAGCATTATCATCTACAGAAGCTGAGTACATAGCCATTACTCATGCCAGTACTCAGATCCTCTGGTTGAGGAAAATCCTTGAAGAGATTGGCGAAAAACAAATTGGTCCAACCAAGCTGAATTGTGATAATATTAGTGCCATACAGTTGGCATATAATCCGATCCACCACAAAAGGTCAAAACATTTTGATATGAAGTATCACTTCATAAGAGATATGGTGGAACAACAGACAGTTGAGCTTCAATATTGTAGCACTTTGGATAATCTAGCGAGACATCTTCACCAAAGGCATGGCTAAAGCTCAATTTATAAAGCTGAGAGACTATATAGTTAGTCCTCTCAACTTTAAGGGGAGAATGTTGGAAATTACCATTAGTAAAAGGTTAAAAATTTGATTTTAAGCTGGGGTAAAGGTAACTTACCTTTTACCTTACAGGACGGCGAGTGGACGGCGGCATTTGGGCGGCAAGAGAATTCCTTCCATCCTTCTTTTCCCCCAATTTCTCCTTTCTCCCTTTCTTTCTCGAATAGGTTATTTACCGCCTATTTAATCTATGTAACCTAAGTTTGAAGGTTAATGCAATAATTCCTTTTTTCGTAATCACTCACCTTTCACACACTCTAGACTAGTCCCTAGACTTTCTCTAGGCCCAAGGATGGCTAAGCCCATGTGTGATATTTACGAGCTATTAAATAATCCTCAGGTTTTTCTTTCTCAAGCGTGTCAGAGTCTTCCCTGTTGAGCCCTTGTTTCTTACCTATGATCCTTTCTTTCTCACCATGGCCATAATTGATCTTAACATCAAACTATTTTCAAGAACCATGGTTTCCTTATATTTCTTGATAAGTTTAGGGATATTGATGATGAAATAATAAATTATTTTGTTAATTTTTAGGTGAATGGCTAGGTCATTGTCAGAGGCTTGAAGTTCAATATAATTGCAACTCTTCTAGAAGAAATAATTGAAATCCCAAATGATGGTTTTAAGTTGCATAGAGACAATCATACCATCCAAGAAGAGCTGAAGTATTTCACTAATAAGGGCAAGAAATTGGTTAGAAATAAGAAAGGCATCATCAAAAAATATTTGTCGAAGCCGTGGTGCAAAAATTTAATACCTATATTACAGTACATCATAGTGGATAAGATCGATGAACCAATGATGAGATTCCATTTGTTATTCCTAAACCACATTAGCGATGTCAAAGAGGTAAACATGCTTAGTCTTCACATCCTCAAGGAGGTTTGGTTTAGTTTTGATCACATGAATTACCAGGAAGTCCTCTTCACCATCTGTGTGGTCACGAATGGTAAAATTTCTTCTTATGCCCTCATTACTATGGCCAAGTCACACACCAAAGTCCACTCTAGAATAGTCCCTAGACTTTCTTTAGGCCCAAGGATGGCTAAGCCCATGTGTGATATTTATGGGCTATTAAATAATCCTCAGGTTTTCCTTTCTCTTAGGCATGTCAGAGTCTTCCCTATTGAGCCCTTGTTTCTTACCTATGATTATTTCTTCCTCACCATGGCCATAATTGATCTTAACAACGAAACTATTTTCAAGAACCATGGTTTCCTTATATTTCTTGATAAGTTTAGGGATATTGATGATGAAATAATGAATGATTTTGTTAATTCTTAGGTTAATGGCTAGGTCATTGTCAGAGGCTTGAAGTTCAATATTATCGCAACTCTTATGTAAGAGATAACTAAACTCCAAAATGATGGTTTTAATTTGCATAGAGATAATCATACCATCCAAGAAGAGCTGAAGTATTTCACTAATAAGGGCAATAAATTGGTTAGAAATAAGAAAGGCATCATCAAGAAAGATTTTTCAGAGCCATGGTGCAAAACTTTAATCCTTATGTTACAGTACATCACAGTGGACAAGATCGATGAACCAATGATGATTTTCCATTTGGTATTCCTAAACCACCTTAGCAATGTCAAAGAGGTAAATATCCCTAATTATCTCTAAAGATCCATGGAGGTTTCCATTGAGTGTGTCCAAAAGAAAGCTTCCCCTCATGTCAAGCACCAAGGCTTATTTCTGATAATTTACAATCATATGCTCCAAAAAGTGGTAGCCAAGGTGACTATCAACCCAGTTATCTACTTTGAAGAGGAAAATCCACCTGTTGAGGTTGTGATGAATAGTCACGGTTCTTGCAACCATAGAAGCTCATCCAGAAATATACTAGGCAAAAAAAATTATTGGATCAAATTTTGAATCCCAACGAGTCCATGACGATGGAGAGCACAGAGCTTGAGATTGATCAATCCCTCACGGATGCTAAAATCATGGCCAAGGCCAGGTGTGATCCTTTGAATATCCTGACCGAAATGTTGGAAAATATTTACCAGCCCTAGAATAGAGCCATGACTAGCCCGCAACATGTGATTTGAGTTTCCAAAGTGATCTCTATCAAAAAAAGTGAAACTTTCAAGGCCGTCCTCTCAGATCAAACTAGTGAGAAGGAAAGTATGGAAGTGTTAACTTCGAAGTAATATGGTTAGTTGTGGTTTTTGTTTCGCATCCTAGTTTCATTTTTTTGTCGGGTTTCCCTCCAGCTCCTGATCTATTCCTTCTTTGGTTGTTCTTACTTTTGTTTAAGTGGTTAAATCCTTTTTCTATTTGTGGTTAAATCTATTTTTATTTTTCGCTTGTTTATCTTTGTATAAGGTTCAAGGACCCTTTCAAAACCTTTTCCACCAATAAAAAATGTCATACAACTATTAAAAATAAATAACATACAATGAAATTCTTATGGACCGAAAGACAATAAGTTTGAAATATTTTCGACCACTTGTAAAGCATCATAAAATTTGATAAGAAAGGATATAAGCAATTGAATACCTTCAGTGAAATTTTGAAATTAATGATGTTTTGTTTAAAAAGAAAAATAATGATTATATTTCAATATAAACTAGTAATAAAATTTAAAATTTAATCATTACATGTAAAAGTAATGTTTATTTCTGTTACTAAAATATGAAGTGAAATTTTTTTACCATTTATATTTATTTTATTTTAATGGAGGATTTTGATGAATATTCATTTTTTTTATGTTTGGTGAATTACATTATGTTTTATTTCATCTAATATACAAGGTATGCTCAAAGATAAAAGTATTATTGTACTTAAAATTTTCAAGAAAATCCTATACTTATCATCGTCTTTATTTTATTTATTTTCAAAAATCTTCTTTCACAAGTTGTAGTACTAGGTAGAATACAAACCATGTCATTTAGTGGTTGCATTAATTTTGGATATTCATCAATCCACTTTAAGTTTTGACCACATTGTTCCTATATGTTCATCATATTTTCTTATAATATTTAAAAAAAGTCATGGTGAACTTTCTAAGGTGGACTTCAGATATTTTAGTGCTTCTCATTGTTGTATTATATTTTTATGAGTTTTAGAACTTACATGATAATTATCAGCTTTAAGTTGAATTGTATGACTCTTATTATTGAATTTTGAAAAATATTCACATTTTATTCTTAGCTCCCTAGAAGAACTTATAATAGGATATATCAATTTATGTATTATCATTTATGCATTGTTTCATAATATTTTAGAACATGATATTTTAGGTTTGTTTGGTAAAGAGCATGTAGGAATAGCTTGCTTACTAATGTCTTCATTGATTCCTACATCTTTATGTATATTTCTCCCAATCTCAAACATATGTAATATACATTTTTCTTTGAAATGCTTATCCAATGTTTAATTGATTTCCATCTTTTTTTAGTCAATCCAGTTGAGATTTTCTAATTGAAAATATTTCTCTAGAAAAATAAAATTATCTACTCTAGATTAAAATATTTCATTAAAGATTAAATTTAAAAAATAAATAAAAATGCTTATTGTAATTAATAAAAATGACATTTTTGACAAATGAAGAAAAACACGACATTTTTAACAAGTTTAAAATGGATAACCTACATTGTTTGTGATAAACATAAATAATATTTTATTATAGGTTTTATAGTGTATACAATTTTAGTGAAAATAGATAATAATGATAAAATGATTATTCTAAAATATAATATTTAAACCAAAAATTTATTCTATCTAAAATAAATGTGATTAATTGTGAATATTTTGGTCTAAGGTAAAAATAATACTAGGATTTTCATCAAGGATGGAAATGGTAGACTGAGGAAATGACAAGTGAAATTATGAATGCTCTACACTTTGTGATATCTATTACTAATTAGAGGTAAAAAATTGAGATTCATACTCACATCCATTCTATCCAACAATCATGTTTAAAATACTAATGCTTTCATTGATCACATAGTGTCAGATGATATACCACTGGTGGTATCAAAGTAATTACCATAATTATTTATTGAGTTCTTGAGAAATCTAGATCCTGAAGTGCACAAGGAGATATTGCAATATATAGTGGATCAAACTCAAGCCATAGTTAATTCTATTAAAGAACAAGTCAAGGGAACAAGTCTAGTGGTGATATCAAAATTGATAGTAGTTATGGTCTCGATATCTTCATGAATGGTGAGGTGGAGTCAGATAGTATAAAAATTGTTTATAATGTTGATTTTTTGGGCCCAAATGATAAGAAAAAATGATCTTGGTATCAATTTGTGTTTGAAAAACCTATATTCCCAAAGACCAAGTTTGATTTGCTTCCACAAAAGGGCTAACATTTTATTTTGGACAACCTGGTTAATAATGTGAATGAACAAGGTATCAATCACTTGGTAGGAAGATTTATGGGGCTAGAACTAACCTAGATGTGGTTAAAAATTGGGCTTCTACTAAGTGGATACCAAATGGTCATATGGAGATTGTCGCCCTCTCTAGGATTTTTTATGGTGAAGCTAAACTGTTTTGTTGATTCAAAGATAATTTTATGGGGGGGTCTAGTTCTTTAGAAGGTGTGGCCTTTTCTTGAGGATATGGCGACCTAATTTCAATTTGAAGATTGAATTCTATTTGCAAGATCTAATTTGGGTAAGATTACCAAATCTCCCCTTTCACTACTAGAATGAAGAGGAATTTGTTAGTATTGCTAGGGAAATGGACCATCTAATTGCTATGGATTTGGCCACCAAGACCAAATCTTGCCTTGTATATGCTAGGATATGTGTTATGTGGAGTTGAGGGAGAATTTACCAAATTTGATTTGGTTGATTTTAATATTAAGTGTATGGAATCAACCTACTGAATATGAGAATCCCCTTGTTAAATGTAGGGTTTGTAAGAAATTAGGGCACTTGGCTTGGGCATGCCCAAACCAGAAGCCTCCTTCCCAAGGTCATAAATTTTGGTAATAAAAGCAAATTGAAGAAGAGGGTTCCAACAAGAAGGATATCTTAGAAGCTAAAAATATTGAGAGAGAAAAGTAGAAGACCTCATCCTTAAAGGGTTCCAAAAATGAAGATATTATGGAAGTTGAGATCCCTAAAAATGAAGTAAATCCAATATAAAAAATGATTTTTCCTTTGAGAATCAAGTTATGGTGGATAAGATGAAGATATGTGATACTTTACCCTCCTCACAAATGAATATTGTTCTTTGTCCAAATTACTTCAAGAGATTAATTTTGGAGACAAAGGTAGTGGTCTCTTAGAAAATGTGTATGATGGAATTCTTTAGTTAGAAAATGAGGAAGATGAAGATGAGTCGAACCAAGTAGTTTTGAAAAATTACGCAGATCAAATAAAAAAGAACTTAGAAAATTTAGCTAATCTAGAAAAAGCTTTAAAAACTGCAAAGACCAAACATCAAAAGAAGTTAGGAGTTGATGTGGGTAATGTTAAATCAGATAAAAAGAGATAGAGATAAATATTGATAATGGAATTCAAACAATAGTAGCTTTGGATAGGGGAAGTAAAAAGGTGCACAAGACTGGAGGAAGAAGGTGTCATGTTGAGTCTAAGAACATAGATGTACGTATCCTCTATGGTGTTATGAGATTTTAATTCAGTTATGGATTTTTTGCTTTTTTGGATTTTCCTATTCGGTTTGGTCCTAGATCATTTTACATTGTAGTCTGTTGCACTTCGAAATGTTTTAGTTTTATGAGATATCTTATTTGTGACGTTTGAATTTTATAATTGTTAGTAGATCTATAGATATTTTCTTGTAAAAGGTTTAAATCCTTTCAAAACCCCTTCTTCCATCCTAATTAATATATATACTATACATATGTGAATTAATCTAATGAATGTTCAAGCATATATAATTAGTTTCTAACTAATGAAATCTATAATTATTATACACTTATACTTTATAGCTCATGTTATGTTTTAGTTTTATAAGATATCTTATTTGTGATGTCTGAATTTTATAATTGTTAGTAGATCTATAAATATTTTCTTGTAAAAAGTTTAAATCCTTTCAAAAACCCTTTCTAATGTATATATATATGTGAATTAATCTAATGAATGTTCAAGCATATATAATTAGTTTGGAACTAATGAAATCTATAATTACTATACACGTATATTTAATAGCTCATGTTTTAAGACGTATTTTACACTAGGTTTATAGTCGCCTATGAGTTTATTACACTAGGTTTATAGTTGCCTATGAGTTTATTGATATCATGACGTGGAGAGGTTAAAATATTAACAACATTATGCAACAATGTAATAGATGAAATAGTTAGAAAAACATTAATTTAAAAAAAAAAAAAACCAACCTATACGATATCTACCTTGCCAAAATATTCAAATTCAATATAGCTACATAACAAATGCTATTATAAATAGAAATATGTACAACTTTACTCAAACTTCAATCATTCGACAAGCCTGCTTTGTGTAAGGCTCTGAAAATTTTCAAACACTAATATGAAATATTGCAAAGAGAAAATGATGTTGTTGCTTCATTTAAACGCATCTAAAACAAATAAGTTGATGTTTACCTAATAAGTAAACACTAGCACAATGATCACAATAAGTTTCCTCAACAAGTCAATCTACTTATGCGAAAGCTAAACGTCAAAGGACAATGCCGCCGTAAACTGCGGCTTCAAAACATCTACATCCTTGCCCCCTTTATTACCACAGAATAGAATAGAATACCCACTTATTGCAAGGGAACGCTCTTGAGGACGACAGTCTCGACGGTTAGTCCCGGGCCGAATCCAAACAGAACTCCCGTGTCCAGCCCTTCTCCTGTGGTCGCACACCCATTCTCTTTCGACGACTTCCTCATCTCGTCCAATATGAACAGCACACACGCGCTCGACATGTTTCCGTACTCGCTCAGGATGTGTTTAGTGGCCCTCATCTTTTTGGGATCCAATTGCAGTTTCTCCTCCACCTGGTCCAGAATTGCCGGCCCTCCTGGGTGGGCAATCCAAAACAGCTCGTTCCAGTCAGAAATTCCAAACTGCTGGAACGCTTCCACCAGGGCCTTCTCGATGTTTTTCGAGATAAGCCCCGGCACGTCCTTCAGAAGATGGAAGGTGAGTCCCACCTCTCTCAGATGGCCGTCGATGGCGCCCTCGCTATCGGGGAGAATGGTCTGAGCAGTCCAGAGAAGTTCGAAGCAGGGCTTCTCCACCTCCGGGATGGGATCCGATCCCACGATCACGGCAGCGGCTCCATCGCCGAAGAGTGCCTGCCCGACCAAACTGTCGAGGTGTGTGTCCGACGGCCCGCGGAAGGTAACGGCCGTGATTTCACTGCAGACGACCAGAACTCTTGCGCCGCGGTTGTTCTCGGCGAGGTCTTTGGCCACCCGGAGGACGGTACCACCGGCGAAGCAGCCCTGCTGATACATCATGACCCTCTTTACGCCGGGCCGAAGGCCCAAGAGTTTAGTAAGCTGATAGTCCGCGCCGGGCATGTCGACACCGCTGGTGGTGCAGAAGAGGAGATGAGTTATCTTCGACTTGGGCTGCCCCCATTCCTTAATGGCCTTGGCGGCCGCCTCCTTTCCGAGCCTGGGCACCTCCACCACCACCATGTCCTGCCGGGCGTCCAAGGAGGGCGCCATGTATGCGCACACGTTGGGATTCTCTTTCAGTATGTCCTCCGTCAAGTACATATATCTCTTCTTTATCATCGACTTCTCGCCTGCAACATCACACATATTCCATAACCATCAAGACATACCCACATGGATATGAGAAATTGACTACATAATTGGGGTAGATTCTTACACATTCGCTTGAATTTCTCCTTGAGTTCGGTCTTGTGATCGCTGTTGGTGATGCGGAAGTAGTAGTCAGGATAACTGCTCTGCTCGATGGCATTAGGAGGAGTGGCGGTGCCGATGGCGAGAACAGAGGCCGGGCCCTCGGCCCTCTGGGCCTTCCTGAATGCTTCCACCTCCTCCACTGAGATCATCTTTCCCGAAACCATTTTGATGATATTAAGAATTGAGCGCTGAAGCGGAGGATGTGTTAGTGCACAAGTCCAGCTGTGAGGCAGAGAAGCCATGCTACCCATGTTTTATAGCAATGTAGCAATACTGGACGCGAGTTAGATGAACCTCACGTGCTCCCATTGGTTGAAAACTGGCGTCTCTTACACACACCACAGATCGTGGAATGGAAGGTAGCCACATAAGTTGGCAAAATTTTCAATTCCTATAACGTAGTTCGACTTTAATACGATTCTCTCAGAATTTGAGGACGTTCGAACAACTTTGTTGTCTTCCTTTTCTTTGTTTCTCGACATGGATTTTCGTAACGACACCAGTATGAATTATTGGTTTGACCGTTTGATAGATACGTGTACCATTGAACTACTGGTCAATTAGCAAGGTCAATGAACTTTTGGTTCTCGATTATATCAGTCTTTTTCATGTCAGGTTGCTTTAAATTTATAATTCACATGGGCCAGATATGTATTTAGCGCTTTTATGTTATCCCATAAAGTCACCTAGAACCACATAAGGGAAGGGATTTCTTTATTGGATGTCAGTTCGGTATATCTTTTATGTTCCTATTGCACGTCTTTTACTTTCGTCTTGCCTATTTTGGGTCTACCTTGTTGATAGCTGACAAGTTTTGCTTGGGGGTCATTGCTTCTAATTTCTTGACAGTACCACATTGAAATTTGTAGTCGATGTGGCTATGCTTTGCAGTAAAACCTTTTTTTCAGTTGTTGCAACAAGTTGAAAACATATCGCCTGTATTTTGTCCCCTTACCCTTACTGTATGGCATGTAATAATCTACGGTGCGAGTCCAGCTGGTGGAATAAGATATTAAGTTAAATTTCTTCCTCAATCTAAGAATTAAGTAGGGAATTGCACTTTCACGAGGTAAGGCTTATCCCACATAATATTTCAGTCACATCAATAAAGATCTACTGTCTAGAGTCAAAACAAAATGAAACTTAAGTTGTAGGAGTTTATGTGACTAAAAAAAACAGTTTTATATAACAAAAATTATATATATTAGATTGTTTACTATAATATTATTATGTCCGTTTATTAAAATATCATGGTAATTTTATGATAATATAGTTATTTAAAAAAATAGTTATAGTTTTAAATTTATTTATAAATAATATTTTATATATTTAATTTATTTTAGAAATATTAAAAAATAAAAATGTAGAAGAGTCGACACATGCATAATTAGTCAATGAAAAAAATATTAAATTTATAAAGATGTAATATTTTTCAAGAAGAATGGAGGCTTACACAACCATGGTTGCAAAAGAACACCTCAGAAGTTATTAATAGTAATCAATTTGACATAGAAGTATTCCTATAAGAAAAGAGAAAAAAAAAAATTCCTAGAGAAAAAGTGGTTGTGCTCATATCCCCCAGTCTTGACAAATCATGGCTTTCTCCTTTGGAACTTGAGAGTTTACAAATAGATTCAACTCTCATCTCAGTTGAGTTGCTATAGCTAAATATCTACATTTTTGTTTATAAAAAGTATAAAGAATATCTAATTTTTGTCCATAAAAAGTCTAAATTTTTTATTTTTGTTTTTTATATTGACTTCAATTTTCTTTTTAAATACAAATATTCTAAATTTCATTTATTTCTTTTTAATATTTTTATGTAGTACCCTTCACAATACCAAAACTCCACCTCTACTATCTACACATTACATCTAATATTTCCAAAAATTTACACTATCACAGTTTGCTTTACTAGATCTAAATTGTTAGTTTCCTTCCTAAAGCATAAGTGCAACCATAATTGTAATAAATAGTTTATATGAAAATACAATAGTGTTATAAAATACTACTACAAATATTACCAATGGAAAATATTAAAATAAATCTTAATCATTATTTGAATCATTTTTTCCCTTCCCTTAACATATGTGTAAACCAAACATTTTCAAACTCTATAACAAAGTCTTCTATTTCTATAGTAATATATTGTATGTTCTATGGAGCCTTTACTTTCCTTAAAATTACATTTTTCACTATTAGTGATTCAGCTTCCATCCACACTCTATTCCATTTTATTTGTCTACATATTTTTTACCCTTCCAAAGCTACCCAAGCTTTAGCTTCACTATTTGTCTTAACTCCACTATTGAAAGCATAATGTGATAATATATCACCAATATTATTTTAAATTATTCCTCTTCCTCCTACTGATCCTAGATTTGCTTTAGATGATCCATCAAAATTTAATTTGACCAACTCTACTTCTGGTGGTTTCCACTTTATATTCTTTGTCTTTCTTTTATTTCTCTTATACCTAACATTCTCATATCATTTGATAACCTAAGTCTATCTACCAAGTCTCCCAGCTTCAAGATTAAGGATTGGATGAGTTGATAGGATTGGTTTAGATTCCTTTATGGCTAAACATATCTTCCTTTTCATTACCTCTAAATTATATTCATTTTATTTAAATATTATTTTGTTTATTTCTAGCCATATATTTGAAAATATTAGCTTTTAGTGTATCCTATATTTTTTGTAACACCTCATTTCAAAAAATGATTCGACATTACTTTAATCATTCTTCAATTCTGCCATTCATCACCATGCATTTACCAAACATAATTGAAAACCATTTTCATAGTTCCTAGACTATTAAACAGTGTCCCAAGAGATGGTCTATACTCTTCTTTTTACATAGAACAAAATATGAGGGGCCATGAAAATTCATTTTTACTATGCTATCCTAGCATAAAATTTTCCTATGACCTATTAGACATATAAACATTTTGATTTTTGTAATGCTCTCGTTATCCCAAATATATTTTCATATTATTGTGGTATTCCTATTTTATTGGTACTTCACATTATATCTACTTCTTGTTGTGTATTCGCCTAAGCTATTCAACTCTCAAATTAGCTCATCATTGCCCCCCCTCAAAATAATCACTATTGTTATCATTTTTCTCAACTTCCTTCTAGCAACAATGTCTAGTATACTTAAAAGAAAATTATTTTTGTTTCTATTTTTCTTCCTAATCCTTGTATATAATGTTTGAAACCTTATCATAATATTTATCTTGAAACAACCCCATCCATGATTTAAAAATTAGCTCTATAATAAGTGGTTTTCTTATCACACCAAGTATCCATCCAAATGGATTTTGTTTCTCCATTTCCCACTACCCATCTTAAATATTTCACCACTAAATCAATTGATTTTTAAAATAATTTCATAGTGCAAAATCATCTAGTAGTGATAATAATGTAAATATTAAGTTTAGATCATTGGGCTCAACATACTTAGAATATTTCTTGCCCATGGTGTGAGTGAACAATAAATTCTTTGCTAGTAGGGGAGGTTGTTTTTACTTGACCCACTCTATCTAGTCTACATCAATGATACCAATTATCTAAGAAGAGTATGTGATGTAGAATAAAAAGAATCTACGATTTGCATTAAGGTGAAGGATTTAAATAGACCCACTTTACAGTCATGTTTATTTTAAATGTACCTATAGAATATGGGTACCTATTTCTTGGGTCTCATCAATCTTGAATATCTACTCTTTTGCTGTATCTTAAAAAAATTCCTGCAATCATATATATCCAAAATTCTAAAAATCTAAAATCAATAAACTTCACTAGTTTTTCTTCAAACTAGTGGAAAATAAATTTATGTTGAGTCCTAGTCTTCATGAGTTTTTCTACAGCTTTGTGGAAAGACTCTAGCCAAATTGTAACTTTTAAATTCTGCAAATGAAATCTCCATATCTCCTCTCAATCTGTCTTGTGGCTCTCTCTATCTCCTATCAATATTCCTTGTGGATCTGATACCACTATTAGCTTTTGATATTATAAAATTAAAGTAAAATAACCAAAAGATCTAAAATAAAGTTGCAAGATGAAATATGAGATAATAAAAATATTCTAAACATATAAAACTCATAAAAAACTTCTACAAAAACTCATAAAATAGCCACTAATAAATTCTCACAAAAATTGTATTCTCATATAGAATAAAGATCTCCAATACACCATAGTTCCACACACTCTCACTCTACATTATATCCCTCACACACACACACACACGTAGACATATATAATGGAATGTCACTCTTCATATAGGGTACTCTTGGCATTCGCTATTTTTGAGACACTTCATATTCCTACTATATGGACTCATGTGCACATGGACTATTATGCACATTTACATTACCAAAATACTTTACACACTCTAATAATACTTCTACATTTATTACATTGAATAAAGTAAATACTCATACTCTAATCTAAGACACTCTCCTAATCTAAATATATACCCAATATGGTACATTAGCATGTACCAACTAATATAATATACGCTAACATAAATGAGACTTAAGCTATATAATACTAATTTAGTACAAAACTAGTACCAACATTGAATTAATATCATATCATTCTAATGCCTACATCAAAAAATTAGAAACTAAAAAAAAGGACATGCTAAAGGGTATGGGTCTAATATATACACTATACATATTTATGTTTATGCATTATACATTTCATAATATATATCTAAATTATAGAAATCTAGGTATGTAACTTACATGTTACAAGATAATAGCAAATGTATATTTTAGATTTATATAAAAAAAGTTATGTAAAAAATGAAAAATAAGGGTATATATTAGAATGAGATTATGGTTAAAAAATAAAGTATCATGCTATATATAAATACCAAACCCTAACCACTCACAAAAACCATTCATGTTGCATACCCCATAATAAAAATGTGCCTAAAGTCTAATTTAGGCTATTTTCTACATATTATCCTTGTTTTCAGATTTTACAAAATCTAGAAAATATCCCCTATTATCCCTAACCTCTCCAATTGGTACATGTCCTAAACCCCTACACCTCCCCTTGCCACATCTCTCATACTTATTAACACCCCACATGCCACCTCTCCCCCTAAGTGAGACACTCTAAGTGCTTAAGATAGGTGGTTGCCCAATCCTTGTCACTTGTCTATCTTGGCCTGCCACCTATCCTCACACCCCTCACTTCCCATGATACTAAAAATATTCCATCATTCCATAAAGCAAAATCAAACTAAAAAAAACATTGTCACGCTACCAAAATCATTCTAGGAGGATCACAACTTTCTTAGAGATTGAGCCACAAGAGTTGAGGATCCATCAATCTAAGTCCTTATGCCACATAGTCCCAAATGTAGCCTAGGTTTACTCAATACCAAATGCATACTATATTTTCTAAACAAATTCTAAGGGTTCCAAACTCAGTCGTTGGGTCCCAAAATGCAACCTATATTTTCGTAAGATTTCCCAAATTTATTTGGTCATATTTCACTCAGATGAACTCTATTTGAGATACAATTATGAGGGTAGGTTCCTAACAACCACTAAACTATCACAAATAATTTTTAGATCATATCAAAAATAAAGACCCAAATATAGCCTGCATTTACCAATCATAGCTTGTGGATTTGAAACATAGCTTATGGGTCCCAAACATAGCTTTCAAGTTCCAAACGTAGCATGCATGTGCACAAGCTCCAGAACGACTAATTCTAGACCTAGATTAGCATCAAAAACACAATAAGGTATCATTTTAATTATTTTATCTTTTGTATAATTTTTTGGATTTTACAAGTATTTTTATTCAAGATTTTTTAGCTTTTATTCAGATCAAAACGGGGCTTACATAGTGAAAGCCATTCATATGCTACTAACTCTCTTGTATTTGCTAGTATTCATGTGTAGGTGGTAGGTTTTGGATGACTACTAAAGCAAGGGTTTCCCACGAGGATACACAATCCATAGCCTACCATCTATCCTCACATCCCTAACTTCCCATGATCCTAAAAATACTTTATCATTACATCAACCAAAAGGGGACTAAAAATGGACTATCACGGTACCAAAATAATGTTAGGAGGATCACAATTGTATTGGAGACCAAGCTACAGGAGCTGAGGATCTATCAATATAAGCCCTTCTACCACATAGTCCTAAATGTAGCCTAGGTTTAACCAGTCCCAAATGTAGATATTGTTTTCCAAACAAATCTTAAGGGTCCCAAATGTAGTTGATAGATCCTAAAATACAACCTACATTTGCACAAGATTTCCCAATTTTATTTGGCCATATCTCACTCACCTAAACTCTATTTGAGCTAAAATTTGAAGGGTAGGTTCCTGAAAACCACTAGAATATCACCACAAATTATTAGATCATTTTGAAAAACAAAGATCCAAACACAACATTCATTTACAAAGCATAGCCTATGGGTCCCAAACGTAGCCTATGGGTCACAAACGTAGCATGTGGGTCCCAAATGTAGCCTGCAGGTGCATAGGCCCTAGAATGACCAATTATAGACCTAAATAAACATAAGAAACACAACAAGATATCATTTTCATTATTTAGTCTTCTACATAAGTTTTTGGATGCTGCAAGTATTTTTGTTTAGGGTTTTGTAGCTTTTATTTAGATCAAAACGGACCTTACATAGTGAAGACCCTTCATGTGTTATTGATTCTTTGTATTTTCTAGGATTCATGTGTAGGTGATAGGTTTTGGAAGACTACTAAAGCAAGGGTAGCCGATGATGATACACAAACCCACCCACCATTTCGATTGCAACAAAGAAGACCTTTGGCATCCACCTCTATTTGATATATGAAAGATGTTTTTTCCTTTTTTTCCATTGTATTCTAAAATTAAGCAAGCACATTGTAATATTACCCCTATACCATCAAGATACTTCATTGTAAAAATATAACCAAGGCTCCAATATATTGTAATATAAATACATATTTATTTTAGTGCACATTGCTTGCTTTTGTCATTTTATTTGGGTGTCATTTTTATTGCTACAAATAAAATTGATAGCTTAGCCATGTAGACACACAGAATTTTATATCAAAAACCCACTCTAAGGCAGCTATTCAATCACCCTATTCGTCCTTCAATACCATCAACACCTTATCCTGTAAATTTTACACTATCTAAGTTTGATAAATTCAAAGGGGATGAGGACCCCGGGTGTTGAGGATACTTAGGCTTATCCATTTAAGCCTAAGTTATTATTATTTATTATTTTATTAATTTTTTATTTCTTGCACTTTGTATTCACGTGAGGCATAGTATACCCATGTTAGAAATAGGTTATTATGTTTTTGGATTTTTAGTTAACTATTAGGATATGTCTTGTCTTCTAGCAGTTAGTTGTCATCCTTGTTTAGCAGATGGTTATCTGTTAGTTAAGTGGTTGGCCATGTTTGGCAACTTGTTACAACCACTTAACCTACATGATATTCTATTGTATGCTTATATATTCTTCTATTGCTAATAAGAAATCAACTTCACATTGAGTTCCTACATCAGTGGTAATCAAAACCGAGGATTCATTTTTTGCAGGAAGGAGGGCAAGTTTACCACTTCTTTGCTAGGTGTCTAGTTGAGTTTTATAGCTAGTTCATCAAGATCCTAGGTATATGCTTGTGTGAAATTGGCTTGAGGCCAACCACAACATCAATTTATGAAGCTCAAGAGGTGGTAGAGGGAAAAAATTACCCCTGAACCAAATACCCCCAGAAAAAACTAGAGGGCAAATGTACTTGCATTGTGAGGGCAAGAAATTTTTTTCTTGGTTCAAGAAATATTATTTTTCTGTTTTGAATATCAAAATATCAGTAGAAAATATTTGAGGAGAAATTCCACAATTGTTTAGGCTAATTTGTGACCAAGAGGAGACATTGGTACATCACTTAAAAAGGTTACAGAACATGTGCACAAATTGTTTGAAAGTTGGAAGGAAAAGGTTGCTATTCAAACCACCATTTAAAAAAAAAATTCTCATTGAAAAAGTGTGAAGAGATTATTTTTTATTTTCTCCCTTCATTTTTACCTTAGTCGGTCGACCACTTTTTTCGATCGACCACCCCCACTGACTGGACCCCTGCTAATTTATAGAGGTGTGGCAACCCTTGCACCTCCCTTCCTCCCCAACCCCTTATACCTCCCATAAAGCTTCCAAATGTTATTCACCTGACTCCTGATTTTTATTTTCCTACCTTGCCACCACGCTCCTGGTGTACATGCTAAAGATTGGATTTAGGAGAAGTGCCATGATCATTAGGAGGTCGATCCCATTGTAGGTTACCTCACAAACACAGTGAGTAGCCCTTCCAATAGGGTGATTACACATGAAGAGTAGAGAAACTGACAATGACAGATCAGAGAATCGATGCGCAGGTGAAAAAATAAGTCACAAGCATGCAAAGGAGACAAGAGTTACAGGAAAAAATAATATTTTTGTAAGGTCTAATAATATACCAATAGGAAGCCCTAATTTACTATCCACACGATGATCAACACGTGGAAGATATAGATTACGTAGGAAATTTTCAGCATGACTTTGAAAATTATGTATGTTTTCGACTATTCCAGGAAGATATAGATTACGTAGGAAAGTTTCAGCATGACTTTGGAAATTATGTATGTTTTCGACTATTCCAGGAAGTTTTCAGCATGACACTGCATTTGACGCATGGCCACGTAATTCATGGTGAATTCTTCTATTTTCGATAATATTTTCTAGTTTTATTGATCTTGGCATCTATGGCGATCAATGGACGAGCAAGAAAATTCCAATGCATAGGAACCGATTCAAAAATTCTATTCGAAAAAAATCTCTACCCAACCTTAAGCAGGTGTGCTATGCAGACTACATTGTGATGAAAACTTTCAATGAAGACCTCAATCACATCAGTGCACCCTCAAAAATCCAGCAACGAACATTGCCCAAATCCACTCTGTAGACCTTCATTTTTGTTCTTGCTGTGGATAAAACATCCCTGCAACTCTAGACGATGCAATAGATTTTTCCCAATTATTGATTCTGGTAGGTGATAAATTTTGGTAGAGATAGTTTTCTAACTGATGCACTCCAGTTCTAGTGGCTGCAGGTTCCAACAGGCATGAAAACACCATTTCAAATTTTTTTAGTGAGATTATTTATCCCACATAGGTCATGCAAGGGCTGAAGGGGAGTTTATAAGTATGGAGGCACTTATTGTTAATCGTGAGTACCTCATGATTATCACATAGATCACTTGCATGGTTGCACCATTTTAAGGTGCTTGATGTTGTTTGTACCATGTGTGATCTCTGCAATTTATGATTGGGGGATTTAAAATTGTGAACCTTCATTGATAGGTGATCGTTGGTCAATTTCAAAAAAAATCTGACCATTAACTTGACTTGGGCAGTTGACCACCCACCGTGCAGTTGACCGTGTGTGGGAAAATCAAAATTTTGACGAATAATTCAAAATTTTGAAAATTCAAATTTTCAAATTTGGTGCCAAAACTAGCAAATCAACCCAAGGTGATATTTTTACCATTTTTGGTCAAATTTCAGCACAATGTTTTGCAATTTTTGCACATTTTTGCAAATTTGATCAAGTATTTTGCCTCCTAAGACAAATTTTTGCATTGTAAAGGGCTAATTTTTGTAATTTTTAGTGCTCTTTTTTTATTGCAAAATTGATTTTAATTTTGTAAAAGCACTTAAAAAATCCCATTCTTGTTAATTTTTTGAAGGAAAATTGTTGTAAATCTAGGCAAAATTTCTCCATTAGAAAATTGAAAATTGTTCCTAATAGCCTAGATTAGTTCTTGCAACCATTTTGTAATCCTCCTAGTCTGGCATATACATGGAAACGTATGGCTAGTGACCTTAAATTAAACATGGAAACCTTACTATTGTAGTAGACGTTTTGGCAGATGAGGTAAAATAAATTATTATGCAATTGACTCCTAGTGATAGAAATTTTCATCACAATCATGCCAACAAAGCTAAATGTGAGGTCAAATTGTATGGCAGATCTAAGGATCCTGATGTCTTGTCTACATAGATTTCAGATAGGCAAATTTGGTTTGCTTATGCTGAAAATCCTAAATATGAACAAGTTGCATTTGCTATAGTCAAACTCACAAGCTTAGCAAAAGTTTTAATTGTAGAAATACAAAGCCATAATGCCACCATGACTTGAAAATAATTGATCCAAATTCTTAAAAACATATTTTTTCCACCAAACTACCAAAGTGACCTCACTACCAAGTGGTATAGATTGAGGTAAGCATATAGTATGTCGGTTTGTAACTACATTTTTTAATTCAATAGGCTAAGAGTACTTATTTGTGTGAAGGATTCAAGAGAATTTGATTAATAAGTTCACTCATTGATTGCAAGATTAAATTTTTAGGGAAATCAATTTCAATGTTTTCCTCACATTGGATGTGGCATTCAACCATGCCATTTTTATATAGGATAAAGGTGGTGCATATCACAAATCTCATTCATCACAGGAGAGCTCTTCCAAAGGCATGAATAAACATCAATAAAAGGTGAAGAACACTTCTCATTCTTCACCTCATTCTTATTCTCCTCCCACTTCTCCTAAAGAATATTCTTCTTCTTCTTGTGCTAAAGATTCATTTTCTTCTTCAATGTATTGTGAGTTTATGGTCATGTAAAGTCCAAATACTTTACTTTTGAAAAATTTAAGAAGAATAAATCCCTAATTGTACATCCTACAAGTGAGGAACCACATGATGGTCCCATTATGGCTATAAGGATAGAAGAAGAGTATCTTGCTTTAAAGGGTAAACTAAACAAAGTTACCCTCATGTCAAATGTGTTTTCTCAAGGGGGTCATGACCATTTTTTTATCACTAGATCCCACCTTACACATGATTTTTATGTGGATTGTATCATAGATAACGTATCATAAAATAACCTCATTGTGAAGTTTGTTGTGGAGAATTTGAAGCTTCTCATAAAGCCACATCATCAACCATATGCACTTGGGTGGAAAGATATAAACTCCACATCTAACATCACACACACTTACACATTGAATTATGCTTTTTGTGATAAGTTTGTGGATAAAGTAAGATGTCATGTCATAGAGATGGATTGTAGTGGACTATTTCTAGGTAAACCCTATCAATTTGATAGGAATTCTATATATCATGGTAAAAATATCACATACACATTGGAATTGTGTGATAAAACCTACTTGATACAAAGCACTACACCCACATAAAATTTGATGTTAAGTTGTAGGTAAGTTTGGAAGCCTCTAATTCAATCACTCATTCTAGATCCTACTTGCATAAGTTCCACACATGTTGAATAACAAATACATTAAAAGGTACATGATAAATAAGAAGTTTCACTCCCACCAAATGAAAAATCACAAGAGCAAGTGGTTAAGGAACCCATCACTCTCACTCATAAGAAATATTTTATTCATTCTATTGGCATCATTTTGGGTACACCTATGGACACACAACCACTTGCTCCATAGAATTTACCTTTAGATTTGCCCCCTTCCACCATTGCATACATGGAGGAGTAAGCTATGCTTGCTTCCTTCATTCAACATCGACAGAGCCTTCTAGGAAAGATAATATAGGACTTACATGAGACTCCATGTGTGGGGTGTGCAAGCATCACAATCCTCACATATCACAGGTTGTATATAGAGTTTGTCTTCCTTTGGATAAGCATCATTTCAAAGATACGCCATTGTAGGATCCTCTTTTGGTACTTGATCCTGTCATCAACTCCATAGCAGTAGTGGCATCTGATCGTCAGATTCCACTCATTTCAGATAGATTTTTTGAGATGAAAACTCATAAATTAGATATGATTCTTCCATTTCCTACCTTTTCACTGATCGTGGTCACTTTCCACACATGTATCGATGGATTCCTAACCATGATATGGCCCATGAATTTCCATACTTGTTGAGAACATTTGGGTCTAATGCTTCTATGGTTGGGAGGAGTGTTGAGGATACTTAGTCTTATCCATTTAAGCCTAAGTTACTATTATTTATTTGTTTATTAATTTTCTATTTCTTGCACTTTATATGTACGTGAGACATAGTATGCCCATGTTAGAAATAGGTTGTTATGTTGTTGTATGTTTATTTAATTTTTAGGATATGTCTTATCTTCTAGAAATTAGTTGTTATCCTTATTTTAGCAGATGATTATTTGTTAGTTAAGTGGTTGGTCATGTTTAGCAACTTGTTACAACCACTTAACCTATGTAATATTCTATTGTATGATTATATATTATTCTATTACTAATAAGAAACTAGCTTCACATAGAATTCCTACTTCACAAAGAGCACGTAAGTGCGTTCATCAACGCATGCTTTAGAATACAAGATACCAATTTGTTGATACTCCATACTTTCCCTCAAAATTTTGGATGAGGTGCTCTAGATTGGTATAATAATCTATCACATCACAACATCTACACTTTTGAGGAATTAGTAGATCAATTCCTAGAGTGCTTTTCCTTGGACGTTAGAAAGAAGACAACCTTAACTGATCTATTCAACTTAAGCAAATTTGAATATGAGTTGGTTTATGATTATGGAAACCACTAGAGGGTAGTCATAACCAAATTACCATTCACACTTTCCATGCTAGAACTCACATGAACATTCAGAATGAGTTACTCAAAATCCATATCCTTACTATTATAGTTAAAACAATATACAACATTTGAAGAATCCCTCACTCAAACTACAATCATTGAGGAAATTAAAATCCAAGAGGGTGATATTATGCTTAAGAATAAATAATAGCAAAACAAGAACTCAAGGGTAAATAATCAGAGATAGTTCAAACCTGACCAAGTGAACCAAGTAGTCTTGAGCACACCTTAACCATAAATTCAATAGGCTCAAATCTAGTACCAACAACCCCAACACAAAAACTACCATAAAAATAAGCATATCATGTGGTACAATCCCCACCTCAACTACAAAATCAAGACAACATGATAAATAATAATTAATGCCAAAAATACAATCGATTGACTCATAATTACACTCCTTTCTGAGCCACTCTCCACCATATTCAATGGTTGTATGAGGCACAAATGATCACAATACCACAAATCAAACAAGAAGATCCCAACAAACCACATGGTAGGTGATACGAGGAGTATCAATATTTCACTTTTCATTTTCAGAAGGGTCATGACATTGGTGATTGCTATTCTTTCAAAGTCATCATACAATATCTAATTGATAAGGAAAATATCAATATTGATAACCCTTTAGCACAAAAAAATCAACATCTTGATATATATCAAATGTCTCTTCCCCATTTTGAGGCCACACAACAAGCAACTCGGGAATTAACTTCTACATTTCCTTCCAATCAAGTCAACCACATCAACAATGCTCAATAATACCAAGGTTTTATAGATGTTATCCATACAATTATCTAAGGTCAAAGAGGTGTGAACCAAGAACAACAATTGAATGACCCAATAAAAATGGTATTCCCTCCTATGGCACCAACAACTACCATATCTATGCAACCTATTCAAGCCAATCCAACTTTACAAATCCATATTCCAAATCCCCCATCATACCTTCCAAGCTTCATGCAAGGGGGACAAGCCGCAACTTCACAAAGCCAACACCCAACCCCTCGTTAACATCTACAACCTATCATCATCCCCCATCATACACCAATACAATTCTTTCTATATTCATTATACCTCAACCTCATCCTCAACTTCAAACCGTTGTCCACCCTGTTCAACCAAACCCACCTCCACCATCAATCGTATCATAGATAGATATGGATATCCATGATGAGCCTATGCAACATACACCATTACCCCCATCCAAACCACAGGTCACTCCTAAAGCCTCCACCTCCATATCCATCCCATCCACAATAGAACCCATACAATTTTTAATTCATCTCACCAACCCAAGTGTCAGTGAGTATGTCCTCCAAAATATTGCAATAACCACACCAAGCATTGATACTATTAGAGATTACGGTCACCCACGTGATCCACCCTTAGCGATTTGTATTATATATAATATGGATTTTATTACTAATTGAATAAATTTTATGTATGGGGGGTCAAATTATTATTTGATCCACCCCCTTCTACTGAACCACAACATCATTTTTGTGCCAACATTGATTTTTTATCCAACCCATACTTTCTCATGCATTACTTTCAATACATAAACTAGCAAGGAATGGTTTAGGATGATATGAGTAGGGCATTCATGATATTTTTTAGCCTTGATTTTGAGATGCACATGATCGCAATATATTGGGATACAAACCATGAATCTTCACAACCTTCTTCGAAGAAGCATTTCAACAACTCAGCATTGATCCTAAGGATGATAGTGAATATAGTGAGGATGAGTATATAGACCCTAGATTGATGCCTCAACTACATGAGGCTTTTTCATAGTTGTTTCCACATATATCCATGATCGATGCAATCTTTGATAATGATTTCGAGGAGAATTTTGATGAGGTAACTGACACATTATTGATTGTCTCTAATAGCTCTAAAGAAGATTCAACTTCCATCAACCCCATCACTAATGAATATGAGTTTTAACTTTGTATTTTCTCCATCCCTTAATCCATATTTCACATACTTCTTCCACCCAAATGTCCTAATGCACTCATCAATCCACCACCTACACCTTGGCTACCTCAGCAACATGGTAATAAAAAAATTAAACTAGTTGCTTCCTTGAGAGCATATGCAAGGAAATCCAACCTTCACACCATAACCATCACATCACCATAAAAATATGTATATATATACATGGAAAAAAAAATTATGCATTCACTCATTTAAGATAGTTGCATTCATAATTCATATACATTCCATGTTCATCCCACTTCACATTGCATTTACGCATTCCAATCATCTGCATTCATACACTTCATCAGTCATATCGGTTGTCATTCGGTTAGTTTGGATAATTGTTAGTCCACTGAGTCTTATTACCTTAATCAGGGGTACCTTCATGTTAGTAATGGTCTCATTTTACCATTAAAAAAATATATAATTAAACATCATTATCATTTGCACATTTCAACTTTACCTAAAACTTATTGCTTTGGTAGTATCTAGTTTGAGGAATCTTTAGGTGCTTTTAGTCACTCAACCACTCCTAGTATTTTAGACAACCTCCATTTAATGTCAAACAGTGCTTAGGTGTTACAAGTTATTCTTGTTTAAATCAATTTTCTTCTTGGACCATGCACATTATCACATATTAATAATTTTATGACAAACTCATGCATACCTATTGCCATAAATCAAATGGTCTCCCCTACGCCTCCTATCATGTACATGGTACAACCTTAAGAATTGACCAAAGGATAGGTGCAAAAGTAAAAGATAAAAGTCTTTAAAAAATTCAAATCAAAGCTTGAATTCCTAGAATTCTTAGGCCCTTAGATTATGGGGTTAACCTCCATCAAGGCTATATATGCCTGATTGGTAGTGGAGTACACCTTGTATTATGACATGTCTATCATATTAATGACCTTACTTTATATAGACCTATGTACGCTCATGGATGAGCTAGCTTTTTGGCATAAGTTACAAGTGATTAGTCTACCCTTGCTCATGATTGGAAATGAACATTCACTACATACACAGTTGGTCCTTGAGAGACTTGAATCCACTAGGATACCCTTAGTATCTCATGGATTCAAGATATTAATAGATGGATTTGTTTGAGATCACTAGGATGTCTGAGTATTTGGAAAATACCTCTACATCCTTTATTCCTAAGACAAAGAAACTAACAAGGGGGATTAAATATCATACCACCATTGCATCACTCCACACATGTATTATATTTCATTGAATTTTCCTTCATATTAGTCAAATATGTATTACTATGTTAGTATCTCTAATTAATCAATAAAGACAAAGTCGGCCACACAATGGTCCATGAATTTATCGAATGACAATCAATTAAGCATCAACAATCATTCACCCAACATATGATAATCTATGTCAATCATTATCATCTAATATGTATTTCATCTACATTATACTCATTCCATCACATGTTCAACCATGAGGTTTTAAGGTAGCACCCTCTGCCTCATCATCAAAAAATAAAAAATCTCCAAAGGAGACACTCCTTTGGTTAATTCAATCCAAAAGGCTCCAAAGGAGAAACTACTTTGATCACTTTAATTCAAAATACTCCAAAGGAAACAAACCCCTTTGATCACTTTTAGTTCAAAAAGCTCTAGAGGCACTAAACCCCTCTTGTCAACATCTAGAATAGTTTTGTCTTTCCTACAATAGCTTAGGATTTGCTTTTTGATCATATATTAGCTAGCCTAGATCCTCAAGTGAACTTTGTATCTAGGGATTTACTCTAGTCACCTGGTGGTTGCAACAATTGGTTATCCATATAATTTGAGAGGATGGATAAATCATCATAAGAATACTTGTTCAAAAAATATAAATAAATTGCCACAATTTCTCTATTTGTTCATGTCCCATTCCATGAAATTTTTCAATTGTATCTCAAATCAAGTTCAATATTCAATCACCCAATTTTGGAGTCACATATGTCCAAGAAACTTTACCAAAGGCTATCATCAAACCCCTTCTACTAGGTCACAAAAGTAGAAAATCCTACTCATTTACAATTGGTATACACCATGCCACTTCCAATACATTATTACATGCGGTGACCCGCAATCGATGTGGTAAAACTAGACCTCCACCTCCAAATGATTCCAATATCATATGTATTACCTCTATGGCTAGTCCATCTACCACATCACAAGTGCTCATCATTCTGCTAGAAGTAAACTTTCAAAGATACATGTCCACTCCAAACTTGGGGCAATTAGCTTGATCTTGATTTGTGATATTTACATCCATCAATTCACATTACTCCACCATACAAATCGATCAATCGACTTGTTGATTTCAACTATTTAATCTTCCACCTATTTGTCGCTTGAGGTGGTAACCTAAAATTAAATTTTTTGGTGACCATTTAATCCTTACATTGGGGCAACAAAATAAATTCCTCCACTTAATAAACTAGGCATCTCTTATTTTTGCATTGCATTGTGTTCCACACAAGGTAATACAAAAAAGGGTATCTATATACACCAAAATCTAACCACTCACAAAACTTATTCATGTTGCATACCCCATAATGTTCCTAAAGTCTAATTTAGCCTATTTTTTTTACATTATCCTATTTTCTAGATTTTACAAAATCTAGAAAATATGTCCTAGGATTCCTTACCTCTCCATTTTCCACATGTTCTAACTACCACTACCCCTCCCCTTGCCACATATCTCATTCTTATAAACACCCCACATGCCACTTCTTCCACTAAGTGAGACACTCTAAATGACTCACTATAACTGCTCAATATAGGTGGTTGCCTAGTCCTTACCACTTGGATGCCCTACCCTACCATCTATCCTCACTTCACATGATCCTAAAATACTCCATCATTCCATCAACCAAAATGGTACTGAAAAGGCACTATCAAATTTCCAAAATTAGTCCAAGAGGATCACAACTTTCTTTAATAGTGAGTGACAAGAGATAAGGATCCATCAATCTGATCCCTTCTACCACATAGTTCCAACTAGAACCTATATTTACACAATTCCAAATGTAGACTGTGTTTTCCAAACATATCTTACATGTCCCAAACATAGCCTGTGTTTGCGTATGACTACCCAACTTGTCTTGGTCATATATCACTCATATATACTCCATTTGATCTCAAATTTTAAGGGTAGATTCCTCAAAACCGCTAGAATACAACCACCTATTTTTATATCATTTGGAGCAACATAGACCTAAATTTAGCCTATGATTACAAAACATAGTCTATAGGTCCTGAATTCAATCTATGGGTCCCAAAAGCAACCTGCAGGTGCATAGGCCCTAGAATGACCAATTCCAAACCTAGATCGATATCAACAACATATAAATACATTTTTTATTATTTTGTGTTCTACATAGATTTTTAGATTCTACAAGTATTTCCATTCAGGATTTTGTGGGTTTTATTCACATCAAAACAGGCCTTACACAGTGAATGCCCTTTATTTTATACTGACTCTCTTGCATTTGGTAGGATTTTTTTGTAGGTGATAGGTTTTGGATAGATGCTAAATCAAGGGTGGCCTATGAGAATACACAAGCGCACCCACCATTTTGATTGCAACAAAAATACCTTTGGCATCCACCTCTATTTCATATGCAAAAGGTGTTTTCCCTCTTTATACCATTGTATTCTAAAAGCAAGCAAGCATATTGTAATAACATCCTTGTACCATCAGAGAACATCATTATGAAAAGGAAACCAAAGCTTCATTATATTGTATTACAAATACAAATTTATTTTAGTGCACATTGCTTGCTTTTGTCATTTTATTTGAATGTTGTTTTCATTGCTACACTATAATAAAAACTAGATATTGGTCAGTGGTATATTAAAACTATAAAAAAATTACAAGAATGAATAAACTCAACAAATATTCGATATAATGAAACATATTGTTAAAATAACATAAAACAATATTAAGTGTATCCATAGGCACCAAAATAATATCATTCAAAGAAAAGAACATTACTTCAATTGATAAAGAAATAATTGGTTGCAAGGAGTATAATACTTTATTGAAGGTAACTTTTATGTAAAGTTTAAAGAACTTGCCTTAAGGATTATTAATAGAATATTACAGTAAAATCACCTATATAATTTCTTCAAAGGACCAAATGGCTATACAATAAATATAAAATAAAATATGGTCATATCCTTTAGTGAAACTTAACACCACATATTCCAACATCCCCCTTAAGTTGAATTAGAGACACAAAGAGAGACCCTTATTAGTTATCCTCCCTTAAGGGACACTCTTCTCCTACAATACACTCCTATAATCATATAAAATATACCCTATGCAATACCTCGGTTCAAATATCCACTTTTTATTATTTTTATATCACATAGAATGTATCAAGCATCCCATGTGCATGAAACCATTGAACACAGTACATCTAAATCTCAATGTGCTTAGTTCACTAGTGAAATACTAGACTATAGACAAGCTGGATGGAACTCTAAATTTTATAAAAGACTATTAATGGATACCCAACTAATCCAAAATATGAGTATCCATTGCAGGTGTTTGGAAGGCTCGTTAACAACACAATATTCAAATTTCAAAGATTTTTGAGATATGATGGATTTTTTTCTGGACTACCAATACACCAATTTAAATCCAAGATTAAAACTAAACTGATGAGGTATATGTTCATCTTCCTAGGCATAGATTTATTTCTATAAGTTCCTAGGTTAATATTTATTTAATTGCAAGTAATCCACACGATCCTTTATGTAGCTTGTTAGATGCTCTTAGTTGGCTATTAATTATTAGTTAGCTATTAGTTAGATAATGGTTAGGATTAGTTTACATCTTTTATTTCTTACCTTCCTAATTGTCCTCATATGAGATATGGGTGTATTGTTATTGTATTTTTGGCAATCGAGACCTATATAAACCTTAGCATTTGAATAAAATGGTTGGTTGGTTTTCATCCTCAATATTGGTATTATAGCATTGATCCTATCATGTGCTTGATTGAAAAATTTTATTTGTGAAATTTCCTAATTGCAATTTGATTGCTCCATTTGAAGATCTATAATTTTTTTCTCAACAAAACACTATTTGGGTGGACAATCAAATTAAAAAAATTTCCATTGGCCTACCTAGTCAACAACTAGCTAGGTGGTGGCTTATGGTGACATAGATAGGGACTATAAAAACTTTTCTACTAGCATTGCAATAGCACAACAAGCTTAGGCAACCAACGGGTACATGAAGCTATCAAAATATGGCCTACGATGTAGATATTCTACATTGAAATGGGTATGTAAAGTTATCAATAGATGGCCTACAAGGGGAACAAACAATCAACATGGTAAATGGGGCTTTCAATTGATCACTATGAGTCTAGCTAGTGGTCGGCTAAGCAAGGTTCAATAGATTGCTAGGCAAGGTGTCTAGCAGTGCTAGCCATCGTCAAATAGAGAGGCTAGCCAATAATATATGATCGACAAGAATAGTGTGTTTT